>BJKM01000011.1:2955000-3481848 GCA_015082035.1 Chaenogobius annularis | reverse complement strand
TTTCTTTCCCTCTGCTGTTGGACTCTTAAACACTTCTAAACACGTGCCACTTTAACTGCATTTTAATCACTCACTGCACTGTCACTTTCTGCACTACATCTGTAAATTTCACTGTAAATTCTTGTGTACATAGTAATCCTACTTTTATTTTATACTATAGTACATTTAAATTGTTTTCTTTAATGCATGCCCTTTTGATTTCATATATGTTGTTTTTATTATTGTTCATTGTTGTATGTTGCACCTTAATGCCGAAACAAGTTCCTATGTTTGTGAATTTTGCTCATTTACAGTGGCAATAAACTTTTTCTGATTCTTATTCTGAAATACTTTGTTCTTGGTTTCGGATATATAAATGAGTCCTTTGTGTGCATTAGTTGTAATATTGCTTACTCTCGATCCACATCCTTTAGTATGAAATAAGCTACATCGCCATACATAAACCAGGCGATGCGGAACACAGGCCCCATTGCACAGGGCAGGCAGCCCACAAAGAAAGGCAAAGCAGCGACAGAAAGGCAATTCAGCAACTGGCCGGTGGCTCCACCCCGAAGACTGAGTATAAGAAATTTGGATTAACTCAAAACACAAATGGTAATTCCTACTGTGGCAGAATCTACTTCGTGTAAATGCCTGTGACCGTTTCGGACCCCAGCTTCAAAAGATACAGCAGCCACCAAAGCGCTGGAGAACAAGCGCCATGAAGCGGTGCGTCACAGGGCTCAGCCACACCGCAGCACTACGACAATACGGGTGTTAATTCAATGGCTAAATTGGAAAACAAACGGTTTGAATAGCTACCTGGTGAAGCAGAGGACACACTTTACCGGAAGCGGAAATGCAAGAGTCAGAGAGTGAAGAAGAAGACGAGAGAAGCTTTTATACTCTTGAGCACCACCTGCTTGACTAAAATTTGTGTTAAAAGCAAATACTGCCACATTAGCATATATGCTAATTTCAGAGCTAATCTCTAACACTAACACGAACAATCAACACAAAACACTTCTACACGTGATAATGTTTTTTTTTTTTTTTTTTTTTTTTTTTTTTTACAAGGCTCTGGTTTTACTCACATCTGGTCGAGTGGTTGTCAGTTGGCAAAAAACAGCCCTGGTTTTTCATAATTTGTGATGTTTGGTAGCTAACGCTAACTCTGAAAATGCAGTAGAGCTATAACATGGAATGGCACTGGGCTTTGGAACGCATTAAAAATACTGATAATTTAAAACAGGCCCATTCAATTTACTGATTTAGCTTTTGAAAAATCTGGCTCGCAGGAAAATGTAGTTGAATGGCCCTGATTAAAATAATGATGTGTTGACCAAAATAACACTGAACATTTTGTAAGTTCTACATGTCTTGGGGCGGACTTTCATTGGTAAAAACGCTCTTGTTGGTGCTTTTGCACTTGTCCTTGTTGGAGCCCAGTGTAGCCTTGATCTAGTTCTGGTCTAGTCCAGGTTTAGTTTCAGGTTTAATCCCAGTTTTCATGTGTCCTGTGTGTGTGTGTGTGTGTGTGTGTGTGTGTGTGTGCGAGGAGCTTGACAGAAAAGTTTATCTGCTCTTTATTTACTTTAGATTACAATTATTTGGTGTTGTTTAACTTCTGCACTGAATATTAAAACCCATTATGTCGACTCTGGTTTTAAATAGACGTTTATTAAACAAGGGAAAGTGTTACTAGTGCGTTGTATCTAAGCAGTTTCTAATTAGTTTTCCGCATGAATCAACCACATTGAGAGCTGCAGTTATTTTTAGACGGCAACTCCTCTGAGAATAATTGCCTTCAGGAGAAACTCACGTCCTGTTTCTACCTGTGCTCCTTTTCACAGCCCTCTCCTCTAAACCAGAGCTCACTGCCGACACACCAGGGGACCGCGGCACTTCAATTAAAACGGCAACCTCCGAATCTACAAAGACCCGCTCTCCAACCAGCCACAAAGACAAAAGTCCTATCGAATCACAGTTATCACCTGCGTTGTCTCCCTCGACGCCGCTTCCTCGGCCCCCCAAGCCATCACACTCTCCTTTCTCATTTCGTCCTAATGATTCTCCCTCCGCTGGACGCTCATTAACGTCCGAGGAGCGCGATTCCTATCCTAAAATCTCCCCTGCCCTCAGAACTACTTTCACTCTCACGCCGTACAGCTCTTTTGACGCGGAGCTCCTACCCAAAATATCATTACAAAAGCCATCGGGAAGCGACGTCAAATCCTCAAAGCCGTTTCCAAATTCGTTATCAGATCTCGATGCCGTTCAATCGGATGAGGAGAGCACGGTTTTGCCAAGTCCATCCAAATTGTGCTCAAGAAGCAGTTGCGCAGAGTCCCCACGGCGGTCATTGGCTTTGTCGAGGACTAGATCAAGGTTATCTGGTGACACTGCAGTTTGTCGAAAGTCGCAACATGAGACGACCGGCCGTGAATCAATGTCAAAGCAGCACAAGCAACACTTCTTATCTGATTTGTCTCTGAATGACAACAGCGGCAGTGTCCTAACAGGAAAACACCAGGCTATGTCAACAGGTGAGTGAAAGTGTGTCTAAGAAGATATATGGAGCTGCACAAATGAGAAAAACACCTAGTAGGTTTTTGTTTTGCAATAACAATACTAACACTATGCAATATGTTAATCATCTAAAAAATATAGATAATAAAACTAAACAAATATGTTCATGCCTTAATAAAATAATGACATTTAAAAAAAATACAAAAAAGAGAATAAACCAAGACCAAACCAGGCTTACATTTAATAAAGAAAATCGTGAATAAAATCAGCCTTTTTAAACATTTTATATAAAAAATAAAAGTGTTGTTGCGATGTTTTTAATTTTCTTGCAATAAGAAGTAAACACTTCAATTAAGAATGTTAACTTGGAACTGAGATCTTCCTCAAGATTCATTAGAATAGATGTTTTAGGCTAAATTATTTGATGTTTTTCTTTTGTATTGTTAAAAATCTGAACTGAATTACTTTGACCTATTTAAGGGCACATATTATGCAAAGCAACGTTTAATTTCCTATAAAACAAGAAATAGAAACAACAGACAGGACAGTCAAATAGGTATATGTCATTTGGCATATTTGTCCCAATATCTGCTAAATATGTCATACAAAATGGGAGTAAAAAGATGTTTAAATCCATAGTTATCTGTGTCCAGTCCTTCAAAGTCGGTTCCTTCTTCCATATTATTATTTTTTTTTAATTGTCTTTTTGCCAGTTGCTAGGAGAACAGTCTAAATATATCCATCTCTTGTTTTTAACTTTTAAGAGCTTTTAATTTGTTTTCGCTCCTGTTTTTGAAGTATTTATAGTGATTCATGCATATTTGACTCATGCAATGAAAATGCTATTCAAAATTCCAGTTTTCCCAACTTTGTTTGGTAATACATGTAGGATTTAGTTGCGTTGCGTAGTCATTTTGCCACAATTGTTATTTTATAGGAGTTGCTGTTTTTTTCAGTGTCTTCTTTAAACTGTAAAACGTGAAATACCAATTCCGCTGTGTCAAATCCTGGTTGAACAAACCTGAATAACAATACATCTGGGGTATAAAGTTAAAGAGCACCGACTTACAAATCTTCCCTAAAAAAGTTTGGGCAACACTGCTATTAAGAGATCACACTTGTGTTAAATAAGGGTCCAAATCGATACAGGCAGCTAATCAAGGCTGCAGTCTCTTTTTGGATAGCGCTTGTGGATAGCGCTAACGGCCTCTGTCACAGCTAATTTAAATCTCACTATAAAAACCTTTGCGGCTATGTTTATTTATTTTTATATTGATTTAACTTTTAAGTAAATAGCTGACAGACACTATGCTACACCAGACAGGGAGGTAATTACAGATAAACCTGATCCCCTAGTGTTCTGTCTACACATTCTGAATCAATGGCAACTTTCATACTAGCCAATAATTGTATTGCGTTGGCCAAAACTTAATTACAGAGAGGCACTGAATAGCTTTTGTTTGTACGTATGACGTATGTATTTAGCATTTGATTTAACATGAAGTTGTTTTCTTACCCCGTGAAATATGTAACACAGATTGATTGTTTTATTCTCTTTTCTTTCCTTTTTAGGTTGTGCAAAAGAATCAACGTTCGCTCTGATCCGAGAATACCACAATGCCCTGAAGTCAATACAAGGTCTTGCAGAAACATTTGAACAGTACTTAAAGCACTCCTCGGCAAGCTGTTATTTTTGCACAGCACTACACACATTTACAGCATCATCAGGCCCAACAACAACAGCAACCACACACAAGCAAAGAAGACCAAACACAATATCTAGTTTTTGTATTTACCCATCATCACCCTGGATTTAGCCTACGCACGGCAAACATACTTTCTTTGTTTTTTTCCTTCACAATAATAAAAGTATTTATTGGCTAGATGTAATATTTATTATTTACATATATTTTTTATAGTTTTGCTTTGTTGGTCTTGTGTTAGTTTGAATGATCCTACAGTTTAGTTTAGACTGTCTCAGTTTTCAGCTCTGTGGAGAGAAGGTTAACCGGTGTACCCCAGGCAATCCACATTTGTCAGGCTATAATTGCCTTGATGCATGTCCTGTGATAATAAGCAAATTCACAGCTAGCAGCTATTGTTTTTAGCCAAATTCTAGCTGCTTCACGCTTCTGTATCTTCATTTATTTTCAAAACAGAGCTGGGATAAGAGCATAATTTAAAGTTAGGATACACTTATTACATTTAACTAGTTACAAGTTTATTTGTAGAGCACAATTCTTACGTAAAGTAATTAGTGCTTTACGTTACTTGAAAATATACATTAAAATCACAAACAGATAAGAACATAAATAATCATCAAGTGAGTGGTTAATTAGTATTCATTCAACCATAATATCTTATTCTGCATAACCTTACTCCGCTTCTAATTTACTAGCACTTTCTTATTAATAAACTATTTTATTACTGCTATTAGAATAATGTAAAAAAATAGATATATAAATATAGATATCGATATCTATATCTATATATATATATATCTATATATCCATATCTCTAGCTAGCTATATATATATATATATATATATATATATATATATATATATATATATATATATATATATATATATATATAATAAATAAATATAAAAAACTAAATTTCTTGCTGAAGAAGTTTTATTATCAAAAGTCTATTAAGGATGATAATTAATGTGCGAAAATGTCAACGTAACATCATACTATTTAGCAGAAATAAGGAGTTTATCAATAGGAAAATGTTAGTAAACATCCAGTTTGCAGCAGAATAAGGTTACATTGAATACAATATTAATTAGAGCCAAATAATTACTAAACAACGTTGAATTAACAACTTACTAGTAAACTCAATTGCATCTAGTTATGTTGATAAGTGCACCCTAAAATAATAGTTTTCTTTACACATTACTTCAAATAATGTCTAGAACGAAATGAGATAAATCAATAAAAAACATAAATGTGCTGCTGAATGTGCTGTTGTGAATGTGCTTTTGTGGCAGACAGTGACGACGAGATGTCCAGCGACAGCCTGGACTTGGCCCTGTGTGAGGATGACTCCGCAGAGGAAGACTCCGGAGCACAGACCCGGACACACAACCGCAGAGCCACAGACGACAGGGCGAGTTCTGCCAGGGTTTCTTCACACGCACATGAAGAGGGAGAGACAGATTTGCCCGCTGATGAGGCCCAGCAGCTGTCAGGACCAGTGCAGGTAACATTCCTCTACTTTTCCCCTCCACTTTCACTTTAGGTTTGAGCAAATGGAAGCTATTTCTTAACATTGGGCTTTCACTAACAAAGCTTTCTTCTTATTTGTAACTCAAGCATGTGTTTATTCCTGATTCTTTGGTTAAAATGATGAATGCTTGAATGAAATCTTTATTGCCACAAAGGGAATTATCTGGCAAATCATACTGGATGTGCTGTTGTTTTACTGTTCATTCATTTTCTACTTTTGCTTTAAAATAAAACCTGCCACAGAGGAAAAAATAGGAGGTTGATCAATAGATAAGGATTAATAAAGCATATCTATTTTCAGGAATATATATATTTGGATGCAGCAGCTCATGTACAGGCATCACCACATGATTTCATCCACACTGACTAAAAGTACAAATTAGTATACCCCAATTTTTTTAAATAAGCTATTTACTCTGCTCCCTTATTTTATAACTGAAGGAAATTAGCGGTAATGCGTAATGTTTTATTATTTGTTGATACTCCTTTCAGTGTTGTGAAAAAAATAATTAAAGTAAGCCAACAATCCACAGATTGGTTTGAAAATGATTTTACAGTTGAGTTCTAGCCGAGAGCCACAAATCTGAATCTGTTCACATAGTAAAAGGAGTCCCGCAGGGATCAATCCTGGTGCCTGCTTTATTTACTATCGTCATAAATGATCTGGGAAAAGGCCGGCAAGCCAAATTACATCTATATGCAGACGATAAAGTAGTTTACTGTCAAGGCTTACAATCAGCCTTCCTTTCCTTAGAGATGGCTCTATTAAGTCTAATACTCACATTAATCGCCCAAAAAACAAAATTCATGCTATTTTCAAAAGCTCATTTGAACGATGATCTTAATATTTTATATTTTACATCTGATGACAAACCCATTGAAATCGTTCATGCATATAAATACTTAGATACATGGATTGAATGGACTGATAACTTTCTTACATTTAAAATCCATATCACAACAATGATGAAAAAACTAAAACAAAAGATTGGCTTTTATTTTCGACACAAATCTTGTTTTTCTTTCAGTGTTTAAAAAAAACTGGTTGAAGCAATCTTTCGCTCTGTAATCCACTATGGTAAACTTTATATATGTATGCGTCCTCATCTACCCTAAATAAACTCTGTAGTAACTCTGTAGTAGTTCTGTATTGTGCATCACTACGGTTTATCACTAATGCTAATTCCCTCACTCACCACTGCACTCTATGACTTAGTTGGACATCCCTGTCAGACTCATAGAAAACAACATGGGTACATATTATGATAATTATCATATTTTTTTTGGCACATAGACTGTTTTAGGATTTTTGGCACATAGACTGTTTTAGACAGAACAGCTGAGCAATTGTCAGAGCCAGAATTTGAACACTGCAGCCGTCAGCACATGGAGCCTGGCATGTCTGTTGCCGCCTTAACCACTCAACCACTGGGCAGCGCCATTGGTACATATTCATTTACAACGTTATTCTGGAGAATCTCCCGAAGTACCTCAATGACCTCACTGTTAGCTCCAGTAGTTAACGGCTTCGTTTCCCAGCCCAACTACTTTTCAACATGCCTCGATGCCTTACAGGAAAATCAGCTTTCTCCTTCTCTGCACCTTGGTCTTGAAATAATACAAAAATATCAATTGGAAACTGTTGTGTCACTTGAAATATTTCAGAAAATTATAAAAAGTGTGGTGATTTTTTTTGGTGATTGGTAGTTTTTCCTGCCCAAGAAGGAGGGTTTAAGTACATGGGATGCTGGGACATTGCCAAGTCCCTATGAACATTGTTTAATCTGTTCTCACTGTCGCCCTTTGAGGCAAATACTGTTGTGATTTCGGGCGTTACAAAAATAAATTGAATTGAAATTGAATTGAGAATTGTTTACGTTTTTCCGGAGAGAGTTGTTTTTATAATGTAATATTTAGTGATTTTCTGTACTGTGTTGATTGTGTTGGCTGCTGCCTTTGCCAGGTTTCTCTTGCAAAATAGATTCTGAATCTCAACGGAACCTCCTGGTTAAATAAAGGTATAAAATAAATAAAAACTTCAGTGAACATCGTCACGTCCCAACTTTGAGGACAGTGATGTACAAACCCTGGCAAAGTAGAAGAGGTGGTTTGAGAACGGAGTCAAAGAAGCTAGACTTGACAGCAAAGACGGATAATCCATCTCTGATCAGAAATGGTGGTCTAAGGTACAATATGTCACCCATTTACAACGCCATCCTCAGACCTAAACCTAAACCTAAACCTCTTTTGGGCTTCTATTTTTTGAAAGGTCCAAAAATATAATAGTTGCGGGTCATGCTCTTTGGGTTTTTATTTTAACTTCTTGTTTTACTTACTTGTTTTCTTCTTGGTTTTGTTTAAGTTTTAATCTTTACTAAACCCTGGGGAAAACAAGGGGAAAAAGGTGCACAAACCGAACACTTCCAAGCTGCACTTCGTCATAGACGTCGTGGAAAGGTCGTTTTTATAATAGACCCTAAATTGTTGTTGCTGTTAATGTTTTAAGGTTGTTACTGATGTAAATTACGCCATTGCAAAACATGCACATCTTATTAAAACTCGTTCAGAGGCGACATCAAAACGTTTAACCTGTTGCTTTTTATATAACTTCTTTTTGTCTGGCTGGGGTTACTTGTTGCATGCGTTTGCTATTTTTGATGTTAGATTTGTTTTTTTATTGGGAACAAGCTAAACCAAAACAACTAATTTGATTGAAATATGTGTTTGTATGTATTTTGGTCCATATCGCCCAGCTTGTACATTCTATAAGGTAGCTGTATAGAATTGTTGGTTTTGACTTCTCCTAAGGCTGATTAATGTGAGGAGTGCAGGTTCTGAAGTCATTACCCTTCTTAGACCGTGAAGAAAAACTCTGTTAGTTTCTTGTTGTAGCATACCAGCAATATCAGAAAAGTCTTGTACCACTCTAATTACTTTACATTATTCATCTCTAGCTGGAAGACACCTAAGGGTCTGGTGTTAAAGGTACACGCCGCAGTGAAGAGAAAAGAGTGGATTAGAGCGAGAGTGCAACACCACTCCCCAATGACCTATCAGCCATTTAATGTATGAATCCTTTATGCAAGAAAAGAAGAATAGAGAAACCAGGGCAGACATGTCGTACTTTATTTAAAAAAAAAAAAAAAACTGCTGAAATGAGCTGCCTGATTGTACAGATGGTGGTTATGATTAGCAAGTCATTTTCCTGCCTTGTCCATTTCAATATTCAGATACGTGGCCATTTTATCACTCTTTCTTGACTGTTACAGCGCACATTTATTGTTTTGTTCCAGAGATCATTTTACCTGCAAAACATATTCAAAGAAATGCCAGCCACAGTAAAAGATTTCACCCTTTGAGAAGAAATGTACATTTATATAATACAAAATAATATGATGCATTTGATTATATTTTATTTTTTGTTGACTCTAATAGATACTTTACATTGTATTATTCATTCACTCCACATCTATTGCTGGTATGCTAATGTACTGCATCCGCCCTGGCCAATTTGCATCATTGTCCCTCCAACTGCTGATCACTCACTCATTCATAGGCAGGGTGGGTAAAGTGTCTTGCCCAAAGCCCAAGGTTGGATTATTGCAGTGCCCCTTGGTTGCCATAAGCCAATCTTTACTCTAATGTATCCTCCCTTCACTGGCTACCTACAGTATATGCTACAGAGTTGATTTTAAAATGTTGTAGTTTGTTTCCAAATGTCCGTTACCTCTCTGACCTGCTGGTGCCACACTGTCCCGCAGGCCAGTTGGCTGTACTTGTGAGAGAAAACTTAGAGGAGATAACACGTTTCCTGTCGTTGGTCCAAGATTGTGGAATGAGTTGCCTTTGCGCAATAGGGAAGCTAGATCACTTTTAAAATTTGATTTCTTTGGCTTTTTAACTAGTTTGAGGCCTTGACTTTAACTGTTATCCTTGTGTACAGCACTTCAAGTGCGTCAAGTTTGTTGTTTTTTAATAGTTCTTTATAAATAAAGTTGGATTGGAAAGAGTCTTGCCCAAGGACACAACAGAATGCTGGGCAGGTTTAAGATGGGCTCAAACCACTGACCTCTGGGTGAGTCACTTTGGGTAAATTGGAAGCAAAACCTTACATTTAGATATATCAGTTTGAATCTGAACAAAATAAATAATATGGTGGTTCATCATCTATCGGTAATATTTTCAGATATAAATACAATATTTTTGAAAAGTTGCCAACATTTCACATATTTAGGACCTGAAAATTTACTGAACATGTTCATTAAAAATAAGCAAAATAGTTCAAATTTGGCTCAGACAATTTGCTGTTCTGTAAATCCTTCCCCAGTCTCACCCTCATTTCACCCTGCACCGTCCAATATAGCAACAAATTATTTTCAAAATCTTGTTAAGTACAAGTGTAGTGGTGTATTTAGGTGCTATTTTAAGGGCTGATCTTTTTGTCTCTGGGGGAGAAAAAAGCATCTATGGATACAAGTTGATTAAATGAAACAATAAATACGGTAAGAGGCGTAGACTGGACAATGTTGTTGTTTCCATCCATCTTCTTCCGCTTATCCGGGGCCGGGTCGCGTAGGCAGCAGTCTAAGCAAGGACTCCCAGACTTCCCACTCCCCAGACACTTTCTTCAACTCCTCCGGGAGGATCCTGAGGCGTTCCCAGGCCAGCTGAGAGATATAGTCCCTCCAGCGTGTCCTGGGTCTTCCCCGGGGCCCAGGTGCCCAGTATAGTTTCTGGGCAATCTGCGCGATACTCCAAACCCAATGACAGAGTGCGAACCAAACTCTTCCAAGACCTGGACGTAGATATTGGACAACCGCTTGGCGACAACATTCGGGTGCTTTTCCACGTCCATAAGGAGACTCTTTTTTTTTTTTCTTTAAACCGTGGAATTGTACGCGGGTGGTGAGAATTGAGGAAACAGAGCTTCCAGCGAGCCTGGTAGCATATGCCCAGGCTGCGGATCTCCCATCCAAGCCATAACCAGCCCGAGCTCGCTTTGCATCTCCGCCGAGTTCACTGCCATGACATCCGGAGTGTGCATTATCTTGTAGCAAGCTCCTGCTCGACTCCTGATCTCTCGAGGAAGCCAAAAGCACGCTCGAGAGAAACCTCCCTTTACCCGGAATGAGCATCATAAGATTATGTGGGAAAGCGTTGAAAATTTGGGCTTTCCCTCCACACGCGAATAATCTCAATTTTTTCCTCTTCTATCGAATATCTGTGTCACTTTCCGGGGTTCGCAAATACCTCAGAGAAGAACTCAAGGCTTCCGGACATGCATCGCAGTATAATGTCAGGAGCGCGTCTCCATCCAAGTACAACCAGGCGGCATCGCTTGGCTTCGGAGTTCAGATGAATCGGGCATTTTCAGCTGGTTAGTGGCCGGAAGCCAAAACACCTCTCGAACTCTTAATGACTAGTATTTGGACAACGCTTGGCAAAATGGGGCTTTTCCTCCAAAAAACTTTTTTTTTTTTTTTTTTTAAAAAGGTGGATTTCGGGTGAAAATGTGGAAAAGGCTTCCGGCACCTGGTATTCCCAGGCGGTCTCCCATCCAAGTACTAACCAGGCCACGCCGCGATGCACTGACTCTGGTGCTTCCTCGAGAGTTCATGCTACATGTGATCGGTCCCAATTCTTTTCCTACTACGCTGGTGTTCGGCCGGAAGCTTAGAACAAAGACCCTGAAGATAGCTCACCTCCACTCTGGTGCGAGAAAACCTGCTATCTCAATGCACCCTAGCCCACACCTGTTAGACGGCAAGCACAGCCTTTTGTCTAACAGATTGGGGCTAATCTCCCTATTCCAAGAGACACCTCTCTTTGTGTTTTTTTAAGAGGATTGGAGGGATTCGCGGTGATTGCGTTGAATCAATCTCGGAGCGAACTACATTCAGGCTTCCGCGCAAAACCTTGGGTCATTCGTCAACAGCCGGTGATTCGTGCATGCCTCCCAAAGAACCCGAAATGCCAACAATGTTTGATCTTTATACACTGCGTAAAGCGAGCGCCCTGAATAGTCTTCTGGCGTATGCGAAACGATCTAATCAACTCGGAGTATGAAAAAGATTATATAAAATGAACTTTTGCCATGTCGTGGGCATTTCTTTACAAGCGTTGGTGTGTTCGAACAATGGACTTTTTGAGTGCATACTAGTTATCTAATAGAACAGCCGCGCATGGGTTCACGATAGTCATGGTTGTCTGAAAAGAGACCATGAGTAATGATTAATTAAAGTGTAAGCCAGACCATACGACTCAGAACTCTTGCTCAACAAACACAATTTAGCCTCAGAACTATTAATGACGAGCAACGTCTGTTGGCATCGGAAATTGGGCTCCTCTCCTTCTCCATACCATTGTTAGTAGCTTGAATACCACTCCTTTCTGCTCTCTATCTTCTAAAAATAGCGCTCTGCTCTTTTCGAGTGAGCGTCGCACATTACAATGCAGAGAAAATGCGGTCCGCAGAGGCTCACTCTGGTGTAATTAGCACTAGGGTCTCTCCATATCGTCAGCCCATAAACTAATGTTAACCACACAGCGATGAACCTCTACCTCGCTCTGAGCTTCGCTTGCTTCCGCTGATTTCTGCAATGCATGAGTCGCGAGCAGAGAACTTATCTCAAGGCTCTGAATGCGTGTGAGACCGGCATGAACTACACACTCTTGTTCAAGCGAGGAGCTGCTCTGCCGCAATGAGACGCCTTCCGTGTCGAGTATAATTAGAATGTCCTAGCTAATACACGGAAATTTCGCGGTCCAGATCGTAATATAACAGCAGAAAATGAAATATATGTAAGTGAGGAGACACATTTTTTAATCATACGCCTTCTCAAAAAATAATTCAAAAAGTCACACCTTGTTTTAGTTTTTTTTTATAACAATAGGGATTAGTTATGTGACGAGTCAGTGAATTAACGCGAGAAAGGCATATCCTAGGCGACCTTGAGTAGTTATAACCACTGTGGCGCGTCTCTCACTCCCAATGGCTCATAACCACTGCGCCAGCGCTGACGTGAGCTTGAGCCCGTAGGGATTCAGATTAGCCAGTACTGTGCTCCATTATGGTCGCTAGTGGCACTGGTGATGTGTCGTGTATGCCAGGTACCACACAATCTTCCATCATAGAACGTGCTCTCTTGGAACGGCTTCTAAGCGCTGTGCTTGACTTTAGTTCTGGCAAACATCTCTCCAGCAAACATTCTGAATTTGGTGGGTCTGTTTCCCACTTGTCACAGAATTGTAACTCGCTATTGTTCTAGAAGATTTTAGTCTACAGCTGTATGCACGCTGGGTTTGCACCTTCTCCGTGGCCGTCGCATATGAAAATGAGGAAACACAAATGTTGTAGCACTGTGTCGCTCCTCAACGGCCGCACCTGGTATATCCCAGGCAAGTTCCCCAATCCAAATCATACCTTAAGAGCACGCCTGCTCGCGCTTCGCGTCTGGCCTTCCCGTGACATCAGCTAGATCGCGGCACCTACTACCTCTTCAAGCGGTGTGGCGCGGTGAACCGATCAATCGAGACGCCCTCCTGCTATCCACCTTCTCTCTCACTAGAGCCGACTACGACACAAGTGCGCTACGGTAGGCAGCCACATCGTAGGTCTGACAGATCGTGCGAAGAACTCTCCAAGAAAGTCTTTATCCTCAAAAGATACACACTGACTCTTTCTATCTAAATACTGGTTTTTACTAGGAATCGCTGTAAACGCCTGTAACGCGGGATGACCTGAAACATGAGGTTTCATATGGCGTGTAGATATCTCGTGGAGACCTTATTCCTAGCGTGTATTCTCTGGTAATTCAAGCTCATGCGATCTCCTTCACCCTTAACGCACACAGAGGTCTAACTCTACATGCCCAGGCGACGATGTGAACATAAATCGACATTGAGCCTTACTCGCGACAGGGCTTGGTGTCAGAATAAATAGATTAATCCTTACCTTAATTTTTTCACCGACTGGTTAGGTGTAGTGACTGAACCTCGATAGTCAATAACATAGCATCTGCGCGTAGGCGAAATTTACTTCCTCTCCGATTCTAGATTTGATGACATCGCGAGACTTGATTGGACAACAACGCTCTATGCGCGCATTATCTAACTTAGGTTACCCTCCACTATCTCAACGATTGAAAACGGCTTGTTTACGTTTTTCTCTAAAAAGGTGATTTCGGGTTGAAATGAGACACAGAACATCACATGGACTTCCCGGTCCACACCTGGTCTTAACAGCGCATAATGCGGCTTCCGTGTTCCTCCAATCCCCCTCTCTCAACACTCCAGGCCTGAAGCTCGCGCATATCATATCTGCCTTCTTTATACCTCTCTGTCAGTATTTAAAATATTTTGATAGTGCCTGTGCTCCTATGCATTATACCCTACAGGCGTCTCGAGCTCCGCGGCCGGAAGCGGCAAACAGTACACTTCTCCTTCTCCCTTCGAGGAACGCACTCTAGAATCATAACTGAGAATTAGTTACCACTCTTATGGGCTACAACGACTCTGTGGTCTATTATTATTCGGTTGCGCTCTCTTGCAACTGACCTAACTTATACACTCTATTGCAAGCCTTTTTTTATTAAAATACCTAGGTTGAGCATAAGTGCCGCGTGTCGCGTGATAAGGATTAGAAAGCAAAGACATTCTGGGCACTAATAGGTAATTCACCAGCGGCATGTCAGCGATCTCAGCAGTGCAAGTAACTATTGACACAAGCTCGTGAGAGAACCTCCCGTATGCTTCCGAGTTGCGCGAGTTCTGAGCTATCGGGGCTTGTGTGTCAAAAAGATCCTGGGTTAGTGGACTGGAGGCTCAATTATAAGCAAGCAAGCCGGCTTGTCCAGTGGAGGAGTCTTCTTCCAAATAACCTTCTTTTTGATTACTATAAGTACGTGTCTCGAGGACATTGCCTTAAACCTATCGGATCCCTATGTGCACAATATTATTTATAGTCTCTTGTGTTAGCTCTCTTTACTATCATCCACATCCACCATCATATGTCACTCTCTTCGGTCAAACAACTAGACACGTATTGGATATAGTCTTCGCTTGTTTAGTGTCGAAATTAGTGATAAGCGCCAGAAAGGCTCCGGCACTGTCTAGAACTCACAAACTCCATAGAGTGAGTCCTCTCCCAGTCATACGCTTGAACGTATTATCTACGTGAGTGCACTCTCAGAGCCTGTTCAAAGCGACAGCGTGAGAGATGAGGAGTGTCATTGGCTTATACACAGCAGATCTTCAGATGAGATCGGGTCATCCTCAAGGCTCTGTGAAGCTCGTGGCAATACTCCTCAAAAGCACTTACTCGTGCGAGACACCTTAGACGTCAAGTCAAGCTATTTTTTTTTATCATTACGCTTGGGCAAAAGTGTGGCTATGTCTCCTCTTCTCAGAAGGCAGAGACAACAAATACTCGCCCCACGTCCGCAACATCTATTATTTTATGTTTATTTTTTTGGCATGAGAATAATAAAGCATGCGCCGATTATCTCAGAGAAGTTGAACAGCATGAGGATTAAATGGTGATTGCCTCCCATGTTCATATCCTCGTGTAAAGGGGTTCTATCATTCACACAGTGAGCTCTTAGTCTACCAGCTCCATAGGGACTAACCAGGCCCGCAGGCTCGCTTGGCTTCCGAGTTCAGATGAGATCGGCAGCATTTTCAAGCTGTGGTTCTACGGAGAGGCTCTATAGCCAGCTTCTCATAAGTGTACCTCTGTGCACCAGAAATGATGACCTATGCTATTTTTAGGAGCACGGCCTTTGGCAAAAGTTAGATGTCTCTCTTCTCAACGTCGCATACAATAGCTCTTTTTTTTTTTTTTCTCGTGAAATGCGGTGGGCAATTGGCGGTGACAAGTTAATGCGAAAAGAGATCACCAGGAACTCTATGTGTGTGGAAAAACCGAGCTGTGTGTTACTGCCCACTCCTAGATACTGTAGCGAATACTCCTAGATCTCCTGAGATCGAGGCATTTTCGCTCTCGCAAGATTCCAGATGAATTCTCTGCTGGGATTCGGATTTTAATATACTGGCATCAGTATTTGCTGTGAACTGACTTGTGAAGGGTATAGTCGATTACACAGCCAAAAAGTCAACCTACGCCGTCGGAACTATCGTCTCTATGAACTATGGGACTCTATGCTACCTACTATTAACCTGTTGGGGGACTCAACGCTTGGCAAAATTGGGGCTTTTCCTCTCAACCATATAGAAATACAATTAGCTCTTCGCTTTTTTTTGGTTTGTCATAAAAAGACGTGAGCAATTGTGAGCGCGAAAATGAGGAATGAGGCTTCCGCACCACTGCTGTACCTTACATCTCTATACCAACTGGACATCGGTCACCTTGCCCATCCAATACTAACCAGGCCAAGATGACTCGAGCTTTGTACATGTGCCTTATTTCGAGTCTATACAGACTCGAAAGTAGATCTTCAGGCTGAGTACTATCAATTAGGCTATCTGGGTTTGGATTTGCTCAGTGAATATGCTTTATTGTAATAATGCCACATATGACTACTTATTCTCTGGAGAACCTATATGCAAAAAGTAGTACAAAGCACATGATACTACGAGATGAGTTGGACAGATGTCACAGTCATCTTGGCCGACGAAGGCCAGACTTGCGGGGACGCTCAGTCTTCTGCTCCTGAGTCGCGGGAGAACACTCTTTTTTTTTTTTTTAAAAGGTGGATTCGGTGAAATGGGGAAAGGCTTCCGGCACCTGGTTATTCCCACGGTTCCCATCAAGTACTACCAGGCCCGAGCCTGAGAACTATAGATTGTACACGAATAACATAAAAACTAGATAAATCAGGTCATATTAACTATATCCATATGCTGTGAGTATGGTAGGCCGGAAGCCAAAAGCACCTGCTCGAACTCTTTCCAACATCGTAGCTATATATAGTTAAATGTGGAACACTGTTGCCACAAATTGCGTGGCACAGCGGTACTATAAGACGTGCCAAGTCCAAAATTGGGCTTTTCCCTATTACACATGCAAAAACTAGCTAGCTGCTTATTGTTTTTTATCAAGAGAAAGACTGGATACTTGACGCGTGTGAAGTAAATTGATGTACTGAGAAATTTAAAATGTTAAGTGTTTCAGGCCACAGACACTGTTGATTGTTTCTCCGCCTGCGCGACTGAATACTCAATTCACTGAAGTACTCCTAACCCAGGCCCGGCTCGTTCATTTGTACAGTCTTCTCTAATGTGCTAGTAGATTTTAAAGAGATCAACAGTGGCTATATTTCTATCTCAAGGTCGTATGCGATAGTGAGAGCTCCAGAAGACAGGCTCCACATACATGTCAATGTCTCTACTTTGATTCATCGGGTAACTAGACTCCTGTGCTTCAAATGTACTACGCATTGTTTTGGTCGCCAACGGGCATGATCTGTGGGCATGGGTTTTTCCTTCCACATGAATACTTCCTATGTGTTTTTTTTCCTCAAAAAGTTGTCTAGCAATGTAGTCGGGTTTGTGTTATCTATAGTGATGTAGGTACACAAGATGCTATGTCCGGGCGACCTGTCTTTTCCATAGCACAGGGCTCCCATACTACATCAGCTACCTATCTCTACGGTCTCCGATGACTCTCTCCCTTCGGCTTCTTTCCGCAATTAGTGAGTATCGCGTGCGCGCCATTTGTCAAAGGCTCTCAGGGAGTCGCGCGACCGCGTAAGTCCAAAACATGTCCGAGCTGCGGGTCTGGCCTACCAGGGATCATCACATGCCTGTCCCCATGCTAGATGGATGTTGGTACATCCCACTTGTCAATAAACCTGACATGCTGCATTTTCGCGCTGTTCCATAGATCAGCATGTTCCCTTCTTTTTTGTGTTCACATATGAAACGTGCGAGCACACTGTGCGCGGGTGGAAAATGAGGGAGAAAGCTTCCGGGCAGTCTGGGTTAATTCCCAGCGGTCTCCCATCCAATACTAAACCAGGCCCGCAAGCTCAGCGTTAGGCGGTACGCCAGTGGCAGCAGGAGTAGCGATCGGCAGTTTTCAAGCTGGTTGCGTAAAGCCAAAAGACACCATATACATCAGAAATTCTATCCCAATGACTAGACATATTTGTGACACAACGCTTGGCAAAATTATGGGCTGTTCCCTCCAAAAACTAACTTTTTTTTTTTATGCTAAAGGCGAGCTAGGCTGCGAGAGTGATTGTTGGAATTGAGCAAGATAGTGAGAAAAGGCTTTCCTCTAGCTTGATAAATAACGTGCAGTGCAGTACATTCCCTCATTTGGCAAAGATGTACATAAATCTCAGGCCCGATGCAAACTCTAAACGAACATTTTCAGGCGGGCCTTCCATGAGTTATATACGTACGTAGGCTGAGGCGACTCCTAAGGCCTAGATCTTCGTCAAGTGCCTTGAGTTTGACACATGTGCACTAGCATCTTTAGCATCATTAGCAACTGTTAATGAAAGCAGTCTGGGTCAAGGTTCAGAGGTTAGACCAAAGAGGTTTGACTCTTTGACATACAGTACTAAATTTGTACAGAACTGTGAATAAGGTCATGTTTGGTTTAAAGTCCCTATGCCAGGTTGGACTACAACACAATTATAGTTCAGATTTTACTAAACAGTTTGTCTCCAGTTTGACAATTTTTGTAAAGTTCATAATTGTACTTCCGGGTTAGACATCGGGTTGCAAATATGACATAGAGGTAATTCCACAACTGTTACCTAGCAACCATACTGAAAATAATAGCCAAAATACATATAAATTACACAATAGTTATGATGTGACAAACAATAACAACTTTATTTTGTTGAATGGTTGTTTAAACTATCAGAAAATTGTGAGTTAAGAGTAAATTGTCTCTGTGTGTCGCCTTTTGATGACAACTCAGCGGGATCCCGTTTTAGATCTTCGCTCTACTTCCTGTCATTTTAAACTTTTATTTTTCTGAATTTCAGAAGTAAAACTATGATAAATATTTATTACAGGTGCTATTCTGCCAAACTAAGTCATAATTAGAAAAACCTGTTTATCATATAGACAAAATCCTGCATTGTGAACATGCAAATAAAACTGCACATATAGCCATTAGAAGAAGAGGCTCTGAAGAAGAAAACTCTTTGTGAAGAATAACCAAAATCCAGACTTGAGAAGTTTCAATGCAAAACAAGTCTTTATTGGCGAGATGACAAATACCAACAACCCGGGACAATTTTCTGCAGGAAAAAGCCGACCTCTGACTGTTACACGCCTTTTTAATGTGTCTTGATTCATGAATATTGACCCTCTGTAAAACCACTTGTCCTATAGCCTCTTTACATTTGGCACGCGTTGTACCATGCTACAACTTCATTATTATTCCGGATCTCCCCCTTCTAAGATCCACCTCTTAGTGAGCTCATCTCCGCAGCTGCAGAAACTCCTGGACCTTTTCTATGACCGCTATTTCAGCCCATACCGAGAGACTTTATCTCGGCCTCCAACTTTTGGTGGCGACCCCAAGTGGCATCTTACAGTAGTTTTTAAACTTCAAGATATAAAGACTTGCCTATTCTGCAGTGATTTTTCTCCGTTAAATAGATAGTAAAATAAGAAGTAAAAGAAACAGTAATAAACAAAATAATAAACATTTGCGCTAAGGTTTTAGCATGAACTTTAATGTAAAATAACCCTTGTTGTTACACTCTTATTATAATGCTTCATACATTTGTGAGGCTTTTGGGAATGCTTCATCAGCTCGAATAAACAAATATTAAATTATTCAATGGAGGGCCCATTTAGCTTTTTTTTTTTTTCAGCTGTTTTTTTATTGCAGAGAGACTGTAATGGGCTTATAAACAATAATACTGACCTATTGTAATGGTTTTAACAGTCCTAAGCTTTTTGAAGCATTTTTATTACATTTTCAACTAGTTTTGAAGAAAGTCACATGGTGTATTGGTCGATATTGTGTGTTGGCAGATCGGTATCAGAATTGAAAACGCTGGATCGGTCCCTCCCTACACGAGAGTAACACCAGAGCCTCGTTAGGAAAGGAGTTTAGGCGTTTAGGCCCACTTTAATTATAAAACGCAAGCTCGATTCTGGATTCGATTTTTATGTTGCCCCGTCCATTTTATAGTTGTAAATCTTCAATGAAAAACAATCCAATTCTCTCGTAGCACAAGGAGCTTGACATTGATCCGTGTGCTCTCAGAGGCGCAGTTTTAATGGAAGTCTGGCCATGCGTCGTCTCATTGAATCACAGGAGAAGTTGTATGGATTCGGATCAGATGCTGCCATTCCTTTAGGCTCATGCGTGCTGTACTGTGGTCACTGTGTTCCCCAAACTGAGGCTAAATAACTCATGCAAGGACTTGGATGCTTTTATCATGCCAGTTTTATTAAGTACAAGGTTCACTTATCAACGGAATTAAAAGACAGGAGATCAAAATGTAATTATTATTTATATTAATCCTTTCATGGTTTATTTAGTTATTTGACTTTGTCTATTAACCTTAATTTCTGCAGGAAATTATGTTGTATTAAATGTATTAAATTTGAAAAACTATACTAATTTTGATGATAACAACATGTCTGAACTGTGTAAAATAATGTTTTGTATTGGCATGTGTATCAAGCTATGGTAGAGTTACAAATTGTAGAATGCGTAGCAATCAGGTTGTTTTTTATTTGATTTTTTATTCTTGCTTTTAAGTCAAATCTTGGGTAATTTACAAACAACTTATGATGATTTAGTCCAGGTTTAAATGTAGGGCAGGCCTGTTGTAGTGCTTAGTGGTACTTGATGTGATTGAGAGGGTAACTGTTTTTGAAAGAAATATAAAAATTCATGATCCACAAATGTTGAATTATTTTTTAGGGATTGGCGCCACAATTTTTTAAGCTGGCACGAAACAATCATTTCAATTTATTTACTCTGACAGAAGAGGCATTAAACCAGGTCAACAAATCTGCAATCAACAGTAGAGTCTACCGTAAATTCTGACCTTCTCTCCAGCTCAAATGTAAACTCTGCATTCATGTTGTGATGTCAACCAATCAGATGCTTGAGGAGCAGTGATAATGTAGCAGTCATAGCGGACAAGCGTCATCTTGTGTGTGTGTGTGATTCAGAGCCGAGCTAAAGCAGCTCTTCTTATTTTATCTTCAGTCTTGAAGCAACAGAATACATAACCAAAAGCAGTGGCAGTTATTTATATCAGGGATCAGCTCTGTGCGTGTGTGGAGCAATGAGAGGCCGGGCATTACCACCAGAGGAAGCAAGCTCAGATCCAAAGCAACTAATAAAATGAATAACTACAAAGCAGCCCTTAACTTTATCAAATGCAAAGCTGTGGTGTTAAAAGATGATAGTACACTTCCAAACTTCAGGGATGAGATATAACTATAGGCGTTAGTTAGAGCTAAAATAGCTACTTCCTTTTCCAACGTTTCAGATGGGTTTTTGAGCTTAGATAAGTGTGGTCAGTCTTCATAGACTTCCAACTGGAGGAGTTTGACGAAATGTTTGACTCTGAAATTGCATTCAGTTTGAACATAGCATAACTGAAAAAAGACCCATATTCTCTTATTCCTGACTTCTCCCTGAATCTTTTTACCACCTGTCCCGAACCTCGTATTTCCTCCGTCCGTGGTATTACCGTGGCTCAGTTAAACGTTGGAGGCTGACAGAGAGGCAATCCTACAAGGGCACCGCGGCCTCCACGGACCCCCCTCAGTACCAGGCTCTCGTCAAAAACCTTCCCTGTCTGCGCCGCCATCGTTAAAGCTCCAGAGTTAATGAGAGCGAAAGGTTAGAGCTGAGCCATATCACCTTGACAACACTCCACATTCATTTATGTTCCCCCCATTCTTCTCCGCTGTTTTTGTCCTGAGTTCAACAGGTTTTATAACGTCTGTTGGCTGCTGTCTCCTCAGGTGGCTTTACTCCCTGTCGCCGGGTCAGTTAGAAAAGTAGAAAAGAGTGCGCTTTCTGTCAGGCCAGTTTCACGGATCCACCGTTCGGACAGATGGACAGACAGACCGGCAATAAGAGGAATAGTTGGTTAGTTTATACATTTGCCCACCATTTACTAAATTGTCATTTTAAACTTATCAACTCTCTGAAAATGTAATAATAACAAACGTGCATGGAGGGGTGTTTTTGATAACTATCCTCCGCTCCAGAGTTCAGAGTGCACCGTTTCACCTGTTGATGTCATGAGATGCTCCTTTCTTTCCCCAACGTGCCTGGTCTATCGCTAGTAGCATAAAACCGTATTATTTTAATTTATTTAATAACATTTTAAATAGTATAAAACGTATAGAACTGATACAGGATTTAAAAACTAACAAAAAGAAAAATGAAGAATTTAACTTTTGATTGAATGCGTATGTATATATTTTTTTCCTGTATCTCTGTAATGTTGAATAATAAAAAATACAAATAAAACAAGATATGTATTATTTTTACCTGTTTTCCATTGATTTACATTACAAGTTATAACTATAGGACCTTATATTGTTATTTGGACCTTTAAAGCCACAGTACATAACTTTTTTAACTTTTTGACACAAAAGCTGACAAAAAAAGACACTGTTTAGTTTTTTGTTGTTTTCATTTTGGATGTTTTTATTGCTCAAACATAGAAAAACATGCGTCTTTATTGTGAGCGAGCTTACATCTCCACAAACCTGACTCGTTCTTGTCCCGAAGGAGCCTCCATCGGCTTGTTTGTTTGACTATAATATTTCGCAGTATGGCATGAAAACTCAACCTACTCTACCTATCTCCATGACGAATGTTCAGAAGTGCGGTTTTAACTTCCATGCCAGTGATGTGCCACCGCCAGACAGTTACGTACTCTTCAGTAAAAGTGCCGGACGATTTTATTCTGTCTTGTCAAAAACAATGAATAATGTCTGTCTTTTATCAATTTCCTGAACATGAACCGTACAGACTTTTAGGCAAGGCAAGGCAAGGCAAGGCAAGGCAAGGCAAGTTTATTTGTAGAGCACAATTCATACACAAGGCAATTCAAAGTGCTTCACACAACAGGAAAAAATGCATTAAAATCACAAAGACATGGCACACAAATAATAGTTCAAGACATAAAAGAAGAAGAGTGGCAAAGAAAAGCATTTCAGTCATATGCACAGCCAAACAAAACAGTTTTTAGTTTAGATTTGAACATTGCCAGAGTAGCGGCCTGTCTCACATCCTCAGGAAGACTGTTCCAGATTTTAGCTGCATAACTATAATCTATAATCTATTACCACTTAAAACAAAAACAAACAAAAACAGTCTGATTTCTTCTTCCAAAGTCTGAACTCCGCCCCAAACCACATACTTTGCAAATCTCGCTCTCGATCTCTATAAAAAAATCCAATGGATTGCACAACCGTCCTTTAAAGTCTATAGTTGACGTTTCTACATTTAACTTTTACAACACGTTTAATCATCGTTGTCTCTGTGAGTTTGCGCCCCTCATGCCCTCCTCCGTCGGCCCCTTCCTCTTTTCATTTGCAGCTGATTTAAACTAGTTAGTAGATCTTCCCTCTGGCCAATAGCTTTAATTGATTGGCCAACCACTGGAGAGACGAAAACTGCAGTAATTGTATTTCAGCTGTCTGCAATGGCTGAACAGGCTTGTTATAGGGGTATTACTACAGTCGTACCCATTTATTATTATTATTACACGTGTCATATAAAATGCCCGTGTCTAGTTGCTATTCCATGTGTTTGCTTATGAAGAATTGAACACCGTCTGGCAAATATTATTTAGTGTTTTATGAAACCCTAACTCTAACCCATGATGAGTGCAATAAAAAAAACAGGAAAGGTGGCGGCAGGTACAAAAGTTTGAACGCAAATAGAATAAAACCAGTTTCCCAGCAATATTACGTTGAAGACATGCACCTTTCTTATTATACGCCTGGGGTTTCTTAAAAAAAACATCAGTCACATAAAGACAAGGGTTATGGGAGTTAGATGGGTCCACATACCTTAAGTGATGTACGATTACTGACATTACAGTTGTCTGTCTTCATCTGGCTATTACTTTGAGTAGTTACATTTGGTTACGTGGCATAATGGCGTAGCAGGTGATTGGCCATCGGTTTATTTTTATCTTTTTAAGGTCACCAGGGAACACTCTAAATGCAAAATAAGTGCAGCTGTGTCACTATCTGTTTGATTCAGTGTGAAATATAGAGATTCAAATCTGAGAGTTCTTCTTGAGAGGTGTCATATCTCAATCTGTCCCCAAAAAATCCACGCAATGTGTATTTAACAGACCAAAATGTTTCCAAAAATCCAATAAATTCTGTAAATGTTAAGTAGAGTACCTCAATCATTGTCAATTACAGTGTTTATCAGTGGTGGAAAGAATACTGCAAATTAGTACTCAAGTAAAAGTACAGAAAATGATTAATAATGTACTCAATTACTGCTGCCAACATTTTAAAAGTAAAAAAAATTCGTAGAGTTGGGATCCAGAATTTGATAATATAGTTGTTTAGGAGATATACTGTTCACAATTACTGTATATATCCTGTATATCTTCTATAATTAAAACTATTCCAAACGAAAAACACTACTCAAAGTACTAGTTGCGTATGTTTCAATGTTTTTAGTAGCATTTTGTGTAAATATTTATGCAAAACTTGAACAATTAAGTGGTTTAAACAATTAAGTTGTTTTAAACCACAATCCACATATTGTCTGAACTCTGGCCAACCAGAGCATGCGATACATAACTGTTGTTGTAGGTGTACAAAGAATCAGATACATAGATTGTTGTGAGACAACTGTGCATGAGGACGATTGGGACTTGTGCGGTACCTGTTTAAAGCCGGGTTCACACCGCTGCGGTAAAGCGGCCAGTTTACATTCAAAGTCTATGTGGACGCGCGACCTGCGAATCCAGCATTTTTGCAGCACGATTTGAGCGTTTTTGCAAGGCGAATCCTGCGTTTTGAGAGGCGGACGCGGCGTGACGGGGGCGTTTGAGCGGCCAGAGCGGCCAGAGCAGAAAAGTTGGACAAAGCTGAACTTTTTTGCGGCAGACGCGGCGCAGTAACCAATCAGAGATTACGCTCCAGTGACGTACCCACGCACTACCCGGAAGAAGGACCAAAGCAAACCCCGAACAGATTAAAACATCATCCAGATGCAGTTCTTGGAGCAAATAATGATATTCACTAAACTCTGCTCACCTCTAAAGTATGTGTGGGACCCAGACAAGCCGCCGAGCTGATCACCTCGGTTTTTGGACTTTGTAAAGTAAATACACCAAGCCATTCTCTTAATGGCTTGGTGTATTTGGTCTCTGAATTGCCGTAGGACAAAATCCCTCCACTGCGCATGTGCGCTGGTCGCCTTGGCCGCTCAGGCCGCGCCTCTGCTGCGGCCAGGGCGGCTGCCTTCAAAATGTACAGGCGGCCAATTTCTGCGACCTGTGCGAATTTGGCCGCCGCGGTGTGAACGGGCCTTTAGGGCTCCCAGCGTGAGCTGGCTTCCATTTGACTCCCGGAACGCTTCAACACAAGATGATTGGATAAGAGAGAATTCAGACTCTAAATCATAAAACTAAACCATAAAACATAAACATGAATGAAAATTAAAAATTCTTTCCAACGCCGACTTTGATCTTGTGATAAACCACCGCATTTCCAGTGATGATAACTTTATTTGTTCAGCCATCAAACTTAGCATAACAAAGCTAGCACACGTTAGCTATTTCCTGTTTATAGACACTCGGCACATGCATCAAGACCGAAATGCATTTCATAAAGAGACGTGAAAACAATGCATATAGGCACAGAGAAGTTAAATAAAAGCAGAAAAAGCTGATATTAAGCTGTTGCTTCTTGTTTACTCAAGCTTTAGCCACATCTCACAGAAATGACTAAAGGTCTTTTTGTGAATTGCTGAGATTGGCCGGATGAAGTAAAAATATAATACTGGTATGATTTAGATTTCATTTCTTTTTAAAATACGGTTATGTTTAGGTTACGTCAGCTGCTCACGTACCAGACCTGTGTGAGCCAGGACTTGTGCAAGGAAACGCAGACTGCCATTAACAGAAGAGTTCCGAGACGCTCCAAAGTGAACCAGTCGAATCGTGGCTATAGCAACTAATTACAATTACATAACTAAAATGTACTCAGTTACAAGTACATGTAATGTACAAAACAATACAATTGTACAGTACAGTAATGTATTTGTATTTAGTTCGTTTCCACCCTCGTTATTTCTTGTAATGTAAATCAATTTGGAGTTAGTCCATGCTAAGATTGTCCTCATTGTTTTGCACAGGTAGGGTTATAGTGCCTTTTACATTATTTAGGGTGCATTCACACTTGTGCACACACACACACACACACACACACACACAACCTGCTCGCTGCTCGATGGGGACCTGGATATCATCTACAGTGAGCAGGTGGGGATGGATGTTCAATTTGATTCAATTTGATGTGACTCAGGGACGAAACAGCACTCATTCCACAAGCTGTTGTGATCTTTTCTCTGCCTGCCCTCATCGCACTTTGTTCCCACACAGCTATCCTCAGCTGGCTTTTTATGTAACGCAGTTTAGAATATGCGCTTTGTTGTAAAGCCATGTTTTGAAAGTTGCGTCATTGAAACAAGTTTTTTTTTTTTCCTCATGTGCAGAGTGGTCTGAGGAAGAGACGTGGGAGGTGAATGGGGCGGACCAGAGTGGATGTGAGGACCCCGACATGGAGGCCGATGCGACGGAGCATACAGTGTCAAGACTCGAAATGGAGCTGAGGATGTTGGTCGATGGTAAACGCATCCACACTTTGTAACTTTATTTGTATCACTTTTCAAATCTCTATACTTTTACTTTGGAAATAATCTGCCTTTATTCTCCTTTTTCGACAGCTATGTAATATTATTATTTTTTCATTAATTACATTCCATATGCCATAGAGTCGCTTAAGTTTCCTCTGCTTAATTTGATGACTTTGAATTACACAAAGAATAGGGTCTTGGTTTAATTGTGTTTACCATTGTGAATGTTTGCTTCAGAGAGCAGGTCAGAGGTCTTCACTGTTGTTCCAGGAAACAGTAGAATGGAGAATCCTCGAGGGAATCGTCACTGCACACGGTGGGTAGGATATTAAACCACTCTGCTGAAGGCAAACACACATTACACTTCCCTAAGGGTCATTTAAAACCTATATGGTGGATGTAAAGAAAAGGCTGCACTGCATAAAAGGAATAGCTGCATTCATTAAAATGATTGAATTCTTTTTTTTCTTAGTTTTATCATTTCAATCTAAATTATATCCCTGTGTAAGTAAGAATGCTTTTTTTCCTGCTGGCATATACAGTAATCTTTGAAAGGAATAAAAGCAAACATACCTCAGAACAAGCCTAATAAAATGAATATTTTAAAATAAATAAATGTAATATAAATAGGTTTTAGTCACGATTTAAGTCCTTCAATTTAATAATGGTAACTGGGTACTGATATGGTATTTTTTTATTCCAAAACTCTACAGTGATTATCCCACAATTGACTATTCAAAAGAGAATGTTTGAAAGATTTGAAAACAAAAATCAAAAAAATTGTAAGATACTCGCCTGTGGTGTTGTGATTTAAGGCGTGGCACATGTTTATTGTTACAACCTCTTCGTCGTGGGTTTGCTACCCAACCTCTCTTTCTCCATTTTCCGCAACAGCTGATCTGCCCTTTTTTGTAAAGTAATTAGTGTATTCAAGCAGAACTCAGTAGCTTTAGAGCTCCCCCTGCAAATATGTGTTTGGACATTATAGACTGGGAGGTTTTCAGAGCTGCCACAGATAATTTGGATGAGGACACTGTGAAGTCATACATTCAAATCTATGAGGACAGCATCCTACCATCACACACCAAAGTCACTTTCAATAATGACAAACCCTTGTTCACACCAAAACTGAGGCAGTTAAGGCAGCCGAAGGAGGCAGTGCACACGGCTGGTGACAAAGAGCGCTACAAATATGCAAAGTATGGATTTAGCAGGGAGGTGTCAAGAGCTAGATCACAGTACAATACGCGTCTGAAGCAGAAGTTCTCTGACAACAACCCCACCTCTGTGTGGAGTGGGCTCTGGCTTCTCACCAACTACAAGCCCAGAGCCCCCTATGCATCAGATGACCGGAAACTGGCTGAGCAACTTAACGCCTTCTACGCTAGGTTTGATGTGTCCATCTCCTCCCCCAAGGTGGCCACCTCTGCCAACCCAACCCCCGGGCCCTAACACCTCCGCCACCACGCTCTCAGTTCAGGAACAGGATGTAAACAGTCTATTTAGGGAATCAAACCCCCGGAAAGCTGCTGTACCAGACAGTGTTTCTCCAACCACATCAAGACACTGCACAGGAGTGCTGTCCCCCGTCTTCACAGACATTTTTAACACCTCCCTGGAGTCATACCACATCCTAGCCTGCTTCAAGTCGTCCATCATTGTGCCTGTTCCCAAGAAGCCCCGGATCACTGGACTTAATGACTACAGGCCTGCGGCACTGACGTCTGTGGTCATGAAGTTATTTGAGCGCCTGGTCTTGCCACCTCAAGTCCTTCACCTCCTCCCTGCTGGACCCCCTAGGTTCGCCTACAGAGCCAACAGGTCTGTAAACGACACCATCAACCTGGCACTCAACCAGCTCAACGTGCCTGACTCCACCTGCAGGTGGATCACTGACTTCCTGACGGATCGGAGGCAGTGCGTGCGGCTGGGGAAGAATATCTTAGACACTCGGACTATCAGCACAGGAGCTCCACAGGGCTGTGTACTTTCTCTCCTCTGCTCTTCTCTGCACCTCCAGCCACGACTCTGTAAAACTGATCAAGTTTGCGGACTACACCACCCTCATCGGGTTCATCTCGGACGGGGATGAGTCTGTCTACAGGAGGGAGGTGGACCGGCTGGTATCCTGGTGCAGCAGTAACAACCTGCAGTTCAACGCCCAGAAGACAGTGGAGATGGTCGTGGACTTCAGGAAATTCACAGCCCCCCAGCCTCCCCTCACCATGACACTCCCCCATCACCACCGTAGACTCCTTCCACTTCCTCGGCACCGCCATCACCAAAGGACCTCAATTGGGAGCCCACCATCAGCTCCCTCATCAAGAAGGTCCAGCAGAGGATGTGCTTCCTGTGGCAGCTGAGGAAAGCCAAGCTGCCGATGCCGATGATGGTGCAGTTTTACGTAGCCATCACTGAGTCCATCCTCACCACCTCCATCACCGCGTGGTACGTTGGAGCTATAACCAGGGACAGACAGACACTTCAGCGCATTATGCTCTCTGCTGAGAAGGTGATCGGCTGCAGACTTCCATCTCTGCAGGAGCTGTACATCTCCAGGACTCTGGCACGAGAAGGTCGGATCACAGCTGACCCTTCTCACCCTGGACACGGACTATTTGAGCCACTCCCCTCAGGCAGGAGGCTACGGTCCATCCGGACCAGAACCTCCCGCCACAAGAATAGTTTCTTTCCCTCTGCCATTGAACTCATGAACACTTCTTAAACACCTGCCACTTGAACTACAATTTAATCAATCACTCACTGCACTGTCACTTTCTGCACTACAACTGTAAATTTAACTAAAAGCTGTGTGCATAGTAAGCCTATTTTTATTTTTATCCTATAGTAGATTTCAATTGTTTCTTTAACGCATGCCCTTTTGATTTCATATATGTTGTTTTATCATTGTCCATTGTTTTATGTTGCAACGAATCACCAAAGCAAGTTCCTATGTTTGTGAATTTTGATCATTGGCAATGGCAATAAACCATTCTGATTATGATTCTGATTCTAAAATACATTGTCAAAGAATAGACCCAAAAAGCAATTTTTTTTTTCTTTCCTTTAAAAAAAAAAAAAAAAAAGGCAATATAATCACATACAAAAATATGTTTAACAGGTTAAGGGCTGGTTTTCCACCCAGAAACATAAGGGGGCTATGGCAGACACCAACATAGGGACTTACAAAGACGTTTAGTAAGGAAAAATTGTTACCTAGTTCTCCTTTTAATAAGGCTTTAGTCATTTTTTTGTCCATGTAAATAAAGTAAATTTGTTGTACTCTTGTATTACATTGTAAAAGCAGCTCTTAAAGTGAAAAAAAGACAGGTGCGTTTTTCAATTTATAGAGCGTTTTATTCTCCAAAAACTAGGAAGTTAGCTGTTAGCATGCTAGTTATTGTTAGCTTTACCGTGATGGCAAAACTCTATTGACTCTCAAAGTAACTTGTGAGCATTTATAGTCTGAAAATGTGAGAACGTGAGGAATAACTTTAAATATAAACTGCTGCAAACTGTTTAAAATGGAATTGTTCTGTTTCTCACTTTTTTTTAGATGGTAAAAATCAGGTACAGCTGCCCTGGGGTAGACTGATAGAAAGGGAGGCAGCCATCAACTCCTCCAACCACCACCAATCACTCACACACCCATGGCCGCCGAGCAGTGGGGGATCCTCCCCCAGGAATTTTTGCAAAAAACAGGTTATGTTTCCTGCTTTTCTGAGCGTTTTCCAGGTTACCGATAGCTGGATGAAGTGTGTGTAAAATCATGGCTTTTAGTCTTACCATAGTCTAAAGACTAAACCTCAGGTCCACAACTAATTGTAAATTTCTTACAGTATATAAACTGTGCACCTAATGTTAAGCCTTTTTTGTAAAACAGTCCTTTATTTCAATTAAAACATCGCACAGCTGTGCAAACGCCTATGGAGCCTTTTGAGCAGAATAGGAAAGGACAAATCCTGTTCATTTGCAACTTTTCTGGCGGGGGTTCGCCACCTACTTGTCTCTATGGAGATTGCTTATCTGCAAAATGCACTGACGATCAAGTACTGGACTAACATTATATTGGACATTCACAGAATGGAAAAGATTTACATTTGTACTTAATTTGACTGTGGACTAAATGGGACATTTACTTTGGGTTTTGTGTGCTATGATTTTTTTTGTTCTTAATTTTTAGTTGTTGGTGGATATATGCTTATTTTGGTTTATGTCTACTCTCTGTGTTCCAACTTTCTACTCTGTTTTCTTTTGTTATGAATTTAAAAAATAAATACAAATTTAAATATAAAACAAAAAAGGAATGTGCCACTATGGCATTAAAGGTATCTATCCATCCATCTTCTTCCGCTTATCTGGGGCCGGGTCGCAGCAGTCTAAGCAGGACTAGACTTCCCCCTCTCCAGACACTTCCTCCAACTCCTCCGGGGGAATCCCGAGGCGTTCCCAGGCCCGCCGAGAGACATACACCCTCCAGCGTGTCATGGGTCTTCCCCGGGGCCTCTTCTGGTGGGACATGCCCGAAACACCTCCCCACGGAGGCGCCCAGGAGGCATCCGGAACAGATGCCCGAGCCACCTCAGCTGGCTCCTCTCGACGTGGAGGAGCAGCAGCTCTACTCCGAGCTCCTTCCGTGTGACTGAGCTCCTCCCCCTATCTCTAAGGGAGCGCCCAGCCACCCTACGGAGGAAACTCATTTCGTTACCCAAAGCTCATGACCATAGGTGAGGGTAGGAACGTAGACTGACCGGTAAATCGAGAGCTATGTCTTTCGACTCAGCTTCTTCACCACAACAGTCCGATGCAGTGACCGCATCACTGCAGACGCTGCACCGATCCGTATCTCGGGGTCTTAAAAGGTATCTATTTTGTGTTTATTCAATTACAGGGTTAGAGTTACCCAGAAAAAGCTGCATTCTTACTGTGAGCATAATAAGACACTGCTGATACTTCAGGCAATTACAGCTGAAGGATAAATATAATTTCTTTCATAACTTTGGAGAACAATATAAATGAATTTAATTGATCACAATCATAACTTATCCTCTCTTCCTGCTCTTCTACTGCGGTTCCCTTCTCATTCTAATAACCAAGTGAATATAGGCCTGATTTAGTCATTAATGTGAATGAAACAGTATAAAAAGTCAGCGTGCAGCCGTTATAAATCACTAATTAGACTCTCGGTGAATTGATTGAGTGGTGATTGAGATGAAATAAAAACTCCAAAAGAGCTAAAAATCTCCACTGTCTGGTCAAGGTCAGGCTGTGTGTCTCTGCTTCCATGCTCCTCCTGCTCTGGCGTGCACTGTGCAGGGAGTGCGGAGGAAAGACAGAGATTTACGGCGCTCGCGAATGAGAGTTTCATGGCAGTTTGCACAATCAACAAATACATCAGACAGACAGGGAACCAGAGCAGCATAGTGAAGGTCAAATGTCATTGTAAAAATGTCTCAAACTAGATAAATAGTCAGAATTCAAGTCTATGTAACTCGTGCCGTAATTTTTTTGCAGTGTAGCATGTTCTTCCACTGGAACAAATCTAAACGCACATGCAAGATTTCCCATTTCCACCGTAATAGGCGTGTTATCCATTACATTCTTTGCCCCCTGCACTCCTAGAGCCACGCTGTGGTCCCATAGGGGAGTAATCCTTTTTGTGCCCCGTCAGTGCTCGTCTCTGCTGGATATATGCGCCCTGTATTGGATCGTTAGCCGCAAAACGACTTTAGCTTTGACAGCGCGGCGGCTACGGGTTCCTAATGTGCTGCTTAATGTATGTGTAGGAGCAGGAGAGGGCATCAGAGCGTCCTTCTTCCACTGTGGGTAATGTGTGGCTTTGTGCTCACAGCCGGGTGCAGAGCAGTACATGGGAGATACAGTGTAGACAGTGTAACAACCGGATTAACACAGATAACAACACTGGCAAACAAAGCGGCTCCTGATCTTCAAATATTCATGGTTTGTTGACATAGGTCCACGTTACAAAAACAATTATATTTTTCTGCCCCTGAAATCTGATAGGTGTGTGTTACTATGGTAAAATTACACTGGAAATCAAAAGTTGACTTATGCGTTTAGATAAGCAGGATTCATCTTAGCTTCATGTTTTAGCTTTGCAACTCAAATTAGCATGTTTTAGCTAAGCGGTACTGTAACAACAGCAAGAAATTAGCTTGTTGAAAGCGCTTATAAACTTATTGCGGTGAATAATATGGACGCTCAGAATTTGTAAGTAATAACTTTGGACCAATACAAACTGTTTAAAATGAATATGTAGTTTTTTTAAGACGAACACTCTATATTCACAAAGCCACTGTCGGCCCATCTAGGCCTGTCATGATAAAGAGTTTGGATGTTTGTGACTGAAAAGTTCCCAATAAATTATATTGCAACTATTGAATGCCAATAAATGCCATGAATAATATAATTTTAAAAAAACATGCACTGCAATAAATAAATAAAAAGTAGAATGAAACCCTGAGTCAGAAATGTTATTGTGTAATGTTATATGGGGGTAATAATGGACTCAGACTTGAATTATAACAGCCACGTCAGATCAATAACATCAGCAGCTTTTTACCATCTAAAAAACATTGCCAAAATCAAAAGTATTGTGTCTAAACCAGACCTGGAGAGACTTATTAATGCGTTTGTCTCTAGTAGATTAGACTACTGTAACGGCCTGCTCACTGGCCTCTCCAAACGAGCTGTAAAACAGCTGCAGTACATCCAGAACGCTGCTGCTCGGGTCCTGACTAGAACCAAGGAGTTACGATCAAATTAGTCCTGTTCTCAGGTCTCTGCACTGGCTCCCTGTGGCTCAGAGAATAGACTTCAAAGCAGCTCTGCTTGTATACAAAGTCTCTCCATGGCCTAGCACCAAAGTACATCTCGGACATGTTAGTGCCATATGAACCATCTCGGACTCTGAGGACCTCAGGACCGGCCTCCTGCTGGTGCCCAGAGTCAGGACTAAACATGGGGAATGTGCGTTTCAGTTTTATGCAACTAAAATCTGGAACCGTCTTCCTGAGGATGTGAGAGAGGCCTCTACTCTGGCCATGTTAAAATCTAAACTAAAAACTGTTTTGTTTGGCTGTGCATATGACTGAATGCTTTTCTTTGCACTCTTCTCTTGTATGTCTTGAACTAAGATTGTGATTTGTGATTTTAATGCATTTTTTCCTGTTGTGTGAAGCACTTTGAATTGCCTTGTGTACAAATTGTGCTTTACAAATAAACTTGCCTTGCCTTATATAATCAGAAATTATTGATCCTCCTCAGTTGAAATGTGAATTATCTGCAATTTAAAAAAAAAAAAAGTTTCCTGTTAATGCAAATACAAGCTCTGTGCAATAAATACTGAGACCCAAAAATGTTGCTCCAGCTTTCATTTATCAAATAATAAGACAGTTATGAATGGGTGTCCTGGTGCCCACGTGCACTGGTGGACACCCTTTGTGCTTGAACATGGTGTGACCCTAGGCCAGAGATCAATGATGGACTTTGTTGTCGTGTCATTGACCTCCGGCCGCGTGTCTTGGACGCTTGGGTAAAGAGAGGGGCGTCAACCGATCACCACCTGGTGGTGAGTTGGATCCGCTGGCGGTGGAGGAAGCCGGACAGACTTGGCAGGCCCAAGCGTATAGTGAGGGTCTGTTGGGAACGTCTTGCGGAGCCTGCTGTCAGCAGGGTCTTCAGTTCACACCTCTGTGGGAGATGCTCCCAGATCCCGGGGGAGGCTGGGGACATTGAGTCCGAGTGGACCATGCTCTCGACCTCCATTGTCAATGTGGCTGCTCGGAGCTGTGGTCGCAAGGTCTCGGGTGCCTGTCTCGGGTGCCTGTCGCGGCGCCCCGAACCCGATGGCGGACACCGGAAGTAAGGGATGCCGTCAGGCGGAAGGAGGAGGCCTATCAGGCCTCTTTGGCTTATGGGACTCCTGAGGTCGCTGACGGGTATCGGCGGGCCAGGCGTACCGCAGCTTGTGCTGTCACAGAGGCAAAAACCCGGGGCCGGGAGGAGTTCGGGGAGACCCTGGAGGAGGACTATCGGTCGGCCCCAAAGAAATTCTGGCAAACCACCTGGCGCCTCAGGAGGGGGAAGCAGTGCTTCACCAACACCGTTAACGGTGCGGGTGGAGACCTGCTGACCTCGACTGGGGATGTTGTCGGACGGTGGAAGGAATACTTTGAGGACCTCCTAAATCCCACTGTCACGTCTTCCGAACAGGAAGTAGAGACTGAGGACTCGGAGGCTGACACATCCATCACCCAAGCCGAAGTCACTGAGGTTGTTGGCAAACTCCTCGGTGGCTCCGGAGATGGATGAGATACGTCCTGAGTACCTAAAGACTCTGAATGTTGTAGGACTGTCTTGGCTGACACGTCTCTGCAACATCGCGTGGCGGTCGGGAACAGTGCCTTTGGACTGGCAGACCGGGGTGGTGGTCCATCTGTTCAAGAAGGGGGGCCGGAGGGTGTGTTCCAACAGGGTGGCTGGGCGCTCCCTTAGAGATAGGATGAGGAGCTCAGTCACACAGGAGGAGCTCGGAGTAGAGCCACTGCTCCTCCACGTCGAGAGGAGCCAGCTGAGGTGGCTCGGGCATCTGTTCCGGATGCCTCCTGAGCGCCTCCCTAGGGAGGTGTTTTGGGCATGTCCCACCGGGAAGAGGCCCAGGACACGCTGGAGGGACTATGTCTCTCGGCTGGCCTGGGAACGCCTTGAATGCTGCCCCCGTGACCCGGCCCCGGATAAAGCGGAAGAAGATGGATGAACGGTTGTCATGGTTGTTAATGGTTGAAGAGCAGCTCTTTGTTGTGATGACGTCCACAGTGACGTATTGTAAAGGACGACAGAGGACCTGTTTCTTTGTCATTTTCGCTCAATGTTGCGATTTAAAATGTCCAATGATCCACAGGTGTCGTAGATAAGAACTATGGAGCAGACGTGAATGTCCTCCTCACCATCCCTTATAGAAGTCTTAGGCTCAGTTACTTGGCCCTAACACTATACTCAGCTCAAATTGAACACCTATAAGTCTGAAAGTTGCCCCAGTAAAGTTCACACGCCTGAGGAAAATGTGCTTTCAAGGCTGTATTGGATTTATCTTGAGGAGCATTTAAATTATTTCTGTCAAACTATCATTTTTTCTTAGAGTCTTAAGATGTTTTTTTTTTTTTAACAATACAATGTCATAATTGAAACAACCTGTTATTACACATGTTTTTCTTTTGGATTGTAAACAGATCTAAGATTTGATCATTGTATATGTGAATTTTCCTTTTAACTGTCTACAAAATCAAATGGTGAAAATAAACTATGCTTTTTATTGACTATATCCACTATAAATGTATAAATATTCTGACATAGTTGAAAAAATGTCATTTATGTTGGCTACTTTTTCTCTTTTTTGCAGAAGAATGGGCAAAGAAGAAGAGGATGAAGAGGAAGCCATGCAGAATGATCAGAAAAGCGTACTGTTACTACCTTGAATTGCTTTTGTGATGCGTTTGAGGTCAATTTCAATCTTAATATATTATTAAATGTATTGTATTTTAAACCTATATAGTAATCTTTCAAAGAAAACTCCTTTCAGATGGATTAAAGGGCTGTATGGTGCATGCTCCACCTGTGTGTCCGTGTGTTGTTGCACATGTGCTGTAAGCGGTTAGTCCAAAATAACGTGCAGGACTGAGCAGGAAGCAGGAGCTGACGAGATGAACGGTGGGTAAGGTTTAAGTTCTCAGCAGGGGTTTCTTCTTGTACATCTCATCGTGGTCTTTTGTGCCTCACACTGCAATTGTACAGTCCCTATGGCTTCTATGGAAACTGGGCCCATTATACAACATTTTGCGTAACATAATAGGTTAGGCTTGCTCGAATACAGAAGAAATAATAAGCAAGCACTTTTAACATTAGAAGAAAAGATGAAAAGAGTCGAGATACTACATCTGTAAATTTAACTGTACATTTTGTGTACATACAAAGTCTTATAGTAAATTTAAATTGTTTTTCTTTAATGAATGCCTTATATGATTTGATATCTTGCTTTCATTATTGTTCATTGTTGTATGTTGCACTGAATCACCAAAGCAAGTTCCTAGCCTGTAAATTGTTCACTGACAATGGCAATAAACCTCTTCTGATTTTGAGACATATTTTTTTGAAGAAAAAAAATATATATATAAAAATATAATATATGCTAATCCACAAACTGAGTAGATGCTTATTTTTCAGATGCTATTGTATTAAACACGTTGAATTACAAGAATGATTTCTGGTCGAACCACAACAACCAAACACAATATCACAAACAAATTATATATATATATAAAAAAAAAAAAAGAGCCCACAAACTGATCCAAAAAGTGATCAGAGGTTGGAGGGAAAACCCAAAACCATTTTCTAGGTAAAAAAAAAAGTTTTCATTAATGGTCCGCTTCTTGCCTGTCTCAATTGATATGTTGGCTTCGCGTCGACTGTTCACAATAGACATTAAACGTACTTATCTTCATTGGGACATGCAGGTGACACAACAAGCATGGTACAGGTCAGATCTGTGAGATGTGATCCTCTCACGATATATATGCAAATGTCAAGATGAAAACACCTGTAACTGAATACATAGATAAATGTTTAATGCATACTGTGGATATTCCAGACAAAGCTATAACATCTCCATGGAGTTATACAGGTTGCAGCTATATGTACTTCTTGTTTTTTTATTTACATTTTATTCTGCCCAGACTATTTGGAATTGGACTTTGTATTCCTAAGCCAAGCTTTGTCATCAAGCTGTATTTAAAATAGGTTATGGTCAGGCAGAGCTTTTGTGCACGCATTCAAGACTCTTGCAGGTGATAAATTATGTTGTAAGGCTGGGGAAAGGGAACAGAGCCAAGGACTGTCTGCTGCTAACGGCTACGCTAGTTTGTGTTTGTGTGTGGTGTGTGAATGAGGTGTGGCGAGATAGCTAGTGAAGCGGCTTATTGGCTCGGTGGTGGTATGCGCTTTTCAGATACTGCTAGTTTGCATGACTTCCCCAACTGCTAATCTACCAGACTTCGGTATCCTTAGCTGAGCCCCACAGTCCACCACGATGCCTCTACTTTGTCTCCAGTGAACAATGAAACAGGACAAACACCGGACTTGAGGGTGGTTTCTACAGGAACATTTGGTGGTTTGAGTTTTTGCGTGCTGAGTGGTTTGTTTGGGCAATGTGTAAAATGGGCAGCCTGTTAATGTGCAAGTTGTACTATTAATACAATCTAAAAATATTGAAAAACATTTTCACAAACATTTTACACTGTTTGAATATATTTAATGATTATCCAAGGTGAGTTATTAGCTCTTTCAAAACTTTCAAACACCAAAGCTAGTTTTTCCAACAACTAGCAAGCTAACAGGGCGAGTGGCAGAATCGATACCAAAAAATTACATACGCGATACAGGGAGAGGTATCAAAAGTATGATCCTTACTTAGTGCAAAATAATATATATAATAATATACAGAAATTATCAGTAAAACTAGAAATGTTTTGTGGGCTGGATAAAAATGTCTGTGGGCTTGGATACGGCCCCAGGCCCATATTTGACACCCCTGTCTACTTAAAGTTGCACGGTGTAGCTTTTTTCTGATTTCTATTATATACTAATTGTATTTATTGTCACTTTTGCATGCTTTTATCGTTATTAGTTAGTTTGTACTTTGTAACCTAACTTGTAATTGGTTTACATACAGTGATCCTCGCTATATCGCGTTTCATCTTTCACGGCTTCGCTGCTTCACGGATTTTTTTACAGTGCAGATATTTTACAGTGCATTGTTGCTCTGAATCCTGATTGGCTCAGGGGCTTTCACTGTTGTCTAGAAATAAAATATTGACGCTGTACTGTATTGGTTTTTCACTTCACGTTTCTGTACATTCTGCCAACTTTACGTTTGCATTTTCTCTCTGTGACAAAACCTTCAATGTCAGCGCACGGCACAAGAATGGACCCTTTGGGACCGCTTTGATGAGTCGTTCATTGGCAGTTCTCAAATATAATCGGAGGTGGCATAGTCCTTTTATAAAAATCTTCTTGCTCTGAAGAAAGAAGAGCGCCAACAGACGACCCATACAAGTTCTTCTTCAGAGAATGCCTCTGCGCCTTCAGTAGAAACAGACGCTACAGCGGGGCGGAGTCTGGACGAAGAGGGCGGAGTCAGGACGAAGAGGCACAGCTGGACTGTGAAATACGCGAGTGACAATGTTTCCAACCTTGTATCTTATATAACATTATTGTTTTAAACACATTTTGGGCTTTAAAACAGGTTTTGATTTTTGGTTTCATTCTATAGTTCAGTATTGCATTGTAAATAATAAAAAATAAAGCTGACTACTTCATGGAATTTCACTTTTCGCGTGTTATTTTTGGAACGCAACTCCCGCGATAAACGAGGGATAACTGTATACGGATTTAGTCAATTAAATAAGCTTGACATTTTGGTCAAATTAAATTACAACTTGAACAAAATTATATAAATGATATATTATAGGTCACTATTAGTTATTGTAGTTCTTATTATCTGGCAAAGTTGTTGTTGTTACTTTTAATCGCGCGGGTTTGAACAGCCGAAAGATTCATTTACCACACCTACTGTAGTTTGTACGTCTCAAAGTTATGTGTTTTATGCTATACTGTAAAATAAATATAAATAAATAATATAAAAAAGGAGAAAGACAGGAGAGGGAAGAGAGAAAAATGTAGTTGTGTTGCTTGTAATGGCGGTTGGTCAGCAAATTTACCGCCGGATTGTAGTTTGTACGCTTCTATAGTTTGTACGTCTTAAAGTATGTTTTACGCTAAACAGTAAAAAAAAAAAAAGAGGAGCGAGAGAAAGAGAAAAAAAGAGAATGAGGAAGAGAAGGGAGAGAGGAGAGAAAAAGCCCCACAGACTGAGCTGTGTTACTTTTAATGGCGGTTGGCAGCCAACTGAAAGGTACATTAACCGCCACCTAATGTAGTTGTACGTCTTCAAGTAATGTGTTTTAACGCTAAACAATTAAATGTTTAATTTTTTATGGCGGTTGGTCTCCATAGTGTTACTTTACCTCCATTCTTTAGAACTTTATTCTTTGGACTTTATTCTTTGGACTTTATTCTTTGGACTTTATTCTTTGGACTTTATTCTTTGGACTTTATTCTTTGGACTTTATTCTTTGGACTTTATTCTTTGGACTTATTGCCTATTCTTTACTTCTTTCTTCTTTGGTGGTGGTGGTGTTGCGTTACTTTTAATGGCGGTTGGAAGCTAACTTGTTTTTTCCACTGTAGTCCCTCGAGGCAACTACAGTTGTGATTTTGGGCGTTACGAAAATAAATTGAATTGATTGAACTTAAAAGGTGCATTTACCGCCACCTACTAGATTGAGTGCGGCCAGGAGATCAACAGAACCTTTTTTGGTGGTGTTTTATGGCGGTTGGTATCCATAGTGTTATATTACCCCCATTAGACTTTGCGCAGCATCGTTAGAATGATGTCATCAAGCATCATTAGAATGATGATGTCATCAAGCAACTACAACAGTGGTGGAATGTTGGTGACTCAAAGGCATGACATCATCGTCACGGCAACTGTACAGGATATGGCCATGCATTACGCAGTCATTTGCAATGGTTTACTGCATTGCACAGCGTCTACTTGAATCTGGACTTCTAGGGGACGAACCGACATCCCATTTATAGTTAGCAGTTTGTCAGGAAAAGCATATTTATGTAGTTTTAAGTGTTCTTTTATTACTTTTAAATGGAATTTTCAGCTTGCGCACAAGTCAGGTGGATACAAGGATTTACAAATAAGGATGTTTACTTTGTGGACAGAAACACTATAGCATACCCATGTGGGAATTATATTTATTTTTTAGATTTGAACACTCAAAAACAAAGCATATTTCAGGGCCCTGGCAATGGTGTGAGTGTGTTTACTGCAAATGGAAACAGTGGAGTCTTTGCATTCTCTCCACGTGGGCTGAACCCATCTATATTTGTGCACTCTTATCCTTCGCTAGGACTAAATAACGAACTTACAGGATCGTCCAAACTAGGCTACATTTCTTTGGCATTAAGTGATGGTGGGCCATATTTAGTGAGCTGCTCTTCTCTTCCAGACTTCACCATCACAGTCTGGAATTGGGAAAATGCAACACCACTTTGTCAACAAGAACGTGGTGGAAACGATACAAGTTTTTTAGTATTCAATCCTTGCAATTGGCTCCAAATGTGTGCTATAGACAAATCCTCCCTCACTTTTTGGAATATTGAGAGGAATAGAATTCTTCATGTTCTTAAACCATACTCAGTGGAACTTCCAGACATTGATGGTGCCATTGCAAAGAGATTTGTGCTGAGCTCCCACAGTGTCAGTGAAGAGCTCTGCTACTTTGGACCTGAGATGCCTCCATCAGCAATCGCAGGCCTCAAAGGAGACAAGACAGAAGACCTTGTAAACAAGCTTTTCCAAAAGGCCAGAGTGACTCCTGTTGCCATCTGCTGGACAACCACATCACAGCTATATGTGGGCTGTAAAGAAGGCTTTCTGCTGCTTGTTGATCCAAAGCACCTTTCTGTCTCTACTCTCTTCAATCCCAAAACTCCTAATGAAGTCCCTGAACTTAAAAATGGCTTTCAAGCTCTCGCCCTTCATAAAGACCACTTGATTGCAGCAGGGGAAAATAATTTACTTCACGGTTTACAGATAAAAGGAACACAGATTGAAATAACAAAAACATGGGAATTAGCCCACCCTGTTACAACTGCTCTGTACTCACCAGACTATGAAACTTTACTCTGTGCTTCTGATCTGGGTCAAATTTTCACTTTAAACAAAAACCCATCAGAGAATATGACAAAGGTCCTGGATGTTTCGTGTGGGGACTTTGTGGCTTTGTCTTTCTCGCCCACTGACAAGAACATATGTCTGACTGCGAGGGAGCCCGGACAAATGCAGGTGTGGTCAACAGATGGTACAATCCTCAGCTCCTTGTCCCTACAAACAAAGATAACAAGTCTGGCCTGTTGTCCCATTGCAAACTATGTGGTTTTGGGTACGGCTTGTGGAAAAGTTCTCTTCATTGATGTCAGAGATCCACAGCAACCTCTTGTTGTGCACCAAACTCACCTCTATCACACATCTGTGGAGCATTTAGTATTTGAACAACACGGTCAATACCTATTTACAAGTGGCCCGGATTCCTACATGTATGTTCTTGATCCCAAGCCATCATCAAAGTTTGCTGTTTTAGGATACACCGTTTTACCAAGCCCATCTTTGACTCTATCTGCTCAGTATGTAAAGGAAAGTGAGCAGGTGAAGGTTCTTGCTTTGTGTGCCGACTCAGACAAGAACCACAGCAGAACACTGACACTATTGTCTTTTCCTGCTGAGAACTTTAACAAAATTCCCAATAGCGTAGACCGAAATGGTTCTCTTTCAAATAATGTCTTAAATGTGTCCAAGTATGAAGTTCCTTATCCACTTACATCCTGCACCTTGGGGAACAATGAGATTTTTGCTTACTGCCACAAAAAGAGAAGCCTGCAGTGTTTTGAGCTTCCACAGCATTCCGACTCTAGTGGGAGTGACCAGTCCATTCACCTTAACCCTAAATGTGACGTAAAAGGCCATGCTTTGGGACCTGCTTCCCTCGCGCTCTCTCCTCACAAGTTATGGCTCGCCTCCCTGGGCCGAGACGGTGTCCTGCAAGTCAGAGGATGTGCTTCAATGGATAAGTGCATTGAGCTACAGTGCCATTCCCTGTGCAGTACTGGAGTTCAGCTTGTATCATTCTCTGCTGACGGCCAAACTATTCTAACTGCTAATACTAAAGATGGCTCTCTCGTGTGTACTAATCTGAGAATGAGTGAAGTCGCTATTCACCAGGCCTCTGATTACAACAAGTCGTTAGAGGATCATTTAAAAAGCCAAGTCAAAACTGAAAACTCTACCCTTGGTGACATGAGGGAGTGGAACGAACAGGACAGACACGGCAGTGGAATTTTGCCGTCTATAGATATGACGCAACATAAGACCTGGTTGGAAATTAGACAAGAGGCGATTGTAAAAGAAGACAAAGAAAAGTATTCAAAAACAAAGAAAAACCTCATGAAAGTACTGAAAGAGTTACAAGATATGTTACAAGACATGGTGCGTGAAAATGATAATCTTCCTGAAATTAAGCGTTTGGACCAAATAGAGTTCAATTTGGATGTGGAGGGGCAGGAAACACTAGAGGCCATAATGGAGGAAGAAGTGGTAAAAGTGAGGACTGAAACTGAGTGGGACATTCTGGAAAAGTGCTACGACCGTGACGCCCTAAAGAGGGAGTGCTGGGATACCATGAATGTCAAAGGCAGATCTGTTAAGGCCTTTCACTCGGACTACGAAGTGAAGAACTACCCTCTGAAAGAACGCACTAAACAAGAATTGGAAGAGCTACGTCGAGTTGAGCAGATGAGGAAAATTGAAAAAGCCCAATGCACCCTGCAAGAGGAAGAGGGACAGCATGTCAACATTAAAAGCAGTTTCTCCTTTGAATTTGCCTGTTCGAGTCCATACATCTATGATCAGTTTGAAGTGCTGAGTAGAGAGCAGATAGTTAACCAGATCATACTGCTACAGGATGTGATCTATCAAGTTAAAACGGCTTTTAACAAGGAGTTTGATGCAGCGCATGAACAGAAAGTGCACGAGCTGCAGAATATCCTACAAAGAAACACTCGCATTAAAGAGATCATGACCACGCTGGATCTCCATGAGAAGATCTGGGAGCCGAGCCTAACTGTAGCAGAGTGTCCCGAGAAGCTGCTGACGGTCCAAGACTCAGAGATTAAAGAGGAGAAATGCCTCACCCCAGAGCAAAAAGAAGAGCAGGATGATGCCAGGGAAATATCTCTGGACGACATGGTGGGCAGAGTACCTGAAGTGAACAAAGACATCTTAAAATTTGAAATTTCTCCACCCGAGTTTGTTTTGACTAAACCTAGGTTCCAGTGGAATGAGGAAGAGATAAGGATGCAAAAAGAATACGAGATGAAGTCTAAAAAACTCAATGAAGAAAAAGAGAAATACCGAAATTTCTTGGAAACTGAAATCATAAAACTGCAGAGGGCAACAAAAGAAGCCACTGAAAAGTTTGATGAAACTTCAGAAAAGTTGTTTGAGAGGAAAATGAAATGTGAAATGGCTATACATCAGGAACAGTTAAAAATTACCTATCTGGTCTACTCCCTGCATATTGAAGAAGAGATGAGAAATCGAGAGATGGAACTCAAGCTCAAACTTGAACAAGTGCTGATAGACAAGGATGACATTGCAGTAGAGGTGGTGAAATGGAAAGACGAAGTGGACCAATTTCGCATGATCTACAACTTTATAGTAGCTGAGGACAAAGATCTTGATAAAGACTTCCTAAAAAGGTTCAGCAAAGTACCCACCCACTTTGTTAGCAAACTGTACAAGTTGTTCAAGCGGAGACCCAGGGTTCAAAAGTTGAGGGCACAGATCACTGAACCCCCGATTCCATTCAAAGACCCGACTTTATGTGGATCTATACCTCCGGACAGTCTGGGGAAACTGCTGAAGGATGTGGACAAGATGAACTCACCCCAAAATATGCCCGAGGGGTTGAGTCCATTCATCTGGGAAAAGTTCTGCATTGTCTGCCGGACCAAAATAAAGAGTGAGCACAAGGTAAAAATGAATGCACTGACTCTGGCTGAGATGCAAGCATTTCTGCAAAAGAGGAGCGAAGAGGAGCGAGCTGCCACAGAGGAGCTTAGAACTATCTCAGAGGAGCTCGAAAGACTACATAAAGTGAAGAATTGCTTTATAGCAGACATTAAGGTCCAGTTTCTACTGAAATGGCACCAAGTAGAGGAAGCCAACCCAGGGCTCACTACCAACTACTCCAACTCTCTGCTGCTCCATAAACGTGTGGTTGAAGACCTGAATAAAACAATTAGGATTCTAGGAAAGCAGAAGCTGTCAACCATGGTGGCGTGTATAGACATCCAGAAAGGCTTCATTCAGCAGGAGTGGGAACACAAAAAGAAAAGGATGCAAATTGTAGATCGAGAAAATAAAGCTAGAGACATCCTAATGTTAAAAATCTCTGAAGAGCAACAAGAGTTCCTCCAAAAGACTGATAGAGATAGCCAAATGTCTAAGCAAGTCAATATTTTTGAAAAAAATACAGCAAGTCAAGAAAAGCGTCATCTAAAAAATGTGGAGCATCGCAAGAAGAAAATTAAACAGCTTAAACGCCAGGCCACACTAAAGTCAGACAAAACCTCTGCGTTAGATTTCCAGCAGTCAGATATGGAAGTTACTGTGGCAGAGTGGATGCACATTTACAATAGAATAGCTAAAGATGAGCCCACATTAAAAACAGAAGAACGCTATCAGGAAATAATTCAGAGGAGGACACTGAAGGACTTGGCCCATGCACAGGCCGAGGAGCTGGCTTTGCTTTGGGCTGAAGTTGAACGTCTGAGGAAAAGGAAATTTCCCTCTTTCCCTCAGCTGCAAGGCAAGGCAGGGAAAGTTTATTTTTAAGCAAGGCAAGGCAAGTGTATTTGTTGAGCACAATCTGTACACAAGGCGAATTCAGAGTGCTTCACACAACAGGAAAAAAGGCATTCAAATCACAAGACATGAAAGAAATCACAAAACAGTTTAAGACATGAAAGAGAAGAGTGCAAAGAAAATAATTTCAGACGTGCTGCCCGGTTGTCGAGTGGTTATGGCACAGCACACGAATGCCAGGCTCCAAGTGCAGCCAGCCGCAGTGTTGTGAGTTTGACAATTTAGCTCCCTCATCACGAAGGCCCAGCAGAGGATGTACTTCCTGCGGCAGCTGAGGAAAGCCAAGCTGCCAGTGCAGATGATGGTGCAGTTCTACACGGCCATCATTGAGTCCATCCTCACCTCCTCCATCAGCGTGTGGGTCTGGAGTAAACAGCCAGGGGCAGCAGAGACTACAGAGCATTGGTGCGTTCTGCATTGAGAAGTTTTGATCGGTGCAGACTTCCATCTCTGCAGGACCTGTACGTCTCCAGGGCTCTGGGACGAGCAGGTCAGATCACAGCTGACCCTTCTCACCCTGGACATGGACTATTTGAACCACTCCCCTCAGGCAGGAGACTACGGTCCATCCGGACCAGAACCTCCCGCCACAAGAATAGTTTGTTCCCCTCTGCCGTTGGACTCATGAACACTTCTAAACACCTTCCACTTTAACTGCAATCGAATCAATCACTCGTGGCACTATCACTTTCTGCACTACATCTGTAGATTTAACTGTAAATTCTTGTGTACATAGTAAGCCTACTTTTATTTTATTTTATACTATAGTCAATTTAAATTGTTTCATTTAATGTATTCCGTTTTTGATTTCATATATGTTGTTTTTATTATTATTATTATTCATTATTGTATGTTGCAACTTAATGCCGAAACAAGTTCCTATGTTTGTGAATTTTGTTAATTGACAATGGCAATAGATTTTTTCTGATTCTGATTTACTGCATGTCCTCACTTCTCTCTCATCCCCCATTTCTCTGTCATCTGTCCTGTCCAATAGGCAAGGCAAGTTTATTTGTAGAGCACACAAGGCAATTTAAAGTGCTTTGCACAACAGGAAAAAAATTCATTAAAATCACAAAGACATGACAGAAATAAAAAAACCTTAATTTCTATTAATTCAATTTAACAATCTTGCCGACCTGAATATTTATTTGACATTGCCTGCGTAACAGATGTCTCTGGCATGGGCAAATCACTTTTAGATTGATTATTTTTCGCTATCTGCCTCTGCACACGTCTGTACAGAGCATATGTATCTTTTACGATGACTATCTCGTCCACGCCGCCACCTTCTGTGTGGCGCTTTTGTATCTTTAATGACTGACCTGGTCTCGTCTGCCCCCTCCCTAGATTTAGCTTTCGCTAAACCAATTGTCCCAGACAAAACTCGCCCAAAGCTTTTAGGGTTAAAACTCCCTCTTGATCAGTGGGTAGGTGCGCCAGGCTCTTCCTGGACTTTGCACTGGCCTTAGTGCCGACTGACAATCTAACCAGCGTGCGCTCCAACCCTCTACACAGGGACCTGCTATGAGGCGGCGCTTTGACACCGGCACAATGGGCTATTGTGTCGAGCGGATTTTTTTACATGTTCAATTGTAATTGTGTCTAAATAGTACATTTAGAATTGTAAAGAATTTCTCTAAAGACCTTTGAATTTAAAAACATTTAAAAGGTGCTATTTCCATGCTAGCCGTCAAATAGTTTAAGACAGATAAGAGAGAAGAGTGCAAAGAAAATCAAAATCAAAATTTGCACAGCCAAACAAAGGTTTTTAGCTTAGATTTGAACATTACCAGAGTAGAGGCCCGTCTCACATCTTCATGAAGACTGTTCCAGTTTTTAGCTGCATGAAACTGAAACGCAGATTCCCTCAGAGTCCGAGATGGTTCATTTGGCACAAAGATGTCCGAGATGTACTTTGGTGCTAGGCCATGGAGAGACGTGTATGGGTCCTTCCACACTAAAGTGTAAAAAGTGTTACATAAAGATCCAAATTTAAAATAAAGATTTTTTTAAATTCCAACTTTTAAAACAGATTTCTCTGTCAGACGCATGTGCGAGTTGCCGATTTGCGTCGTGCTGCGCAGCAAAACGCGGAAGTAAGATGTTGGTTTTCCCCATGCGGTAAACGATGTTGTTTTGGATGTAACAACTTGTAAAAGGACTTGAACCAAGATTGAGATTATGACGGAACGCTACAGGCTTCCGTGAGCAGACGCTACCAAAACAGTTCCACTGTCGAGTACAGTAATAAAGCGTCGCATTTTGATGATGTAGCATGGCGCTTAGAATGACGTCATCAAACGGAAACTGCTACTGATTGGTCACCAATCACTTCCTGGTTACGCCCACCAGGAAGTGATCGGTGGTTACGGCCACAATACTTCTTTTGAGGGCAACTTCAAGAATACAAATGAAAACGTTTTGAAAAGCATTTGGGGCATGAATCTAGAAGTATTTCCCCTTCTTTTCATCACTAGTAGGTTCTTTGTATAAATGTTTTCCTTTTACAAGTAGTTGAAGTTGAGTATCATCATGTAGCAAAACTCGACCAAAATAATAACATCTTTTTTTGGGGGGAGTTTCTCATTTTATCTTATACATTTATGTATAATATACAAAGTTTAAAAAATATAACAAAGACCTTGTCATTTTTGCTTTTGGAATTTTTTTAATGATGACCTAATTAAAGACAATGGCAATCGTACACTTTAGTGTGGAGTGACCCGTATACAAGCAGAGCTGCTTTTAAGTCTATTCTCTGGCCACAGGGAGCCACGCAGAGACCTGAGCACAGGACTAATGTGATCGTACTTCCTGGTTCTAGTCAGGACCCGAGCAGCAGCATTCTGGATGTACTGCAGCTGTTTTACAGCTCGCTTGGAATTGAGGCATCTGTGAGCAGTCGTCTGCATAATTGTGATAGGACACATTTCGCTGCGTATCACTGACCAACAGCATGTAGAGGTTGAACAGAAGGGTCCCAGGACTTTGACCCTTTGGAACCCCACAGGTGAGGGGCATATGGTCCGAGACACAGTTACCAATTTCAACAAAGTACTTCCTGTCTTCCAGACCTCCAGGACCTTAAACAATTTAGGGCAGTGCCAATGATGCCCACCCAGTCCTCTAGTCTCTGTAAGAGGATCCCATGATCGACTGAGGCTTTGCCCGAGTCAGTGTTCAGGTGGATGTCATTTGTCACCTTGACAAGAGCAGTCTCAGTGCTGTGATGAGGTCTAAAAACCTGACTGGAAAACATCAAATGAGTTGTTTATTAAGAGGAAATCAGTGAGCTGTTGGTAAACAACCTTTTCAAGGACTTTGCCCCAAAATGGCAGATGAGAGATGGGCCGGTAATTACGCATCAAGAGTGCTCTTCTTTATGTAGTCGGATGGCGTCAAGCACCATTGCATTTTATCCAATCAGCTGTAGGGGGCGCACTATAAAAGTGGTCCGCTTTGGCTTACCCGACCTCTCCCCTTTTTGACGTCACATCCGCCGTGCAGCAGTCGGCAGCAGTTAGCTGAACTAGTTGAAGTTGTGAGAAATGCGTCGTGTTGGAGCGTCAAGCCTGCGGTGTAGGGGGTAAAGCCAGCAACTGTTCACAAATAAGATGCTCTGCGGGTAATAACTGGTGCACGGTGTAGAGGCTAACTGCTATTACTGAGTATAACTGAGTGCTGATGCTGGGCCTACAGCACCCTACAGCTGGATGGAGTCAGGCGTTTGGGGTCTACGGCGTGGCTGGTCGGCGGTGTCGGGTGCTCCTGGTAGGTGTGCTGTCATAGCCCCACTAAATAGCACATTTGTCATTGCGTGTAAGTGTATTGTATTGTCTGTAATGTGCTTTTGGTATCTGTATTTAGAGTTCTGATGGCGTTGGCGCCTCCCCTTTTTGAAGCCTGCTGTTTGTTACTGTTGCTGCGGCTGCGGGTCTACCACCAAAGTTTGCTATGGACAATAGGAAATTGGGTTGGACAATGAAGGACAAAATGAACTTTAATGTGAAACTGAAGCAACATGTAACCCAGGGTAAAAATCAGGATTCATCCAATCCGTTGCTCAGTCCGGGTTTACCCTCAATTCCATGCCACATGACAGGTCACCGCCTTCAGTACCAATCACCCAATCACAGGCTTTCTGACTGGGTATATAAGCTGCCCTGCCTTCTCTCAACTCAGTAGTGTGTGAGCGAAGCCAGGGAACAGCAGCTGCAGGTCAGATTCTACAAACAAATGCTTTTTCAATTTAAGTCACCTAAAATGTGTAAGAAAGAACTTTTATTTGTAAACTTCAGACCAGACCATGCTATCTGGTGAGGACCTTGTCATGTCATGTGTGCTCTTGAAATTAACTGAACTGGTGAGTTGAAATTATATTCATTGTCTGTGTATTCTGCTTTATGTTGTCTTTTGAGTTAGCTAATGCTAACATGTGGTTAGCCTTGCTAACATATGTATGATGTGTTTTATGTAAGCTAACGTTAGCTTACCCTTAGCTCCACATGTGTTACTTGTATGTATTTTTGTTTACACAAAGTTTATTCTAAATGACCCTGTTGTTGAGCTGACAACACTGCTACACCTGTCTACATTGCCATGGTCTAGTAGGAGGCTCTGCAGCCTATTCTTCTTCTACCTACTCGTATCAATGACACCACTCCATAACCCAAACCTCCGGACATTGCGCTTATCATCATTTCACTTAAACACTGAACTCTAAACTGGACATTTATGTGGTGCGTTGTGGAGTTGTATTCCACGCCAGGATATCAACTTTGTTTTTTGTTTGGCTAAGGCTACCTATGGCCTTGCTATAGTGTCTTTGGATAATTTTGGATTCTTTGAGTTACCATTTGGATCCGGTATTTTGTGCTGCAGTTTTGTATATATTTCTTGATCTTCACTTTCTTTTGTACGATACACATTTAACTCTATACTCTTTGTCAAGTGTTTCTTACTGATCCCTGCCCTCTAGTAGCTGTTCCTAACCTTCTGTACCTAGCCTACCTATTGGCATCCCAATTGTAACTAATTCATTACATAGTAATACCAAACACTTGTTACAGTCGTTAATTTTAAAGCAACTATTGAAGCTCTAAATACTTTCTTCTTCTCTCAGGTGGCGTTGTTGGTTCTTTTCATATACATATACATATATATATATATATATATATATATATGTATGTATGTGACATGAGCGGTGGATAGAAGACCTAAAATAAATAATCCCGATAAGGCCCTGGGACCACGATTAAAGCTTCGATTTAACTAAAATAAGGCTGCGCTAGGTCTGGACCATAAAGAGAGGTGGATTGATAACAAAATACATTTTATTTTAAATATCACAGTAGGTAAAAACAAGCAAAGTTAAAGCGAGTTAAAATTGAAATAGTATACAGTGGCAAATTACTGGAACACACATATACGTTAACAAAATAAGCAATTCAAGCAAAAATGCAAACACTGCAAGCCATTCAAAATAAACAAAATCAGCAAAGCAACTAAATGACAAAATAACATCCATGCAACACACAGGCGGGACTTACCCCAAATTAAAGTTGTAACGACACAGCAACCATTTGTTATTTGCTAGAACCTCTTTTTGTGTAAAGTGCGTGGTGCCTGCGCTTGTGCCTCTATACACAGTCCAGCTTTAATCATATGAAGTTTTGCAAGAATAAAATGCGAGTGTGCAATATTAAAGGGACAAAACAACGGCCCCTCTCACAGGAGGTGGCAGCCTGGAGAGCGGCTGCACGTCAAACGCCTCGTGCCTATGAAATGACACACGGGCGTTACAGGAGGCAGTGTGTGAACTTCGGTGTAAACTATCGGTATCTTACCTGCCGACAGAGGAGTGCGCACCCACGGGCAGCAAAAGAAGGGGGAGAGCCGCGGGGGAATCGCGGCGTAATCCCAGCAGCCCAGGCTCTGTAGGTGAATTTAAATCAGCAGCGTCCCAAAGACCGCCGCGCAAGCAGGACAATGAGCGCACTTACCCAAGGAGAGCCCCGAAACCGCACTGCGTGCCCAAGGCACACACCCTCCTGACGCGGAGAGGGAAAAAGCGGGCGCAGTAGCGCCAGGCTGGTAAAGCCCTAAACGGGAGACAAAAGTTGAGCTTGTCCTAAAAGCTTGACACGAGAGGGAACGTGGGGACTAACCTTATTAACACGAAGGATGTGAATGGGATTTGGGACAATCTTGGCCCAAACCTGGGCAAAGCCCACTCGAGACAAAGAGGTGGGTGTGTTGCGCGCGCTGCGCGTACCTCCATTTAAAAAGGTAAGGTCCGCACCGCCTCCAAAGCAACTTAAAAGGTACCACCACTTTGACATGTCACATATATTTTCTGTTAGTAACCGCCCCACTTGCCACATTTGGGAGAGGCTTTATGACCGCAGTTTTCAAAAACAGTTAATGTTGCAGATCGAAGCGACATGTTAACTCTGAGTGAGAGGTGCTAATAAACTTAGTAGTCATTCCGGTTGCAAGTGCGGGTCGCTTGTGTTGTGCTTGCTAACCGGCCTTTATTTTAATTCTAAAAATCTGAACAAGCTTCCGTACTGTGCTGATCAAAACTAAATCCTAGTGTGACCAAGCCTTAGTTTTCAGGGCTAGGTCTAGGCTAGGTACATCTGGTGGCCACCAGAGGGGGGTAGTGCTCTTGACCTTTTGAAGAAATTTTACTTCTGAGTAGCTTTAAGACACCATGCTTTTACTCCGACTTAGTAGTATAGTTACATATATTGGGCAGTGTAACAGTCCTCTTGAGTAAACATTATGGTTTCTCTTCCCACTAAGTCAACAAGTGACAAAATGATAAGACCATTTTGTCTTGTGCTCACAAAATGAAACCGCAAAAAAGTTTAAACTTTTCATCCCCAATCAAACCGGTTAACTGGAATAACAAAAGTAAAAACTGCCCTAGACCGTTACAAAATACTGATTCATAAACAAATGCCGATGACACCAAGGTGTTAGGTGTCGATGCTCCTAAAGCCCAACCACACATTGATAATGCTATTTTAGCAGTGGATTATCAAAATAAGATCTGTTTCTCAAGTCAAGTTTTGCCATAAAATAAATACTTGTATGATAGTAATTACTGGGTGTTCTGTTCCACAACAGGGCTTTGGACAGAATTAGTACAGTTTTAATAATAGACTGTAATTGCCACTTTGTTATCACAAAAAAATATTTGCTTCTGTCGCTCCAACAGCCTATGTTTTGAGTCATTTTTCGGGAGAGTTCCTTTGCCTGTCTATTATTCAGTCTTGGAGACAGTGGCTTCCTAAAATTGCAACAGTTCTCGACTCAAGTATTTTGTAGCGCCTGTGGCAGGTCGTCTACTTGTTCTTTGATGAAAATGTATTTGATTGCTGGTACCCAGAAGGCCCAAAAAGGACTTCCTTGTTTAGCAGGTCTCAGAAGTCGGCAACAGTGGGCAATGAGGGACAGTTACTGCATTGATTAACTGCGCAAATGAACAACTTTTAGTCAGTCCATGGATGGCACTATTTATTCAGTCTGTCAGAAGTATAAATTACAACAGAATAACTGCAATGACGGCAGACCATATAAATGCAAGGCATTGCAGCTTTTGCCAATCCAAACTAAATGCTTATTGGATGGCATGGGTGCTGTGGCTACAATAGCTGCTGGAATTTGGTGGGAAAAAGTTAGTTTGCAGCATAGCAATGGAAACTCGAGTGTGGAAATAATCAGAAACAGAGTGGGTACATTAAAAACCATATACCACAATAATCAGAAAATCCGATTATTGCAGTGTTTACATACAAAACCTCTGACACGTGTCAGTTAATGGATTTTTATTGGTGTAGTTGGAATACAAACTAAAATGAATGTTAAAATAACTCTTTACTGCTTTAACACTTTTTCATTTCATTGTCTTTGCCACATTTAAAATTTTTTCCTTGTCAACTTTATCAGAAGGACATCAGATTACTCGCATCAGATGCAACATGACAGTTCAATAATGTGATGACGCCAGAACTCGGAAAAAGGTCAGATTTTTGGTGTGCATGTGAACATAACCACTGTAACTTGGCCTGAACAAAGTAATGTTGTGGCATGCACTTTCTAGCTTTTTTTTTTTTTTAAAAGATGCACACTAACTTTTCAGGAGGAGGGTCCGTTACCAGCCTTTCCTTATGGAGGTGATATTTCTAGAATGTACCACAGTAGGCCATTAACTTATCTGCCTTGCATTTATTCAATTAGACGTGATTTTATTGCTTAAAATAAGCACTGTTTTAACAGTGTCCAACAAGTTAATTGGAGATTTAGGCTATAAATTCTAATTTTTTTTAGAATTTATAGTTTTTATAGTTTTATAGTTCTAGAGGTAATTCTCTATTCCAGAATTACCTCTAGAACTTTATGAGCAACGACTGAACCCATACTCCAAACCACAATTACTCTTTATCGCAAGGGACACAGCACACTTTTGGCCCTTTTTTTTAATAACTTACCTTGAATCTCTTTTTCAAGTGCGTCTGCTTGTACGAATGACTTCTTTCCATCTTCCCGCGCATGAGGTCAGGGGCGTGTTGTGCCATCTAATCATGTCCCATGTTGTCTGTTGCTGTGCTGCTACCTCATTACGGGAAGAGCTGCATACGTGTTGTCTGTCTTCCAGGGAATAAGGGGTGTAAAAAAAACATTAAACAACCTCACAGCGACTTGGTTTGTGAAGGCAGCAGGATGTGTCTACCTTATTATCCGCAGCCTGTGAATAGCAGTGCTGCGGTAGTAAAGCACAGCGGTGGGGACGTGAAAATAATGATGGGGTATGTGGAGTGTGCACGTATGAGGTGAACATGCCATATATTTTCACAAAAAGGTGCTGGAGGTTTGAGACTGGGTGTCATGGATGTATGCGAATTCATTTATATCAGAATCCACAAGGACATTTTTACACACTAGTTTCAGTCATGCTACACATTTAGCTGTTGGTCCCTGTATTATGTGGGTGGGGCTGTTACTAAAAAAACCTAGGGGCCTGTTACTTGTGGAATGCTAGGTATATGTACCAACAACTAAATCCCTATAATACCCCAGTCCCTATTTATTCAGAGGAACCATCCAGTCCCCCTTGCTCATGGTTACACAGCGACAGTGGAGAAAACCCTCCAAGAATATATACATTTTCTTAAAAACATTCTACATTAAAAAAAAACAACACTTATACACATCCTCCCAGCAGTTTGTGCATGTAGATGCTTGATGATGAAGTGTTCCTCTTAAGTTTGCATAAGTGTGTCTATTTTCAGTTTGGCGATGGAAGCACAGAACGTCCTGGACAAGTCTATCCAGGAAAGTTATAATGGAGGGGAGGAGAGAGGAATATGAAGCAAGGCAGATCAGAGGAGAGAGGGAGGCGCAGGACCGACAGGTGAACGGGCACACATCAAAGACGGGGGGAGGCGAATGGACAGAAATGCTATCTAAGCTATCGAAAGAAATCTGCACACCTCTGCTTTTACATTCAACAACTCTAAATTGTGCTATGATAACTCTAGACTTCAGTTATTATAGTTTAGGGGTAAATGTGACCCTTTTTTTTTTTAATAATAGGCCACTGGTAAAGAATCCACTAACAACTATTTTGTGTGATAGATAGAAAGGGATCTACCACACCAGACAAACCCAAGCTGTAGGCTGCGCATACGTGGAGCGTCATAACCAAGTGGCTGGCGTAGTGTACAGGAACATCTGTGCCGAGTATGGACTGGAAACCTCAAGGTCAAAGTGGGAAACGCCTCCAAAAGGTGGTAGAGAATGACCAAGGTAATGGAAAACAAACAAAACATTGTGGTGGTGGTGGATAAACAGCAGAGGAAAGCCGTTGGTCGACATGGCAAAAGCAAGTGACGGCAACATACGGAAAAAGGAACACGAGAAACTGGAGAAATACCAAGGGCTCTGAGAAGTGCAGGAACCGCAAAGTGTGTGTGTGTGTGTGTGTTCTCTCAGGGGTACAGAGGCACTCATCATGGCTGCAAAGGAACAGCCCCTGAGCCCAGACAAGGTGTAGGCTGTGAAAAGTAAGTCGGCAAGCAAAACTAACATATTTGGAAAGTACATTAGCTGGGACACACTTGTGAAAAAAATATCCCTTTTCCATGGCTTCATTTATAGGGTTAAAATTACCCCAAAAATTTAAATCTCTAGCTCAGAGAACATCTTGGATCACTTCATTATTTAATTGAAAAAAAAAATTTGGAATATTGCATGTACTTGTTTTTGTCAGTTCTGGATTCTTTTGGTATTGAAATTGATATCAGGCTGGAGGGCCCCTTCTAGATTTTTGCTTGGTGCCCCATAAGAGCGTTACAGCACCACTACAACGTTTCAATTCACTTAGATTATGTCCTGTGGTTCAATGATGATATGACAAAGTATGTAGGATAATGCTGACCCGAAACAGCCCTCAGACAAATCAATAGGTCACAGTAATTGACGGATAACTTTTTATTGAATTTAACTGATCCGGCTCATTCGCTACTTTCGAGGTGCATGAGGATAGAGGCTTTTGTCCGTCCTCTGCATTGTTTTGTCTGTCATTTGGTTTATGGATGTTTGTCGCAACGGAGCTGTACATGTGCTGACCGTCAGCTTGGGGCAGTAGTGAACACACCTAACCAGTTAAAGCAAAAAAAAGCTAGAACAAGCTGAAAAACGCATACATGCTTTCCTCACCTTGTTTTCTTGTCTCGTTTACAAGAAATGTGATCGACAAACTGCTGTGGACGCCTCCATGTTTTTTCTAGCTACAGTAACCACACTTTGAACGAAAGGACTAGAACAGGACAAAACCTAGTCACAGCTGTGCTCAAGTTAGGACCAAATAACTACAAGTGTGAAGGCACCCTGAGAATTGATTCTTTGCTGTGAATTGAACAAACTGATTCTCATAAGATGAAAGCCAAATCTTCAGCTGGTCCTACGCCGATCTGCTAAAACTCACACTAAAAGCTGAAATATCCTTTTAAGTCAATTTATCACATGTGTAGACACAGTAATTGATTATGTTAACTAGTAAAATCATTATAAATGATAAGGACTCTAGAAAGCAAGTTTGGAACAGGTCAGGTGAAAGCCAGAAATGTCCATCCCCAATGTGATGCATTTCCTCAATGATATTAGTCCAATGTCTGGAAACAAATTGAATGTATGAAAAAAACTGAAATTCTCTCACTGGCAACCCCCTCTGTCCCTTAGAAAGATTTAGCCATTTAAAAGGCATCCCGTAATCCCTCAAATACTTTGGTGTGGTCCTCCATACTATCAACAATTTTAGAGAAACTATGCCCTTTTCTCCACTATACAGAAAGGTCGTGAAAAATTGAATCTTATCCCATACTTAAGTCTTAGTCAAAGAATTGAAACTATAAAAATTAATGTTTTGCCCAGATTTCTTTTTCAGACTCTCCCGATAGCTATCCCCAACCGGCTGTTCGATGAGTGGAATAAAACAATCAAGATTTGAATGGCAGGGCAAGAAACCTCGAATCCGATTTAAAACTCTAAAATTATCAAAAGAAAAAGGAGGTTGGGACTTACCTTGTCTGAAAAGCTACTTTATTTCAGCCCAAATCAGAGCCTTGCTATACATGTGACCCCAAATATGAATCCCAATGGAAAAAAATTTAGATTGATGCGGTGCCGGGGGCTCCTATAAAGGCCTTACTGGCAGATGACAAACAACTGAGTCATTTGGTGGAAGTTAAGAATCCATGGGTGAGAACTGTCCTTACGACATGGAAGGCTCTAATTAAAACATACAAACTGAAAAAAGATGTTAAAACCTTAAACTGGTTGGCATATGACCAAGGTTTTCTACCAAATAGAACTGACCTGAGATTCAAGGTCTGGATTACAAAAGGTATAAAAGTCTTCTACCAGATTGTAAAGAAATTATTTAAGAAGTGCAAATGATCTTCTAGAAAGCGTAACAACTATTTTGACTTACTTTGTTTTCACAAACTGCATCACAATTTTATGTTCACACAAAGTTTTACACCACCAAATAATCTACAACTTGAAATAAATATTGCATATTTTCTCAACTTGTTTGATCAATTCCAATAGACCCACGGCGAGAATCTTTAACAAACACAATCTGCACGCTCAAAAAATGAAAGAAAACCTGCATAAATCAGAGGAAAAAAAACGAAACTCTGCTGCATTGTAGATGAAAAGACGCGTTCTGGCCTGGAAGTGCACAAGGCCGAAGAGACCCTCACCTGAGCGCGCTTGTTTTTCTCCGTATAGATGTTACGAACAGCCAATCAGTGAGAATGTCCACGATCCCACGCTAATGAAGAACACGGGGAAATGTCGGCGCGCTGCCTGTGTGTAATGAGAAGCACCTGTTAGCGTAGCTCGTTAGCCGGCCCTTGTTCCGGTCCCATTAGAGTGAGCGTCAGGCAGTGGCGGGAGCAGGCTAGATTTACTTCAATTAGACAAATATCTGCTTATATAGGCAACGCCATTTTCAACGTAACAGTGCACAAGATGAACAGATGAAAGAAAAGAAAGTTTGGATGTGGTTGAATATGGAGTAAAAAATAGAAACTGTGATGGGCCAAGTTCAATTTGTTGGCAAACCAATCATTTATATATGCCGACATGTTTTGTATTTTCAGGTTATTTAATGTTACATGGCTAAAAATGTAGTCAATCGATTCACACCATCGGACAACACATATCGAGTTAAATTACATTGTTTCTATGTAAAGTGACGAGTGTTTACGTTTTGTACTTTGCCTTTTTAATAATTGCAAAATTGGTACACAAATGTTGCCTGAAACTAGTTTTTGCCAACTAACGTCTCACAGGGCTGTCGTCGCAGATGTTGAGGCTTTTGAATGGCTTTTCCATGGCCTTCCAATGACTTAACTAGCAAAAACCTTCATCAAAGTAACCACTAAGAGCTCCAAATTACACAAAACCTATTTTTTGTATTTAGTACGGCACTATTATGAGGGTTTCAAGCTATATTTCTGTTGACAGATTTCTTCGAGTCCATTATGTTTGACTTGTATGCTAATCATGTATTAGCATTTTCTACATAACTCGCTACAACAAAGCCAAATTTGCATTTACACAATGTAAATGGTTGTTGTATAGGTGTCAAAACCACAACTAACAGTAAAGGTTCGGATATTTAAGCAGTTTTTACATATTTTCTGAGTTTACATTTGTTTACATTAGCAACCTGATCCAAGATGGCTGCGTGTGGCGTACAGGTCATGTGTATGGCAGGAGCCGATTATAAGTGCGAATACTGCTGCCAAAAATGTGCTACTCTTGTACAAAACTTTATTAAACTGTTTAAAGCTAAATTAAGGTGTTTGAAACCACAATACGCATAGTCTCTGGCCAATCAGAGCGGGCAATGAGTTTTTAGGTTTAGAAAGGAGCAGCGACAGCGGTGAGAAAAACACGCTCTGGATGTCACTAATTAAAATACATGCTGAATTTACACACAAGTACAGGTTTAAAAATCTCAACTACAGTAAGGTGAGTATTATAATTAGTCAGTTTCGACCTCTGCCAATGACAAATGATTACATTTCAGTATGATCTTACGGCAACTGAACTCCTCTGTGTGAGGGGATGTCATGGGCCGTTCCCCTCCACTGGTGCATTCTCCCAGCCGGGCTAGACAGATTCAAAGTTCTCTGTACATTCTAATGGAGCATATGTCCGTATAGTGGTAGCTTTCACTTAAAATTCTGCTAAATGTTTTAAAATGTTGTGGTTTATAAAGTCTTAAATCAAATGAAGTCTTGTGGTCAATAGTTACTACATATTTGATTAGCCCCCTGCATGCGTCCAAGCGTTTAACTTTTTTTTTTAAGTCTAAGGGAAACTTAGACATAAACATTACTTCTTCCTCTACAAGGGGTGGGCACTCACTGTTGAACTCCATTGTTTCAGTCAGACATGATGATTGTCAGATAAATTGACTTCAGGCCAAGTTTGTGGAGCCAATATCTATCAATTAATGAAAATCTACATTTGCATATGATGATGTGTATCATTTTCTTTAACGCTCCCTCTCTCTGAAATGATGCCACCAAATTCTAGAATGTGAGTGCGACCTATTCAAAACAATATGACGGCCAGGCTACTGAGTTTGTTCACTTTTGCTAGATGTTTGTTGTTTTTAAAGTAATGATTAATTAAATAGTGTTGCCTTAGGGCCAAGTATGTTGCTTGTTAAAACCGTGCTTTATAACTTGCAGTACTTCTCACGAATCCCTGCCAACATAGTCACATAACTTTGAATGCTGGTAAGTAATTAAGTGCTGGAGGTTTCTTTGGCCAAGGATGTGTATTATTGTGAACTCGTCGTTACGTGACTCATGTTTAACCATCTCTTTTTGCTGTCGTTTTTTTGTCCTTGTCCACACTGCGCTTGCGTCTGTGATTCATGTATATGAGTGCCAATGAGGTGATTAATGGCTTTTTTGTCTGTGTGACTATAGTCTTTGCTTTCATACTAATTAAAGATATTTGTGCTGATTTGGCTCCTCCCGCTTGCCGTACATTAAGCTGACCCCTACAATCCAAATCCTCTTCTTACAGCAGTTTGAATGTTCCTAAACTGATACTTTTAATGCTTTATTGGAAAGGGCAGCTAAAGCCTGAAACGGAATGAAGGTAGAGACATTCAGCAAAGCTCGTGGTCAGGAAGTAAACTCACAACTGTGGGCCAGATTTGACTGAGGGCCGTGTCCTTTGGGTTGAATAGGTTCACATTGCGTCGCCACTTTTGACACGATCTGGAGTTGCTGTAAAATTATCATTATTGAAAGTAGTGCAACTGAAATTTTGTGAAAAATAAACTCAAAACATGCACCACAAGGAATCCTCCAGCTACGGTAGTCCTGACCAAGCAGAGCTCAAAATCTGGAGATGAATTCCCGAGCTGCACACTGCTCCTGACAGGTTGCCCCAGCGGCATTGAAGGATGGGTCAAATGCAAAGAAGGAATTTCCCTCACAAGGGATTAACAAAGTACACCTTAACCTTTAAAATACAAAAAGCCTGACCAACATTGCTCTGCAAAATTGCCGGGGGAAAAAAAAAAGGACTGATCAAGACTAAACTAGTAAACAAGAGGATATACTCTATACTTTCTTATATCTGGTGAATGGGCCGCGGGCCATATCACAGCATTTGGAGGGCCTGATCTGGCTCACAGGCCTCAAGTTCAGTAGGCCTACTCTTCACCACTGCTCTTTGTGAATGTGTGAGACCTGTTGGAAGTCTAAAAATCCACACTGATTATTGTGAGGTAATTATTCTACAGAGAACAGCACACAGCGGACACACTGTTCATATGTCAGATAATGAGTGCGTTTGTGCTTCACATATTGTCATAGATCAAACACTAAACAACGCAAAGATGCCATGAGTAATGGGGAGGCACAAATCAATATCTTGGCTTGTATAAAAAGATTACAGAATCGGAAAGTTTACAATTTATTGAAGCATAGGGGATGTTAACATCAATTGATATTGCGGTTTAGAAATGGTGTCTAGTACTTGATTTGAAAATAATTTCAAGGTGGGACAAATGGGAGTAGAGTATAAACAAGATTTAATTTCTCTACATTATCCATATATTTTCTTTAGTAAATGACTTTTTTGTCACACACTTTTCTGGAATTTGGAAACATTTCAATAGAATTGGCCCAAAAACTATATTAAGACCTGTTCTGTGCAGCACTGTGGTTGCCTGGTTGTCCAGTGGTTGGACAATTGGTCAAGAATTGGTCAAGATCATAGGGAAAAAAATTAGGAAAATCCAAGTCTGAGGAATAAATACTTACAGTTAGCGCGTGCCGGGGAGAAACTTCACTTAAAGCCATGCAGTCCAAGAATACATTTCTTTAGCGCTGTCATTAAAGCTCTGTATAAAGCCTAATCTGCCTTTGTCCTGCAGAGGGAGACTGGAAGAATGTCAGCACATAATTAAATTAGAGGAAAGGAGTGGAATTATAGGCTTGTTCTCCTTCTAAACACACAACGCTTCATCAGGACTATGGGCTGAACGAGGAGGATCAACATCTACCTCATGATGGTGTTTTGTGTGACTCACTGTTCAGTCTTTATTAGCTTTGTAAGAAGCTGTGCCCCGCTGCCTTTTGTTCCACTTAATCTGGCGTCATCTTTTACAGTATTCGTTGAGATGTCACATTTGACTTCTCTACCTTTTCATTTTTCTTGAGTGTGAGCAAGCTGATTGTAACCTTTGTCTCTGTTTACCATTGTTTCTGTGAAGCCCATCCCCAAATCTCCTCATTTAACCTCTCTCCCACTGTAGCGCAGGCCTTGAACGGGCTGACGGCATTTCTCAGATTCACCTGCTTGAACCTTGAGAATCGCTGCATAAATCTGTATTGATCGGGAGTACGAGGTCCACCATACCTGACATTGATCCTTTTCATCACCAAGGCCAACAGAGAGCAGTACTCTATTGCATATGATCCTTCTAAATAGTGGGTTGAAGCAGGGCATGATGCAAGAGTGCGCACAAGAAAAGCCTGGTGGTTTTGATTGGAGAGGCCTGTGATGTACCGGACCGCCCCTGAGTGGAGTGCCACTAATGGGTGATAATACAGTAATCAAAGAGGGGTATTATGTTTTAAAGGCCACACTTAATTAACCATTTGTAAAGCTGCTTGTGGAGCCTGACGATTGCAGCACATGCCGTGGTTACAATAAGCGGGTAATATGGTTGATGTACTAGAAGGAGCAGTACTACATTGACTTTAAGGTGCATTAGGTAAGTCTTCTCCTCTGGTGGTTGGAGGGAGATGTTACTAGTTTGTCTAGAATGTTCACCAGAATGGCATTAAATCTATTTTTCACAGCAGCCGGGTGCAGTCTGAGTGAGGCGTTAGCTGTATTTCTCATATTTCCCACCATTGAAAGCACCAGAGGTTGTCTGAAGGTAACTTACTTGGAAACAGAGCTGTGGGAGCCTTCAATTGGACTATTTATTCCCAGCGTCTTGATGTTGTGATGTGTCTTTGTCTGAATGTTGGATGACTGTCTTCCTGTTATTCCTCCCCATCCTTGTTCTCTGATTACATCCCCGGGTGAGATCCAGCTTTCAGGGGGGTGGAAGGGAAGCCATGGACTAGGATCAAATACCCCATAAAAGGATCCGTCGCACAGCTTGTACCCCACCCGCTGGCGGAGATGGAGTTGTTTGCGGATTGTGTGATTAGTCGGAAGCCCGTTGTCCCACCAACATCTCCCCAGACCTGGGGCGAGCCACAAGACTGCTAATTAGCTGCGCAGAGGGAAAAAGCCCCAACGGCCAATTGAATGTGCTTTTGAAACCGTTTCCCCCTTGAGACGCCATGGAAACTGGCAACCAAGTAACTAGGGTGATGAGATATGTGATGTCATGGAATATATTTTGGTATTGTATTTTTTTAAATCCAACATACTGTAGAGATTGAAATTTAATCCATTATATTTAGATCTAAAGGAATAATTACTTTAGCAGTTTACCCATCAAACCTGCAAGTACCGTACATCAAATATGGCAGACAATGAGCAAGGTGGTTAATTGTTTATAATAAAGAACATACCTTTTATATATTAAAACTCTTGAGTACCTCTGCTTTTGCATGTTTTAGAACTTAAAATAAGGCGTTCCCACATCAGGATTGGTGTTAGCACACCATCTCCTGGCAGCAGAGGAATTAACATGGAGAAATAAACCAAAGCTAGCTTCCCTCCAACATGCTAATGTTAGCATGCAGTGGTAATGAGCATGACTTGATGGCAGAAATGTTCAGAACGAGACAATGATTTATTGACTAAAAAATATCAAATCGTCTGACGATTTATTTATGATGGAGATGGGGTGGAGGAGGGTTGAGGGATAAGCAAGTTCCTAGTTTGTGAATTCTGTTCACTAACAATGGCAATAAACCGCTTTTTGATTCTAAGTCTGATTCTTCTGAGTTAGCAGGTAAGAAAAGGGAAGTGCTGCCCGGTGGTTGAGTGGTTCAGTTCAAATCCCGACTCAAACGTCCCGCGCTCTCATCCCCCATTTCCTACTTAACTTTCATGTCCAATAAAGCCTTTGGGCCAAAAAGATAAAAGGGAAAATAGTGCATCTACAAAAGGTGATTATAAATTGCAACATGTAAAACTGCCATTTTAACTATTGTCGCCCAGTCGATAAAGTGATCGACCACCAGCCCAAAGGCCGCCAATTCAAAACACCGTTTAGATCAAGTGCCTATTGTGTTCATGGGTAGGAAACCGCACCCACCTTGCCTCCAGTGTTGAAGAACAAATGTGGGGAAATATGTTTTTACATGTATTTCTCTTTATATTTGTATATTATATTAACATAAAAAAACATGAAACAAATTATTTTAATGTTCAAAAAGACCTAACTAACATAATGCCATAATGAGCCTAGGCCTGGGTATCATTTTAAAAGCGCGATATGGATAAGTAGGGACTGTTTGGACTAGCACAGTTTTCTGCACAAAGGATTGAAACTAATCATTTTGTGGAATTTCTAATATTTGATGGGGAAAAAAATCCAATTTGGCCATCTAATCCAGTGTGCAAACTGGTGTTTGCACATGGTACTGCTGCCTCTCCATGAGTGCAGGGATCATTTCCAAACACCATCTCTTTGATTGGCTCTATCTATTATTCACGTTCTCACGGCAATAACAGAGGTCAAACAGGCCAATATATCATTAGTACACATGTACAGTGTAAGCACATTTGCACTTGCATCGACCGGGGCAGTGTGGCTGTGGACAAACAGTGCAAACAGTAAAGGCTTCAAGTGGAGATGGTGGAAACAAACTGAAGACTATCTACTTTGTTTATTGTGAGAAACAAAGGTAATAGTAAATTAGTAAGGGTTGTACATGCTTTTAGTGGTGGGGAAAACCAACTCCGACACAGAACACGCAAACTCCACACAGAAACGCCATGTCTGATCCAGGAATAGAACCTGGAAGTTAAGTATTGCATGCTGATCCCAAACAGCTTTAAAAAGGATGTTCTCATTCTTGAATTGTATGATGACATTTTTTCAAGCGTGGGAGACTACTTTGGATTTTTAGTAAATATTGCTATTCATATTTGTTTTTAGGAGGGTTTGCATGTGTTCTTGGACAGTCTGGTGGTTACAGTTTGGCAGAACACAGGCTTAGCGCAGGGAACACAAATGTATCCGCCTACTCACTATTTGGAGCCATTTAAAGGAAGGGCCAGGCTAAATGGCTGTGAAATCTATGAATGTTATGCAAGGAAAAGAACAAGATGTCTTCTGAAATTGTAGGTCTAAATAGCTGTGTTTTTTTAATAGATTCTGAACACATATTTTTATTCCCCATTCAATCAAGTCCATTTTTGTGCTTTTCAAGTTCTAAGGCTTAATTTTACTTTGGTGAAAAACAAAAGTGGTTTCTTTTCACAAGCCACAAGCTCTAAAATGTCACATAGCCACTTTTCAAAATTAAAACATGCAAATGAAAAGCTGCTGCTTGTTACTGTGAAATGTCACTATGAAGAGGCGGAGCTTATCAGTTCTGCAGTTTTGAACATGAAATGTATTTGTAGGGTACCTCTCATGCTAAGTGAAATGTGTAGTGTAACCTGAATATTTTCAGCTTTCTTTGTAAATCCCTCTGATGGTTAAAAAATATTCAACTTTTTAAAAAAAAAAATGTATATTATAATAAAGAACAGTGTCTGTCTGTCCGTCTTCTGACTGCACTAGCCACAAGGGAGCTGCAGGGGGACCTCTTTCGCAAAAGTTACTTAGTTCTGCTTTCACCATTTTTAGTCATTGTACTTTAACTTCAGTACTTTTGCCACCTTTATTGCCTACTCAAATGGCTGAAAGAGCAAAATTTTGTCAAGGGTTAAGCCCAAAACAAAAACTGTCTCAGAGGTGGAGCATTCCCTCTAAAACCTGAAGGTTTCCGGTTCAATCCCAGCTCAGATCTGTGCTCACTGTTTGTGTACTCTGGGGCAAGACGCATTGGTTTTGTATGGGACTTGCACATAAACCAGTTTAATTTTTATACATATTGCATTTTAAAATACTTTCATCCATGTTCCTTATTCAGTAAATCCCCCAGACCAATTTACCCACTGTCAGCATGTACAGTACATGACATAAAGTGTAATTCGATGGCCACATTAAACTCTCCATAACTACTTCTTGACACAGCTCACTACTTACCATATTATCTCCAAGCCACTGCACATAATTCCAGTAATTATTCGGCGTTTCGTATAGTAAAATTCCCATTCTGGAAAATGCCTGAACTCATCTCCTCTCTGTCTCTCTTGGAATGGTCCTTAATGTTCCGCTTGCATTCTTTCGTTCCGCTCCTCGGAATCTGGCACAATCTGTTTTTTATTTTCTGCAGCCAGCCAAAGTCGTGAATGCTCCAGTGGGTTTCCACGTGACTCGGCATGGCACCCCTCCTGATAATGAATCTACAAACACGTGTCCCAAATAGCTAGGTGTCTACAGTGGGGGCCGGTTTAGTGACAGTATTCTGACTAATGGAGGACCAGGAGTCAATGAGCCATCCAAGATTCATGAGTTAAGTATAATGACTGAGGTGTTAATATTGATTAGCCACTTTACCAATCATGTCTGAATGGTTAGAAATTAGGATTTTTCAAATGTAATAAACGTTTGAATCTTGGAATTGAGTCCTCAGTTAATGGGCCTGTATATTCGATTTGAATGTGTTCAACTTTTGAAGAACTTTAACCAAAATAACCAGCAATCATTGACTAAGATTAGAGGTTTTAACCGCTTTCTATAAACATAAGTTCTTCCACTCACTGGTGGAAGTTAGCAGAAATGATAAGTATCCTCATGTAACTGCAATACTACCAAAGACCAGTACAAGTTTAAGGTACAGCGAAAGCTGTCCACTGCGCTTGACATGATTTTTAACACAATTTTAATCAGGAGTACTGTACCTAATTCAAGGATTAGTCTGTTGTCCATGTTTTAGTTTAACGGTAGAGACCAGAACGAGAATGTAGGTCAGCCCACCCAGAACATGCAAAGTACACACATTTGTAGGGATGGGACAAGATCTCGTGCCACAACTGTCACAAGAGCTGTTGTTTACATTTGGTTGGTCAAAAAGGTTAAGTGCTGCTTATTTATGATAAATTATGTACAAATCTAGCTTGTCTTGTTCTAGAGGAACCAATCGTGTGGCTCGTCTCATAGGAATTGTGTCTTGTCCCAGTACTATTAAGTTGGTATGTAAGAATGTAATGCACTTCTACTGCTACTGCCCCGAAATAGTTTCTGTAAGAATGTTGAAAAGTCTTAAAATTGGTCATTTAAAAAAATTATAATGTCCATGAAATTGTTAAGTGAATGTCTTGGAAAGTAATATATAAGACAAATGTATTGTAATCATTAGCATTAATGCATGCAGAACATTACTACCCTGACTGGATACTATTTACTGCTGTATGCTTGATAACCCTGAAACAACTGCCCTGTCCCTGTCTCTCCACAACATTGAGCTCTTCTGTTTTGAAATTCTCCTTTTCCCAGCGTGCCCTGTTGTTCCTAATTCGGGCTCTAACCCACAGTGCCCCCCTCATTCTGGATCAAAGCTTACAACTTCATCCAAACTTCATCTAGACACACAATTACAAGCCACTGGGTTCACCCGGCGACTGCGGGGAAGACCGGAAGAGAACTAATGATATCTGTGGCCACGCTAATTGACACTTTCAACTTTAATACAGGAATTAAAACCAGTGAATTGGCAAAGTGGATGAGCACTATCACGGCCCTGATAGCGTGGGGATGGACATTTTTAGCATTCAAACAGTTGGCAGACTCTTGGGCTTGGGATGATTTGTGGATGAAAATAAACTTTGGAAATCCCAGATAATTTAGTTGGAATAAGAGAAAATAAAAAACAGCTTTGTAGATATTAGCTATTTATCAGCTATATTGAATGAATACAACTTTTTCCTACCTAAACAAGCGTGTCAATTATAAAACTGCATTTGGATACTTTGAATAAAAATATGCACTCAACTCCACCGTGCACAAAAAGGTCTTCTATAAACATCTACACATTTCTTTGTATAAGAAGTTTACTGCTGCAAGTGTGTCCTGCGGTGTGACATGAGAAATCACACATTCAAAAGGGTAACAAAGGTAAACAAAAACAGAAGGAGCTCATCTGACATTTATGCACAAAAAGCCCCGGGGTTAAATGTTTAAACTAAGAAATAATCATCATATTCTTACTTTTGTAAAATCCAACCCTTCTGGAAACCTTTGAACACATCGTGCCGTATGACAGCTTTATTTTCTCAGGAAAATACAATTCTAATTGTTCAAAAAAAGTCCTTTTAAGATGTTACTTTTCTATAGTTATAAGTTAAACAAGCAGTATGCATATTAAGTAATTTATTATATTTTCCAACATGGCAAATTTGTAGTCAATGTCCTGCTGTGTGACAAATGACTGCAGCACGTAAAATATTTCAAATTAAAAAGGTTCTGAAATTCTGTAAAGCCTTCCTTACCATTGTCATAGAACTAATTTCTTTGTTTTATCATTTTTGCTGCAAAGGTGCGCCACACCGCACAAAAAATGTCAAGTACCCATTTATAGATTCAAAATCATTCCAATATTGTGTTTCATAAACTCTAAAGACGTATTCAAAACCTTCTTGCAAGTACCTCTTATCAATATAAGCAACTATTACTCAATACTCTTCTTCTGGATTTTTTTGTACTCTTACCTGAGGAATTGTTTTGATGAGTACTTTTTAGTTCTCATCCAGCTAATCGAATTGAACCCTGCGCAGTCTAAGAAGAAGAATAAAGGTCGGACTAAATAATTACAGCCGCCTGTTTTAGTTGACAACACTGGACATTAGCCTGGGGCCCATTAGCATACGCTCACAGATAACAGCTGTAATGTGCATAAGCTGTTTTACGGGGCTATAAACTTTCTTTTAAATTTTATACCGCAGAAGAAATCACACGGAGAACACTGGATGGTTTACGCTCTATAAAACTTCAACTGTAATGTGCAAGTTGAACACTGTGGTAGAGGCAGGTATTGTATAAAAGGAGTCAAAGTAGTAGCAAAAGCGTGTCGTCAAAATGTGGTAAAGCTATGGATTTAACAATTTATACTTAGTATAATGTTGAATGATATAATAATCTGTACAAAAAATATGCATATACAGTACATTTTAAATTATGATTAAAAAATACACGCTACATTTATAAAAATTGAGGGGCTGGACCTGAATTTTACTGTCTTAAAAATGTGAAAAACAGAATTTTAAACTGAATCAGTCTAAACTTATGTCTCACTTAACACATTTGTTGCAGTCTAATTATTCGGTTTGATGAGTATAAGTGCATTTCACTACTTTAAGAGGCCAGTTCCAACATGCTTTCTGCACACCATTCTGATTTCCTGGTTTGCGGAGAATAAAACGCTCTATAATCAGATGCTGACAGCCCACAGCTGTCTCATTTTGACAATAAGAGCTGCTTTTATAGTATATCTGTGCTGGGGCAAAACACATTCTTAATTACATGAATTAACCTTGGAACACGTGCATAAAGCAGGTTGGTAGAAGAAGGTATTCATTTGGACGCATGTTTCTGCCAACTGGACTGACTTTCGTTTGGCGGTCAAATGTCTCGATTTTGAAATCAATGTCCAGATGACCTTTTCTACCATGGATCAATCCTGGACGAATGAGGGATTATACCGACCCATAAACCATAGTGTTGTGTCCATTATCATTATAGTAGAAATCATTTTGTCAGTACATTTACTTCTTCTTTAGAACTATTATTAAAGCATAATAAATAATACACCATTGGATAGATTTAACCTGACATCCCTCTGTTTTGCACCGTACATCTCCAATCTTCGCCGATTTTCACATCCAAATGAATCCCATCAAACTGCACGCCTGTCTTAAATGTAACTGGGATTGATCTTAAAATCGCAGTAATCAAAAAGGCCATGCACTTATACCAATTAATGTTTGATGAGCGGAGAGTCTCTACATGCCTCTCCATCAGATCATGACATCGTGTTGGGACCACAAATCACTGGTGCATAATACATGAGGTCAGTCGGCTGCAAGCGTCTCACTGTCACTGATGATTCCTAACTCCGTCCTCCTGAACACTCGCGGAATGAAGATCCTGCTCCACACACGGGTGCATTTAAATAATTAAGCAGGTTACATTCCTGGAAGAAACAATTGACGTGGCGGTACCTGGAGGAATACCGCTTATGAATAAAAAAGGAACAAAGGTCTTCTTGATTAACGTCTACTAGATTATCCGGTCCCCCATGGTCTTTTACGGACAAATGTTATGCAGTAACAAGGCATCATTGAGCATTTTAGCATAGCGCCATGTGATCTAAAATGTGCTTTGTAGCGCTGCTTGGAACTGGCTTCTAAGTCGATACTGGACGCAAATCCACCTAAGATTGAAATTGCATGTCACGTTGGATAATGGTCAAGACTACAGTACTTGCAGAATCACAGAGGCACAGCGCTGTGGAGTTCAAGCTGTCCATCATTTTGTATATAAAGAATTTGTCTCTAGGTTTTTACCAACCGTCAACTCCAGGATGACGAGGGAGCATGTCTCGAAAACCAGAGGATGCAGGGTTAAATTTACAAGCAATCACACGAAATTCCTGTGTGGAGTTTGTAGACCATCCTTAGATTTGAGCGGATATCCGTTGTGCGTTCTTTCCTCGCTCAAGTAAATGGGCTTAGTAGACACGAGTGGTGGTGCTGGAGAGGCTGAGGAGGTTGGTTTTGCTCATGTGGGGTGTGACATGGCAGAGGAGGGTCAAGGCTCATTTATATGCTCTTTTTGTAAACAGATCCATGCGTTTCCAGTGTCATAGCTGTGTTGTGATGAATGACCACCAGAGGTTGCTCTCAGAAACTTTGAGAATTTGCCAAAAGAAAAGACCAATAATAAAACAAACATGGAGGCTTTTAGATCACATTTGTTGGAAAAGAGCCAAGAAAAGCAGGTGAGAGAAGCATTTATTTGTTTTGCATACGTCGGTATGTTTAATTCTAAGACAAAGAAGGCTTTTTTTACCTTGACATGTTTCCGTGAGCAGCTGTCACCTTCCTCAAAATCCACATCTGTGACATGTCATTTTTATCATCTGATCTTCTCAGTTCCCGGATGTCTGACAGAACTGATGAACAAACTAAAGTATTTAAAAAGCAGACATGGTGAATATCCACAAGCTCTGAGGAGACGAACCCCAAATTGTAGACAGAACAACGCAGGGAACAGACAGAAGCCTCCATGCGTATTCCTATGCATCTCCAATGTAGATCATAAATGAACTTTTATTGTGCGTGTAGATATGTAAAGATTATTAGGTCAATCAATGTTGTGATCAATCAGATCGCAATATATAATTAAACCTTTTTGAAGCAAAAAAAGCTACAAAAATGCAAGAATAAATGCAAAATGATTAAATATGTGGTTGTTTACATCACATTAACTTTACTGTATCATTACACCAGTATGTGGCCTGCTTTATGATTTCAAACATTTTGAATGATAATGTATTAGAGAATGGAACCAAAAAAGTCACTGTTTTGTGTTGCTGTCAATAATTGTGAAACCATGACTGCATTTATATGAATGGCTTGAGAGGCAAACGCTGCAGGTTGTTATTGCCTGTAACCAAGATTTGAGAAGGGTAAAAAAAAGCTTCAATTCTACCCATTTCAACCAGGAGAAACAGGAAATCACAATTCTGTCAATGTGTGTGTGTGTGTGTGTGTGTGTTTTCTCCAAAAGGGGAAAAAAAATAAAATTGAGAGTTTGTATGGACCTCTGACAGCGCGCTGGAGAAAGCTGGCCAAGTCTTCCCGCTCCACGTCTCCCTCCACCGCACGCCGACGTCACGCTGTGCAACACTGTGAGCGTGAAGCAGCTAGCAACCGGCCCGGAAAGTAGCATCGAAGCAAGAGAGCATCAAACGCTCCGCAATAACTGGCCCTAATTAAGACCGGCGGGAATATGGGACTTATTAGCTGTCATAAGCAAGTTTATCAACCGCAGAAAGAGCATATATGCCAGCCCCCATGCAACATCGGCATCATATATGTAGAGCGACGCAATGCTATGTTGTGACAGAGAAGCATTTCCTTCCAAACAGTTATTAATATGTATGAAAGAAGGCCCTCTCATCTCCGAGCTCATCAAAAAACACTCACAAACGCATTATTATCAATCCCCATTAAAGCGTCACTCCAGAGACACGCGCCGCGCTCACTCACACACACATGCGCGCACATGCAAAGCTATCAGCAAACAAATAATAAGTGCTTAATGCAGTCTGAGCCGCTTTACTTCATTTCCATAATAGGAGAGCTGTTTAACTTTGCTGACTCGTATGGTGTGGTGGTGGGCTGGGTTGAAACAGAGCCATGCTGGATTGGGGTAATTGTGAGGTTTATGATAAATTTAAAGGTGCACTATGTAACGGTTCTGTTGAAGAGCCTGTCGCCTTCTTGTTTCCATGGATATGTTATTGCTGTACCCTATATTTTTGTACCCCCATACAGATTTAGTTTTGTTCCAGTACAGATGTATTGTAAAAGCATCTATTTGAGTGAAAATGAGACCAGTTTTATGCCCCACGAAGCAGCGCCGTTAGCATGCTGATGTTTGTTAGCTTTACCCTGATGGCAAACCTCGGCGTGTTGTGAAAAGCACTTTTAAACTCAAGATTGAATATTTCAGATGCTGGGAATAGAGTTGCTGTATAGAGTTTAAAATGAAGAAGTTCTGTTTTTCATGTTGTTTACATGTAAAAATCTGGTACAGCGACTTTAATGCAATCCTGGCGAACATTCAAGTCGTAACATCTCCAGGGGAATGAACAGGTGGCGATCCAGTCACCAGAAAAGATATATATTGCAAATTTTTTTTAAAAGCATCATGAGCATCAAAAAAAGCTTGTTATGAGCCACACAAAGGAAGTATAAATAAAAGGCTTTACTTTTACATGATCAAGCCAAAATGTTTCGAACAACTATAGTCTCCAATACGGTTTACATAAAACATTATTCGTAACTGCTCCTCTGCTGCTAACATTTGGATAACTGACTTGGATTGAAATGTTTAACTTGGGTAACAAGGTTGAGACCTTGGTATGTGCGACAAGACACGTTCTCAAACATAAAAAGATGCCGTGCCTCATTTTTACTGTTAAATAGTTCAAACATATTTCTCTTATCTAATGTATTCCTAACATAATTATTCACAGCTATTGGTTTACAAGTTTGTTTCACGACTTTTGGCATCACGGAAATGCTAACAACTAACATGCTAACAGCCCACTAGCGTTACTATCTGGTTCACGGCCAATAAAAACGTTCTATAATTAGTTACAGCTGTCTCATTTTGACCTTGCTGTTTTTACAATCTCTGTTCTTAGGAAAATATACATATTACGTGAAAAAAATCTGGATTTTTTTTTGTGCTCGTCTTCTGAAGTGCTCGTCTTCAGCGGTTCGAATCCCGCTCTGCACGTTACATCCTGGTAGAGCGGTAAAATCCACTGACCCAGTGCGATCGCAGCTGCCACAGGTGAATACTGCCGTTGTGTCCTTGGGCAAGACACTTAACCTGCCTCGCCCCCAGTGTCTGCGTACACTGGTGTGCGAATGGGTGACTGGTTTCTTGATGTAAAGTGCTTTGAGTGCCTTGAAGGTAGAAAAGTGCTGAATAAATTTGACCATTTTACCATTCACCTTTTTAAAACCTCTGACTAAAAAACATAGTCCACCATAGTTCACTTAACCGTGTCTTGAATTATGCGTACATCCCCTCTTCACCTTTTGCAGTTTGGCGCCCACATTTTGCATACACTCATCCTGTTTGTTGATTTATTCAAACTGCGACAAGTATCCAAGTTAAAAGATTGAGCACTTAAGGTTGCTGAAGTGTAAAAGTGACTTTGAGTGGCGGAGTGCTGTTCCACTGCCATACGTCATATAAAGAGACTGAATTAATGCGCCATTATCTCCACTTCATCACAGCGCCTGTCGTTTGACTTCTGCTAGATTTGTTATTGTTTTTTTACCCTACCTGAACGAGAACAGGTTGAATGTTCTCGATTTCAGGGACATAGCGTAACTTCACAATGGCATTCTTCCATTCACTTAAACTCCAAAGCACTTCGGTATTGAACTTGAAATACCGCTGTGTTTTCGGCTGACGGTACAACGCCGTTAAAGCCCAGTGGAAATAACATCCGTCGGAATTGAAGTTCAGCTGAGCCTAAATAAATTCAATAATGAAAAGGAGCAGGAGTCGTGAAGGCACCATATTGCTATCCGATGTGTTCACGGGTCAGAAAAGATCAGCCCAAATCTAAGGCGGATTTGTTAAAAACGCACCAGGAAATGCTTGTATTGTGTTGTGTGTGTCCTATACCTTCACCTGACTCATTCTAATAATTTAATCGCCTGACAATAATTCACTTCAAAGCATCTGTCAAGTCGATCTACTGTCATGTTGCTACTTAGCCATGCTGCTTATTCGACATGGTGCAAACATCGTCTACATTCTGAAGTGGAAATTCTTCAAGTCATTCAAAGTTATGATAAAAAAAAAATTTAAATTCCAGAATAAATAATGTTGAATGTCAAGGTACAACACTACACAACAGTTTTTTTTTTGAAAACCTGTTTTTGATTCATCTTTGGGTCTAAGTGGGACTAACAAACAAAGATTGATGAGCAAATAAACCATTATATCTTTACCAACATGTACCATAATGTCACTCAATAATAGCTACACTATATATGTATTAACAATTTGGGCAGCCACTCAAAATTGGATGGGAAAGAGAAGGCGACTTTTTGACTGACAAATAATGGGAAAATATATGTACATCTCAGTGGTGGAGCATAAAATCCCATATTTGGAAAGAATTCTGTTGACAAAATGTGTCAGGTTTTTTTTCACAACGCTATGTCGAAGTGCTCAGTAAAGTAAATGCTAACTGTTGGAGAAATTGTGGTTGCCAGGAGGCTCACCAGAGGCGCTACAGACTGTTTTTGACATCACCATCACATTTTATTTCATAACTCTGCATTTGGGCCTCAAATCTCCAGCCATGGGCATTGGAATATACTTTTGGAAGCGGGAAAGAAGGCTGTCAGAAATAAATGGATGACGCAAACTGAACCAACAATAAAAGACTGGACCCAAAAAATGAAAATGGGTTAATTTGACTAAGGAGCTGACTAAATGGGACTTTTTTGTTGGATTAGACATGCCATAGCTTTATGTCATTTGCTACTTGTAATTTTTACTGGTCCTGTTCAATGTTCTGTGTTTTCCTCTTTTTTTTATTTCTAAAATGTAGTAAAGGAAGTGAAGTTCAATTGTTAGTAGGCTAATTTGGTTCACCTTTTGTAACATAACTTGGAAAAGAGCTGAATCAACCATTATGAAAATATTTGTAACATGGGTGCCGTTTTTGCTATCAATCTTCTAATGGTTCAATTTCTATAAATTTTATCTTGTTTGCGCAATGCCCCCAAAGAAATGTTTTGATAAAAATGCCCATAACGTTTGACACACTTTTGTTCTTTTAGCCTGACTTTTGACATGTTTAAATACATTTTAAAACCACTTAGCAATCCCTGGAGCCCGGCCTGTGTATACCTGCCCCTGCCTCTCCTGTCTCTTGTTTTCCTCCCTTTTTTGTCTCTTGATTGTTCATTTTCCCCTCATTGGAGCCAATTTCCCAGTATTGCTTTTCTTAAGCCTCACGGGGGGTTGAGCAAGCTCACTGCAGCGCCGCAATTATACAGAAATTTGCCTACGCTGATAAATGGCTTGGCACTTTCTCCATTCTAAATTTACTCTCATCCTTTTTACCCACCCACAAAAGTCATAATCTTCTATTTAGGGCTGCATACCGATCCTTTTTTACTCCCTTAATTTGTTTCATATCCTCTAATTCTTCTTTTTGGTTCCTTCCTGGTCTGCTGTGCACATATTCACATCTTTTTGTGTTTGCTCACTATCTCTCCACCTCTCCGCAGACCCACTCATGCGCTCAGCCTCTCCCTTGACCATGCATTCCATTACGAAGCAGCCTCCATTGATTTGCTCTCCGGCTGAAGTGCTATTGATTACAATACATGCTCCAGTGCCACTGAGCTCCGGAGCTAGCGCCGAGCAAAAATCGCAAATGCACACACAAGCCTGCAGCACGACTCTCCACCATCTCACTCCACTTCAAAACATTTGCCAGTACTCCAAATTCCCCCCATTGACACCCGGGCCTTGACATTTATTGGGGTATTGATTCGGATGTGCACCTCCGTAAAACATATGTCATCGTGTGCAGCTGTTGGCAAACTAGAGTTTTTCACTCTAAAGGTCCTATAGTTTTCGGGATTTTTTAATACTTTTAAGAAATCTTAGGCATGGGATTTCACATTGTATAAATGTATATTGTGTTTGAAAGCTTGTTTAATGCCATAGTGTTCTGATGTTGCTGCACTGAGGAATGATGTACTGTAAATCATGTTTATTACCTTCATAGAAATCTGGAGGTAATAATAGATTCAGATTTGAATTTTAACAGCCATTTCAAATCAATGACATCACCAGCTTTTTACCAAATTAAAAAAAACTTTGCAAAAATCAAAAGTAGAGTCTAAACCAGACTTGGAGAGACTTATCCATGCGTTTGTCTCCAGTAGATTAGACTACTGTAACGGCCTGCTCACTGGCCTCTCCAAACGAGCTGTAAAACAGCTGCAGTACATCCAGAACGCTGCTGCTCGGGTCCTGACTAGAACCAGGAAGTACGATCACATTAGTCCTGTGCTCAGGTCTCTGCACTGGCTCCCTGTGGCTCAGAGAATAGACTTCAAAGCAGCTCTGCTTATATACAAGTCTCTCCATGGCCTACGCCAAAGTACATCTCACATGTTAGTGCCATATGAACCATCTCGGACTCTGAGGGCCTCAGGGACCGGCCTCCTGCTGGTGCCAGGGTCGGGACTAAACATGGTCCAGCCTCCTGCTGGTGCCCAGAGTCAGAACTAAACATGGGAAATCTGCGTTTCAGTTTTATGCATCTAAAATCTGTACAAATAAACTTGACTTGCCTTGCCAACATAGTTGGTACAGCAAATCATCTGCACATGCAGTACTCTACAACACAATTTGCCATATGTTTACAGAGCTTTCTTGGTATAATTGTTATGATTTGACATTAAGCAAGGCAAGTTTACTTGTAGAGCACAATTCGTACTCAAGGCTATTCAGTGCTTCACACAACAGGAAAAAAAAATGCATTAAAAGCACAAAAACATGATAGAAATCACAAAACCTTTAATTTAGAGACATTTAAGGATTCCATTTTCAGGCTATCCGTCAAATAGTTTAAGACATAAAAGAGAAAAGTGCAAAGAAAATAATTTTAGTCATATTTACAGAAAAAAAGGTTTTATCTTAGATTTGAACATTGCTATAGTGGAGGCCTGTCTCACATCCTCAGGAAGACTGTTCCAGATTTTAGCTGCATAAAACTGAAACGCAGATTCCCCATGTTTAGTCCTGACTCTGGGCACCAGCAGGAGGCCGGTCCCTGAGGTCCTCAGAGTCTGATATGGTTCATATGGCACTAAGACTTGAATTTTAACAGCCATTTCAAATCAAAATGAGTCGATTATTACCCCCAGATTTCTAACTTGATTTGTAAGTTTTAGAGTGAGACTCTGGAGGTCAATGCTAACACTTTCTCCTTCAAGACGAATGTCTTGAAGTGCCATAAAGTTCAAAGACTTTGTGTAGCTTAGTGCAAAGGGGTTGGCCAGGAAATTAAAGGTATAATAACTGCTACTTATTCAGTTTAAGTCTTCTATTTCATGAACCTTCATGTTGCATCATGTTGGAGAATGAAGAATTGAATTCAGGCCATTTACATTAGTATTAATTTAAGAAAATGGACACAATAGGCACATTTTCCTAATTCTCTTTCGTGGTCCTGTAAAGTCCTAGATTGATGTATTTACATGCTGAGCCTCCGGAGCAGGACAGAGGTGCACTGGTGCAGAAATGTGCTGACAGGGTTAATGCTGTGTGGACACATCCATACATCAAGGCTCGCGAGACATTATCTCTTACCTTGTTCTTCGCTGTTTGCTTGCATTGACGCAAATTATTCCTCAAAAGTCTCTAATGTGTTTTGATGTATTTACAATTTTTCTTTTTCATCCAGTACAGAAGTTAAAAAAAAAAAAAGGGACTGAAATGTAGATATAGTTAAAAGCTCCATACATTTAATTTTGCATTCCCTTATGTTATAAATGTGTTCCCTCTTGATTAACTTTCTCAAAGTTGTAATTTAATTGATTCATACAGTTGAGTTGATTTGAATAATTATGTAATCTTGTATTGTCCTGCATTCAAGGGTTGAGTGCTCAGGTGCTGGTTACTCCCTATACCCACCGATACATTTAGGGTTTGAAAATGTCACATAGCCATTTTTGAAGAATAAAAACACAGGTGACAATCTTCTGCTTGCTACAATGAAATGTCGCTATGAAGAGGCGGGGCTTATCAGTCATCAGTGTAGTTTTACAACAAACAGTATTATACTATAACATATGTTTAAATTTTAAGTACCCAAAAAATAACCTTAATGTGTCTTCTTTAAATATGCACACTAGGCTAGTGCATGCTACAGTATGGACTCCTGACTGAGCTCCTGGTTGCTCACTATAAAGGCAGTGGCTTTGAGAGATGGGTCAAACACAGGACAGAAGTATACCTTAACTTTTCCTTACACCTGAGTGGGTCTGAGAGAAGGGTGACCACCAGCACAGACTGAACTTAAAGTGAGTTTCCGGGAAAGTGTGATTCGGCCTCACTCCCTAATCTTATTTTAACTTACTCTGACAGTACGTGTAGTTGTAAACAAAATGGCCACCAGTTGTTTCCCCGCTCAGTATAAAAACATGGCCCTTCTACTTCTTCTTTCTCTGCCACGCCTACTTCCACCTCTGGTTGGGCTGTCCCCAGGTTGCTATCTGCGTTGTCTGCTTTGATGGAGGGAGGTGGACCGGCTGGTGGTCTGGTGCAGCGGTAACAATCTGGAGTTCAACGCCCAGAAGACAGTGGAGATGATCGTGGACTTCAGGAAAGCCACAGCCCCCCAGCCCCCCCTCATCATGACAGACTCCCCCATCACCACCGTGGACTTTCCTTCCGCTTCCTGGGCACCACCATCACCCAGGACCTCAAGTGGGAGCCCTCCATCAGCTCCCTCATCAAGAAGGCCCAGCTGAGGATGTACTTTCTGCGGCAGCTGAGGAAAGCCAAGCTGCCAGCGCAGATGATGGTGCAGTTCTACACGGCCATCATTGAGTCCATCCTCACCTCCTCCATCACCGTGTGGTACGCTGGAAGCCACAGCCAGGGACAAACAGAGACTACAGCGCATTGTGCGCTCTGCTGAGAAGGTGATCGGCTGCAGACTTCCATCTCTGCAGGACCTGTACGTCTCCAGGGCTCTGGGACGAGCAGGTCGGATCACAGCTGACCCTTCTCACCCTGGACATGGTCTGTTTGAACCACTCCCCTCAGGCAGGAGGCTACGGTCCATCCGGACCAGAACCTCCCGCCATAAGAATAGTTTCTTTCCCTCTGCTGTCGGACTCATGAACACTTCAAAACACCTGTCACTTTAACTGCAATATTCAACCACTCACTGCACTGTCACTTTCTGCACTACAACTTTAAACATAACTGTAAACTTGTGTACATAGAAATGCCTATTTTTATTTTTATTGTATAGTAATTTTAAATTGTTTCCTAATGCATGCCCTTTTTTGATTGAATATATATTGTTTTATTATTACTCAGTGTTTTATGTTGCACCTTAAGGCCGAGACAAGTTCCTATGTTTGTGAATTTTGTTCATTGACAATGGCAATAAACTTTCTGATTCTGATAATGTATTTCTACAGCCACAAATGCATGTTTTATTTTAGAGGCTCGCGCCCCACAACACACTGTGTTATGGGTTACTCCTGGATCTATGCTTTGGTAGTTCTGGATGATGGGTTTGAATGTGTGTGTAGCAGGCTGAACTAGCCACGTTTGCTGCCTGTCAAAGGCGGTAGGTCACAGGAAAACTGTTTGTAGGCTATTTTAATCCCCTCTCCCTTTTTAATTCCAACCCATTTAACACTAATGTAATGGGGTGCTGGGTGAAACTTGCCCAGCCATTTTGCCTTTTGTTGGACATGCCTTTTTTGTGGACTCTTTAAAAGTGGATATCGCCCAACGCCTCCTGTAAACAACAAACTGTACGCCTTTCCCTTTTAACACTGTCCTAGGCCCATTATTTGACTTTGTGGTAGTTTCTTCATCATCTAAGGTTGATATAATTAATGTGAACCCACTCGACATGCCACGTTAGTATACTGTACGGTAACACAAATCATTTCTATCTGAAGATGTAAATGTCACATATCTCCCATAGGCCGCCTCCCCTTCACCTCAACTCGATGAACTTTTGCCATTAATTAACAGCTATGAAAGACATTTTCCTTGCTAATACATTATAAAACCAAATCCTCATCTACATCCTGTGATTTAGATATGGTTTAGGATGTTTTACTTATAGTTTATACCTGGTTAAGTTCTGGGATGGTAAATTCCACAAAACTCAGTTTCAAGTCAAATCCTTACAAGTTGAAATACTTTGTATTTCTTTATGAAATAGTTTGCGTTCATGTGACATCACATATTCAAGTTTAAAATTGAGCGGGACGACAGGTCAAAATTGGATGGTGGAATTTGCTCTTTAACTGAAAGATTGCAGAGTATTTGTACTGGTTTATGTTTACTGGGCCAATCTGCATGAAACAAAAACTGGAACAAAGTCCATGCATTTTATTTAGCTCATCTGGGGCCAGGTCATTAAGGCAACCGTCTGAGAAGGGAGGCCCAGACTCTCTGGACACACTTCCTCCAGCTCTTTCGGGGGATACCAGGGCATACCTAGGCCAAAGAGAGACAAAGTCCCCCCAGCGTGTCCTGGTCTTCACAAGGGCCTCCCAGTGAGGTGTTCAGGAGCCACCTTAGGTGACTCTACTCTGAACTCTTCACTGTACTTCTGAGGGAGAGCCCAGCCATGCTGCAGTGGAAAGTAATTTCCATAAAACATCCGCAGTCTTGTTCTTTTGGTCATTATCCAAAGCTCATGAGAAATCATTGACTAATTGACTAATTCAAGACGAGTCACAATCGAGTCTTGATGGACGTTGTTGACAGTGTTGAACTAAAAATGTAAATGGATTGCTCTGTAAATGTTACAGTTCCTGAGATAGCATCGCAGTAGTATTTGACCTACAGCTACCGTTAGCATTCTTAAATATCAATACAAATTTGTGCTTTTGGATCACTTTATTCTTCTTTGGGTCTTTGTATCTGTATTTGGCCCAACTCTCAAGTCTGTTTCCTTTTGTAGTTGTTGAATAGGGGGTGTTACAGCTCTAATACATTCAAATGAATATTTATATTCTTTTTTTTCTACCTATGTGACCTTTACCACATACCTCCCATTAGTTGGTGTTCCCTCAGATGTCGACTGTATCTATAGTTAGTTGCCTCTACCTCCATCTGAAATTATGTCTATTGTTATAATTACAAATTCTAGAACATGAACACAACCTATTAGTTCTTATTTTACTTTATTTTTCTATTTTATTTAAGAACAAAGAAGTCTGCCAGTGTTTTTGTTTCCATTCAGGTATGAAACAGGCTGCCGAGTATATTGATCCCCAGAGGTAAAATTCACTTAATTAAACGTTGGCCAATTATTTAACTGCTATGCCTTGTGAATGCGAATGGGCGTTGTGTTGATATGCAATTAAAAATGGTTTGAATTAGCTCTAGTTAAAGAAATGCTTCAAATTAAAGGCTAATAATTCCAAAGAGATGAGGAACATTTATAAATCACACCTTATAGTAATCAATATTGCATGATAATATATTTATGCTGAATGTTCTGGAAAGACTCTTGTTGAAAGCATTTGGCACATTCGAATACTTGATGATTGGTTGAAGTGTCACAGCAGGGAAACAAGCCCAGAAATCTAACTGAGAAATGAACAAAACCCTTCCCATTACAATTTTTTTTTTAACAGACTAAGTAGGCCATAGTCTGTTGGTTAGCCCCGCCATATTTGTTTTGGTTTGTTTGGGCAGGCCACCCTAAGCTTTTGCCCAAACTACAATAAGTTCAGACACTGCACCCCTAGTGGTTCGGCTTGATCGCAGTTGAAGCCTAACAAGATGGATTCTCAAGAGTTTGTGAATTGCTAGAATTCATCTTGCTGGCAAGGTTAATAAAGCCTATTTTAACCCTAACCAAATGTGTCTCTCTACAACTACACCATAAATTAAAGGTCAACTTGCAGTCAGCTCCCCATCCATCCTTCTATTCTAGATAAGACACACACTAAATGTAACCAATAACTGCCTCAATCCCTCTCCTCTGAGCTTTCAGCAGTGCCATGATCCCCTATCGTTCCTCATCATACTGGTATTAGCACTAAAGTATGCAGGCTTCCAGACACATCACTAAATTGCGCATACACTTGAGGTACACACTTAATCGCGCAACGGTCGATAATTCTTGTTGATGGATGCTTCGGGCTGATATGCGTGCTACCCTCTGACCCCCAATCGAACATGCAGGTTTAGAACACTTTATCTTGACAGGGCTATACGACGCACAGGTCATCGGCTGCTAAATGGTGGACATGGTTGCGATCGTCACCTGTCAAGAAAAAAAATGACCGGCGATGTTTTTTTCAGAAGAGCGAGAGAAATTCATCTGTTCGGAAACGTGTTGTGCTGAGATGGGGATGTTGGTTGTGGGTAAAGTATTGATTCTCGTGCCGATGGTCATTTCTCATCAGGAGGAGGTTCAGACGGTTTAGGAAACAAACGACCAAAGATATAGCATCAACACTGCCATCAGCACCCTGCCCGCTCCATGAACCACGCGATGGTCTTTAAGTTTTAACACCCAGCCTCGTTCGGACTGTTAAATGCTAGGACCGAAGCGTTGCCCAAGAGTAGATTTATGTATGCAAGTGGCTCAATATGTATTGCATTTCAATGACTATAAAGTACGTCTTCAGTGCCTTGATTTCCATTTTCACTAATTCATTTCATGCTAACAAATGAGTTTAGATGATTGTCAGATTTACTGATAAAAGAACTTCAGGAGAAAGTACAGGTATTGTTTACTGTAGTCTCTAACTTTCACAATCCTTTGCTTACACCATTGACTCAGTTTGATAATTTCAAGTGCATTGCGGTAACAAGTTTAGAATACTGTGCACTTTTTTGTTTTTTGTGTATGTTTTTTTTTTTTTTTTTTTTTCCCCTTTTCTGTTGTTAATGTGTTTTTGATGATCTATGCTCTAAGATAAAATAAAATAAAATAGAAAAAGAAAATTTTTAAATGAAAATCAGACAAAAAAATAACACAAGTTCTATATGTGTTACATGTGTTTATGTGTCTGATTTTCAACACCATGTTAGACTGTTTTTTCTGAAAAACGCCTTCCATAACTTGTCAATGATAATGATCTTTTTTCCATTTCAAATAAACATTTCCAAAATTGCTCAGTACAAAGATCAGATAACGTAAACAGTGGGCATAATAAAGGTAAATTGAAAACATACATTTATGTAAAACAGAGTGAGTTCTTCAATTCTGGTCTCAGTTTTTGCACAATGTCATTGTCAGCTTTTTGCTTAAAGGCATTCCAGTTAATGGCATGACATTTATAGCAAAATGTGGCAATACCAATGAGGCAAATGGGCCATTTCGCTATTGTAAATGAGGAGAAGGCTGTTGTTTTCTGGTAATTGTCACTTTTCATAAAATGAGCCATCACTCGTTTTTGGATATTGTACAATATGCAACTGAATTAATGTACTCTAATTGTACCATTTCTGCTTTTCTTACAACAAGCTGCAGTACATTTTCCTTGAAATATGGCAACGAATAAACTGGTGATGTTTGGGTGGGCCCTGGAACATGCCATTTCTGTTCTCCAGTTATTCAGATTATTAAACTATTCTTGGGTTTTGTGAATAAGTTATGTTCACATAACATTTGGAAGATCTGAAATGACCACTTTTCCTCTCTACTTATTGTACATTATGTCATTACGTGATTGCTGCACATTGTATGCAATTAGAAAACTCCAAGTCAATACACCCACCTTGCTATAATTTTTAATGTTTACATGTAGCTGTATTATTCTATGGGAATCCTGCAGTTCTGATTTAAATTGAATATTGTCATCCAATAGAATAATAGTCATTGAATAGCAAAAAATAACTCTTTGCGGTTTTACTCCACATCTTCAGCTGAAGTTAAAATATTGAAAAAGTTGACCACGCTGACATGCAGTTCAATCCTACCTACTGTCTTTTTAATCACCCCTGCTGAGTCAAGCCTCTCCGCTTTAAGATTGGCTACTAGTTGAGGCAAGTTCATAAAATGCTATGTGTCCTTTGACAATGGTACATCAAAACTATCAATCAAAAAAGTTTAATTTGAATTTTTAATATAGCATGCTGCAGCAGAGTGTGTTCCTATAATGTATAGAGGAGTACTAAGGGCTAATAATGAGACTCCAATCAGGGTCCCAGCAGGAGAGCCTCTTCCTGTGTGAGAACTGCAGTGTTCATGTCACTTCAATCACTGTGAGTGCCTGTTCCAGCTCGTCTGTGCACCGGTTTGGGGAATAATCTGATTGGTTTCATTGTGCTAGACAAGACAAATTAATCACGTAAAAATTCCTATCACATTTAATTTTCTTGAAGTGGTGTTGCGTTTACAATACAGCTGTTATAGATGCCACTTCAAGCACTTCAACCCATAGGCACAACACAATATATTACTCTATACTGGTCATACTGTTTCTCTGATGTGTCTTGTAAGCCTATTTGCACAGGGTTTGGCGATGTCTTCGGAAAGGTAGAGGTGGGACGACAGCGCCATCTGCAGTCCGACCACTTCAGGTTAGTATACCGGGTGTGTTGGAGTAAAAAGGTCCCCTCGTCCAGGTTTATTGTCACGTTTCTGTATTTTAATAACCTAAATCCAACGGTGATGTTTGTTGTCCTTTTGTTTGTGCCATCACAGTCCATAATGTCCATGACATGTATGAGAGAAATATCTCTTAGAATATGGCTTTGTTCTTATGTTTACCTATGTAATGTATGAAATAATGTAAGAAGGCCAAAACAATTTGACTACTTTCTGGTGCTTTTTATCATCCAAGGTGCACCTCACTTGAGTTTTACGTACATGTTTTTACTCTTATATTTCCCCTATTTGGCATCTTTATCAGAAAAAGACAATGAAAACTATTGGGGCTTTCTTTCAAGAGATGTTTCTTCATGTTCTGTTTATGTCTACAACCCTTGTAATGTTTTTGTAGAACCAGGTAAATGAGATATTGCTAGTACTGTGTTGGCTCTCTCTGCAGTAAGAAAACAAAAGGTGAAATTCTGAAAGAATCTATTCTACTAGTTTAAATCCATGAGGTACTTGCAAAGAGATTTATTGAACTTGTTTTATTTTATCAAATGTACAATATCAATTATACATTGAGTTTGTGCAGAATTCTTATATCCGTCAAGCTCATGTCTATTTTATGCATCTTAAAATAATAATTTTGTATTTTCTCTACATGTATCTGTTCCATTGATGTAGCTCGCCCCATCGCTCTGCATTAGTCCATTTACCCAAATACACACTGGCAGGCTTTAGCAGGACGTTTGGAGGTGAGTAAACACAGAATATTTCATCAGCTGTGTGCACTGGCAATATTTAGGCCCGCGGTACAACATTCCACACTGTTTGTCAGAGTGAGTGTGAAAGCCTGTGGTAGTGAGGAGGCGCACACACCTTAGTCCTTTGAATAATATACCTACAACTCGGCGTCTCCATCTGAAGCCCCAAACATTCACAGGGAAGCGCGGTCGGAACATCTGTTGGCTGTGAGTAAGAGCTGGCGAGCAGAATTCAGGAGAGAGTCGTGGAGTGAGATGGAGCAGACGGACTACAGAGCAGAACAGTGATGTGTGCTGTGAGGGAGGAGATGGAATAATTAACCTTGAGATAATCGGCGCATAAATAAAAGAGGTTAGGTGTGCAAAAGACGGTAATGTTCCGAAGGCATGGGATGTCAATGACAAATTTAAATGGAAAATTGTCTCTTTAACGGGAGAACATTGTGATTTTATTGGTCTTTAAAAGAAGTTACCTACACACATATAGCCGCAAGGCAATTTTATCAACCTTAGAACCATCAGATTTTATTACAACTGCTTTTTCAGTTTAAGGTATCCTTTGTTTTTGTAGACTAATGTGTCCCTTACACTTTGACAAATCTTTTAAGGAGCAGTGGGCGGTTGCAGGGTGGGGGAATCTGACAAAAAGCACACGAACATGGGGGAACATTCATCCTAAACAGAGACTCAAATAAGATTCCATCTTTGGTCTTTTACTGAGGCGAGAGTGTTAACCACCTGCAGGATCCTGAGGCAAGATTCAGGTCGGGAATGGAAGGATTGCCAAATGTAATTCTGTTTAGTTTGGGAGCTTTGTATAAAAGCACTGCTGCTAAACAGTGTAATGCCATATAATCCTGGATGTTATGTGACTGAAGGTTATTGCAGCTATTACATAAAAGTCAAACTATAATGAAAACATTGCCACTAACCAGCAGGAAATTTATCATGGAACGAGTTTCCCCACCAACTGTTTAAGCAGTCCTTTAATGCCATTTAATATCAAAGCGGGGTCCGGAGAACCCCACAGGTACTTGGACATTATAATTTATAATAAATTGTTTTGTTTTGTACATTTAAATATTCATGAATGTTAATGATATCCTTAAGGGTAACCTTCATCAAAGCTGGGTTTTCAAATGATTGTTCTGTATAGACAAACTTTGGTGGAGGCTATCACTTACTGTATAGGATGTATAGCAACATAGTTTGAGAAATCTTGGTTAATGCTATGTCACACAATAAAATTGTTTTTCAGCCCAAAATGACAACCACAGGTGAAGCAGGGCTTTACACAATTGTTGATTTAACCAACAGGAAGTTAGAAACCCAATCATTTAAAAACTCATTGGTCAATAAAAGACTTACTCCATAATGAGTGAAAACTTTTACAGGTGTAGTTCACTTACCCACCTCTCTCGATGTCCTTGCCTTCAAGTAGAACGATCCATGGTGGTGCATCTGGCCACTCGCTCTTAGCACTTGTGTTGGCTCCCCTCGCAGCGGGACATGTTGTCTTTTGATAGTCCCAGCACCTCATTTAAACAGAAAGGCACATTTTGTTCACATCTGTCCCTCGCCAATCTATTTCAGCAGTTCGCCTGCCTTTAGTGAGGGTGGATGTCCCATAATTAACACACACAAAGGACGAGAGTTTCCCAAATGTTTCATTGTCAAGTCTAGTGAGGACAGTTTCCTCCATGTCTGCTGTCCCCTGGCTAACCCTGTGTTACACCCTCTACTCTCCTGGATCCTAATGAGATCCCATGGCACGTTTGGCTCTGTCCAGCTGTGTGCACCAGCGTGAATCTTCAAGCTTGAAGAACACATATCCTATTTTTCCTTTTTCAAGTGTAAGTGTCTTTGACTGTTGGTGCATGTTTGTCCCGTGGGCGTGAAACAGCAGCAAGACAAGTTGAAGGACGATACACGTTCTTGAGGAATGCAAGATATTTCAAAATGAAAAAAGGTTCAAAGTAAATGTGTTTTCTTTAATTCTATGCCCGTGCAGTAGGGGGGAGTGTGAGTCCAACTATTCTTGACATCTGATGATACTTAAGGAGTTTGGGTTTCCACTAAAGCTTGGATATTATGGCAGCGTTTGAAACACAAGATGACAGAATGATGTGTTGAAATGCTAAATACCTTTCGGAAGATTCTTTAAGGAAGGTATCATTGCTCAAAGCAGAAAAAAGGACAGCCGACAATCTTTTGATCACAATAGAATCTTTCAAGTTTCGTTTGGCAGACGCTTGATATGTGAAAGTCTATTTTCTCAAGGTAAAGGGTCAACAGTTAAAAGATCTAACTGCATTTATTTTTTTTCGATTTTGTTCACAAAGTAACACACTTTTCTAAATGAACTTGGATAAAAATCACCTTTGCTTGATTAACACAAGTAACAATGTGTGTAAATATTGGCCTTTCAAATAATTGAATTATGTTCGTCCCCAGGAAATGTACTTTTCTGGTCTAATTAAAGATATCAATGAGAGCCGACCTTCATCCCAGCAACAAAATAATTAGTAAGTAATACTTTTTGTTGACTGTATTGTTAGTGTAGTTATTTGACCTGGGAATTTAATTTCTTTGTGCTGTGGATAGATAGAGATTTTAACCCAGAACTATCTTTTCCACTCCTTAAATTCACTTAAATGGTTACACACTGTTTTAAACAAACTAAAATAAAGTTTTTATTATTTATTGACCATCTGTGAAAGTGAGTCCTCTGGAGCGTGACACTTATCCTCTTCATGTTTAACAACTGTAGTAACAAATAGGGACATAAATGTTATTTTCAAAGTTCTTGAGAAAATGTATGGACGGACAAAACACAAACTTCCACAATCCTCCTCTAACTTGTTCAGGTCTCATCTTGCTAAGTGCAGATACCTTCACCGTCCTCATCACTGAAAGCCCTAGTGCGCAATGTTAGGCGTTTTTGGACCAGATCGCTCATTTTTACATCAAGTTGTCTTTTTATAGATCACAAACAAAACGTGGTGAGTCACCTACGTTTGTATGCGCGGTTCATAAATAAGACCCCTGGACTCTTCTCCTGGTCTATAGCCAGGATCTTAGGACCTTACCTAGCTGGAGGATTATCCACCACCCAGAAATTGGGTATGCAAACTCATATTGAACTGGGGACCATCTGCTGAAGAAGTGACCTTTCATCGTTTCTCTAAATCACATATCTTTTCTTCAAGTCACTTTGTGTTAGTATTCATTTTCAATATTAAGTCCAGTGCATGACCATCATCCCTTTTGTACAAATCCATACTGTGTAATTACATGCTAGATGCTTATTTAGTCCGGATGATCCAATTATAGTGATTGGCTGGTCGAAGTTCAGTGATTCAGACACAACTTTCCACATAGTTCAACACATAAATTGGTTTTCCAGTGTAACAGCCTTTTACAATGGTGTGCAAAATTAAGAGACCACTAAGACGACAAAACAAGAAGCGCTTTGATATGCCTCCGTACTCCGCGCTGTGCCTTGTGGGGGAGAACCTTTGTGAGTGCTCCAATGCTCTTTCAAATCCCTTCCATTACTGTGTCTGCATTTCAAATTGCGCTACACACAAAAGTACATCACTTCTTTGGTTGGCCTCAAAGCCTTGGGGCTAGAAGTATTGCGCGCTAACTGGGGATTACAGGCTGGTATTTGGCATTTTCCTTGTGTTATTGGTCCTTGAGTGTAGCTACGTTTTGCCTCCATGAGAACACTTGATTGTGTGGCGCTCTCTCCACGCGTAGTGGTGATACAGTGGGCAGTGCGCTGAATTATTGATTGGTTCCCATGCTCCAGAATGGTGATGAGGCTTTGTACTGTAGTGCTGTTCAGAGCTTTGATTAACAAGAGTAGGCCACTTCTCCCACTGAGAGGGCGAAAATAGTCATGTACAGAGGGAGAGAGAGGGAAAGGACACAAGTTATCAATGGACAAGAGAGATTTGATATACTCAAAAAGGGACGAGAATGGAATAGATAGCATCAGAGATCACAAGGCATATGATATGAGTGGTGGGAAATAATGTACTACTTATTCTCAATGGCTTCTGAGAACTGTTAAAGCATGTCAAGATTTCTGTGTAAGGCAAACCCTGAAATACAAGGAGACACTAGACGGACACATCTGCAGATCTTGAACAGCTTGGTAATGGAGGATTTTACCTATTGTACACGTATTGGGTTGGTGGGGGAAACCAGAGTACCCGGAGGAAACTCACCCAAACACTGAGAGAACCATGCAAACTCCACACAGAAAGGCCCGGTCTGGAGTCAAACCTGTGACCTTCTTGCTGTGAGGAGAGAATTTTAGCCACTTTCCCACTGTGCCGCGTCAGTGGTCTAATGTTGACGATTTAAACCGCCACAACTGCAATGACCATGTTATGTACTGGGATCGTTAACCAAGAGTATCCAATAAACACTGGACCAAAGAAGCAATAGAGAATCGGGATCAGGAAGCATGTCAGTCAGGTTAACACGCCCAGGAACAGCAGCTCTTAAGACACGTCACACAGACGAAGATGGAAGTTACCGTCGACACATGTCAAGATAGATCATCTCTTATCTATTGTCTAATATAGAAGGCACAACAAAACTATTCTACTCAAGTAGGCAATGTAAATATTCTTAACATATAAAGTATGCAGGTCGTCTTTTTTCATGATATTGTACATTTTGAAAAAGTTTTGCTAGAATTTGTCCAGGAGTACGTGTCTGTGACAAAATAGTTTCAATATTATCGTGATATTTTCTGTTGCAATACAGTGTTACCTGACTCCCAACAATTTGCTGAATGTTTTGCCAGTTTATATTCCCATTTCACACTAAACTGTCCTGTCTAGCCAAAATAACAAATAAAAATGTGACAAGGTAACAAAAGTAGTGAACCTCTTAATGCATGGTACAGAGACTATTATAGTTACAAACACTCCGAATGCTGGGATTATTAGTGAAAACAAACCCAATGGTGCACAAAACCATTTACTCTTCTCTATCCTTTTTTATTTCACATTAACGTAAAACACACAATTTACATCTAAAATCCAGTCAACTAGGCAAAGTAGAGAAATGTTTGAAACAAAATAAATAATAAAAACTCCTTTGAACGATGCTCTGAACTGCAGGTCAAGACAACCTGGGAATCACTGGTTGCATTAGTTAAAAGGTCTTGAGTTCAACTTAAAGGCCGAGACATTTAGCCGTCGCAAACATCTCTAATCAAAGAAACCATCATGAATCAAAGTATTCGAGATATGGAGAGGGCATAGTGAGAGAGAAGCATTGTGAAAAATACATAAGGATAGTAAATATGAATGGGTAAGAGCAGGAAATCCCAGCGTCAGGACTGTAAATGTTTTACAGTCGATGGGAGAGCTCCGGGCACGGCGCCCAGCCCTGGCACACTGGAACAAGTGGACTCTTTCTGCACAAGTAACCTCACTCACTGATATAGTACCACCTCTGTGCAACGCGGTTTTATTTCAACATCAGCTTTTTTCTCTCCTGCCCTTAACAGAAATAGTTTCCACAGAATCCCAATAAATATGAAATAGTTGCTGTATTGTATGGTTGTGCTTTTTCTATTAAAGTGACTCTCAAACTTTTAACACCTTTGTAAATATTTGTCATACAAGTACCAAAGGACCAGCTATTAATAATGACTAAATGTGTCTAAAACGGGAATCAGTTATTTAAACTAGACTCTCAGAATTGTTAAAAAAAAAATTCTATAACAAGCCGAAAAAACAAAACCATGACTATAATAAGAATTAACTAAACCAGACTTTAAACTAGGCTATCCCAGAAGACTAACACATGAATAAAGCTAACTCTAGATTAAGCAAATTAGACTTCGAGACCAGTGCTATTATAAAAAAGTAACTTAAACATTCGAGATGTTTTTTTTACACTATCCAATATGGCGACTTTACAGTTTTAATCTTGCGGCAAAGGCAATGAATTTGATAGTTTATCTTCTGACTTTTTTTAATGGAAAACTCCATTATCTGGTGTAACTAAATGACATTTTAGTTGCTGTTTTACAAGAGTTGGCCGTGAACGCGGAGTCCAGTTTAAATCAAATCACAGCATCATTACGAGGTTTCTGTTTTCTCATAAAGTGTATAACTGTATACCTCACCTGGAAACCCGGGCGTCTGTGTAAATGAGCCGGTCGATACGCGGAGTGGCCCGAGGCGGGGAGCAGCTGCTGTGCTAATGCGCTTTAGCCCAGATTATAGACATGCTAGCATCACTCTCTGTCCGCTCATAAATATGCTCCCCCGGATTTACATGCACAATTCAGCACAAGCTAATGATTGCTAATGCTAATGCTGATGGAACAGTAAATTGAGTGCACTGATTGGAAATGCAGACTGCCGAATCAAATCAAAACTACATGATGCTCCAGTTTAAAAGCCTTATGAAATTGTAAAACTACGTCATCAGATTTTGGTTGAGTGTAAGAGCTTTTTGAGCTTGGAAACATGTTGCAGGCTAGTGTGTCGCTCTGAATTGAGTTCTACACATTTATCAATCAGTGAAGTCCAACGCCGAAAGCTGTCGGGAAAATATTTGAAGCTGGTTGGTCAATAAATCTGCTACAATAGGCCAAAGTAAATTGTTGCACTGCGATTGGTCCCCCGCACACAGGTGACGGCGTCCACAAACGTTATGGTCCCTTTTCATGGAACCGAGCAGCTAGTTCCAAATTTCCTTAAAAATGCACTGCTCCACTTCCTGTTCAATATATTTTTCATAAAGAATTAGCCAGGTCTTGCAAAACTAAATCAATGATTAATTAACACAAAGCGGAGAGCAATTTACAGATGAATAGGCATAGGCAGCATGTTAAGACCTTTACGCACCATGTAAATACTTCACTTGAGGACATCTATACGTTTATAAAAGTAAGTGCTTTTGTCTCTAAGCTAATGCTAACATACAATACATTTAATCAATAAGATTAAAATAACACCACAAACTGAACTAACCTGTTTACAAAAACACTCCGCTGTGCATTCTATGTACTTTTAATAAGTTTGTGTGTTTTATATTTAAGTTAATGTATGTTAGCCTTTAGCTTTGTGAAAAAAATACATACTTTAGTCTTAACAAGCTGCCAGTGATTATCCATCTGTAACTCGCTCTCCACCGTGGGATCTTTTATTTATTTAAGCAAGACTCTGCTAATTCCTACAGAGAATGAATGGAACGAGAAGTGAACATCCGCCGTACGGCAACCGGAACTAGCCAGGCGCTATCATGAAAAGGGCCTATTGTGTCCAGCAAAGAGACCTAACTGTATCGAAGTTATAGTGTGGTTTTTTTTTTAAGTGTTCAGCAAAGAGACCTAACTGTATCGAAGTTATAGTGTGGTTTTTTTTTTTTTTGTAATTGGAAATAAATCAGCAATCTAACACTTTGGTCAACATCTCTACCTTCTCTCTGCCCATTTCTCCATCTCCATCTTCTGTCTTGTCATCGAAGTCATAATGTCCCAATATCATTTGTGATTGAATTCCATTTAATAGAACAGCACGACTTTTATAGATTCAGTCACGGTAACCAAACTAAATTAGAAACTGGATTGGATACACTGAGACAATTCAGTTTAACAAAAATGACTAAAGTAATTCTAAGCCTGCACGACCTTTCTTCCATGGCCAAGGAACAGCGAGAGAAAGGCACCACCATGAAACGAGGCAAGATTAGAAAGGCCAGCCCCTATCTGTGTTCACTTATCTGTGCTCAGTCCAATCCACTCTCTCAGACCTGCTCTTCTGCTTTATTTGGAATGGCTTAGCTCTGTGCCTGCAAAACAAGGTCCACCATGCCCCCACGCATTTTAAAGTCCTAAGGTAAGTTTCTAGATTTCGCAAGACATAGCAAAATTCTGTCTTGTAGTATTGTTCATTTTATGGCGTGGTGGAATACATTTAGAGGTTTTTATTAGCAAGATAAGTGTAAAGTCAGGAAGAAAGCATACAACTACTGTTGGCGCATGTGTGGTAAGACGATCACACAGGCCAGTATAATGAATGATGTGTGCAAAATGTAGGCAATCAGATTTCTGGCCACTCTCTAGAAATGCCCCTGTTACTGCTTCAAATACTTCAAAACTATGTACATAAAGACCTTCTCACTTTTGTTGAATATGTCATAACACATAAGCAATTCAGAACATGTGTACAACTCTTTCTAGAAGTATCTCAACATGACATAATTAACACAGTGAACAACAAACACAATTACCAATTCAGTGTCTGGTTGAATTTGGCACATGCTTGATGAGGTACTCTAATCTACTGCGCTGTCTGCTGACGGTATGTCTTTGCCACGTCCCTGTGTGTCAGTTTGTCCTCACCAAAGTTGGAGTCTGACACAAGCGATCACGATGAAAATGCTTGTTAAATCACATCTAAAACCAAAATGTGTAAACCACATGTTGTACCAATCAAAATGCTTTTCGTTCTTCCATCCAGTGCTTCTAAATGTACTCTCTTCAGAATCCTCCTTATCTCCTGTTTGTGTGATCCACGGATACGCTCGAATCCGTATTTTATGGCGCCTAATGTCTTTTCATTCGTCTCCTTTGCTTTGTGCTCCCTTTTCTCCTCCCTTTTTATGAGACCTCTTCCCTCTGTCCATTCCTATCGTGTTCCATGCTGCTGTCTTGTCCCGTCATTCACACTTCAGGGACATTTTTTCCCCTTAATACCTCTCATTTGCCCCGTCACTCCATCCGCCGCAGCTTCACAGACCTCCCCTCGGGCTAGCATTTTCCATCCCATAATAATCCTCCTCAACGGGCCCGCTCATGATTGCCGATTCCTTGCCGCAGGTGTAGACGTGACATCCACTTTTCTGAGGTCACGATACACTGGTAGGTTTGTGCGAGTTATCCTTATCATCTTGGGAAATGGACTTGGAAACGGTCGCCTTTTTGAAAAGTTGTTTTGAAGTTTGAAAATGTTGGTGTCAAAATCATAGTATTGTATTCGAAGAGAGTTCAAATGGTTGCCTCTCACAATTTTACGTTCATAGTATTGTAGAGAGTTCAAATAGTTGCCTCTCACAATTTTACGTTCATAGTATTGTATTCGAAGAGAGTTCAAATGGTTGCCTCTCACAATTTTACTGTGTTTCTATGCATGAATTACTATACTTTACTTACTTTTGGGATGCAATTTTCAGACTTAACTGTCTATGTGAATCAACTTATTCGATATCTTGGTGTGAACCAGTAGAATCAGGGAGAATAAATACAAACATTTGAAATAGTTCTGAAAGTGTGATCCAGCGGAATTGTCCCCTTTTGTCCAAAGTCTATCAAATTAATTCTGAATGTAATTTGTTCTATTTTGCTAATGTCCCTAATAATTTTGGTCCAGTCCTTGATTGTAGGCTTGGTTTATGCTCCAAAGGTATCCATTTATTGTGTCCATGGCAGGAGTTTTGAGGTCCAGATACATTCTGTAGTTCTGAAGTCAAGTATCGATGACAGAAGACATCAGCACTGGTGAAACTTATGTTAAGCCTGGCTATAACTTGTCTGTCAGGCATCGTGAAATGCATCAAGCTCCAGTGTTTGCTAAGGTGTGGTGTGCAGCTCCGGTGAGTGAAGCGCAGCGGTCCAATTTATGTAAATTGCTTTGGGATGTGGGGCTAATGTAACCATTTGTAGGCCCCCGGTGTGCGCATGATTCGGCTCTGGGATTCACCCGTCTTGTGTGTGCCGTACGTCCAACCTGCTGTCAAAGCTCCAGGCTACGACAAATCTCTTTTCATGAAATTGTGCTTGTGAAGCTGTTGTAATGTCAGTTTCTAATATGGTGTTGATTCTCCATTTAGTGAAATGGACAGGCTTTTTACAGTGGGCTAAAGAACTATTTAATGTATCTGCATTTTGAAGAGTGGCATTGTGACAACACTAGTTCATTTACCCCTGCCCTATTAAAGTACTCAGTTACTTCATCAAAACTGTGATCTGTGAATGTGAATGTTGACTCTACCAGTTTGGACTCAACTTCAACAATTTAACTGACAATTTGCCACATTCCCGCCATCTATCCTTTTTTCAATTTGGATGTGTTTTAACTTTGCCTGGGACCAATTTCCTCAATACAATGCTTCCCAGTGGATGTGTTAGAAATGATGACGTATCAGAATGTTGAACTCTGGCTTTAGCAGGAAAGTTGAAAAGAGTTCAATGTAACTTTTCTGGTTACAGGATAGTTGCAGGTAATGGTAGTAAATAATTTGTCTAGACAAGTATAGACATGGAATTGGATAAAAGTTGGACAAAGTCATAACTCCTTTTTTTTTATTGAACAGCTTCAACAGAAACTCAGTTTCGCACAGAAACGACATGTGCTGTGTAGATAAACACAGACTTGAAACCAGAAGAACAGAACAACCTAGGAACAAGTGGGAGGAAGCTTTGAAGAAAACAGAAACCAAGTCACACTTTCTGCCAAAACACTACTGAGTATCTTACTGTAAATAAACAGGAAAGTAAAAAAGCTATGGTGGAGAAATGAAAGACACTTCTGAGGTTCAAAACACTCACACGCGCACAAGTGCACTACTACTGTGAAGTCTTTGCCTTTCAGAACATCGCAGTACAATGTGGGTCCTATTTTAACATTAGTAGAGTTTAATAACGTTTTGCCATTTAATTCTGCCATTGTGAGTTTGAATTGATTTAGACAAATTATGCTTATGCTTGAACATAATATTAAGAAAGAAAGTTATAAAGTGAAATGTTTCAATGTTATATTGAATTGTGTGCTTTTCCACTGTTTCTTGGTTATTCTGTTGATTGCTCCATCTTTGTTCTTTTCTAAGTTTATTTCTTAAAATCATAACATTACAGTGAATGAAGGAATAGATGACAGCCTACTGTAGAAGACGCATTGGTTGCGTTCTTTTTATATAATCATTATATAATCTTTTTTACATAATCATAATCACTGTAAATTAGTGTGAATCAGTGTATTTATGCCTCTGAAAGCAGCGACTAAAATGTCAAAGTTGTTACCAGACTCTTAGAGATTCTAGTGGTAAAAGAAGAAAATTATGGTTTTGCAAACAATCTGGAGCAACATTTCTTTCTCTTCTCCTACAGTGGCATAAAGGAGCTAACATTTAATCATATACAACACAAATCAAATAACACAGGCATGGGCCACAAAGTGAGCTCCGTTGTGTAAAGAGAATAAACTCAAGTCGAATTTAAAAGGGCTGTACCCAATGTAAAAAAGTAAAATGTCTTACTCCAGTACAGATATAGCATATATAAAAGCAGCACTTAAGGTCAAAATAAGAATGCTGTGTGCTGCCTGTTCGCATCTAATAACACATTTTATCGGCCGAGATGGTAAAACTCGCCCTGGCCTCTGAAGGGTGTGAAATGTGCTTATAAACTCATTGTGGTGAATAATTAGGATGCTAGGAATGCTGCAAACTGTTTAAAATGAACTTGTTCCCTTTTCCATGTTTTTGTGACAGTAAAACTCTGGTACAGCACCTTTTTAAGGTACATTAGTCCTTCCCATCCTTCAACTGCAAGTGCCTTCTAATAATAGAGTTTGTACTAAATAAAAATGAGCCACAAGATTGTATAAAGCTTAACTCTGTTGTGATTGTACTATTCATAAGCCTCTCCTCGATTGTATGTAAATGTGTATCATCTTTCATCATGTAGGGGCTCTCCACAGGACGCACAATGAATAGACACTTTATGTTTAAATCATTTTTCACCATCCATCAAAACGGCCGCTGCCCTGATTGTTTCATGTTGTGGAGGAGAGGGAGGACACCTGGGGGCCACACACAGGGGGGCTCATGCATAATATATCACTTCATTGTTTGATAAACAGGATTTTATTGATTTTCATCTGGGCTTTATTACACAGCTGCAATGCTTCAGAGACAGAACATGCACCAAAGTGGCAAAGAGCATATTAGACTCGAGATGAGTTATGTAATCATTTATTCATTTCATTGTGGGCTTCAGAGTTGGTTTCAGTACAATATGGCTTCTGACTATTTCAGCTCTGTACACTCGTGTTTCCTCTTAATACGTTTCATTTTTATTAGTACCAGCATGTAGACTTAGTAGTAACAGTCCTTTTGTACTGGAACTTGTAGGCACTAAAGTTAAAGTATTTCTACTGGACTATTGTTTTTGGAACGTGTGTGTTTAAAATGTATCTGTCAATATCATTTAGTCCCTTTTCAAAGGCAATTTGTCAGATGGGAACCAAAAAGAAGGATTTACCAGGGTGTTAGAAAAATGATCCTTGTTTGGTTATACATTGAAAATGGGTTGTCCTCTGTAACCGGGTTCATCTTACAGGCGATATTCACCTAGTGTAAGTCAAAAAGCCACATTCTTGTGCTATTCTGATCAACTGTGCGACGTAAGAAGGGTAAATTAGACATACAGGTCTCTGTATAGCACTTTTCAGACATCTCTACATTTGTGCATGAAGCGGTCTCCTTGTAAAAAAGCATCCTGGATCTGCTTCAGTGACTGTCTTCCTTCTTAAAGATTCATCTAACACAGGGTCAGAAACGTTGTCGGACATGAACCACGAGAAGACAACTGCCTGTGTCTATCCCAGACTGTTGTTTCTTTGTAATTATTCAACATCAGCGTGAGAGAAGGTATTGAGCATGCTCTTCACTCATGGTTCAAAACTACGTACAGTCCCTCTAAGGTATCCTGTTTGGTTCCATGCTGCTCGCTTTCCACCCAACTTCCCCCATCTAGCTTGTGTTAAATGTGTGGGATGGCAATAGGTGCCGAATGGCAGACATGTTCCTGTCTGTATGCCCCAGGGCAGCTATTGGAATGCCTTAAAGGTGACATACTGACATTACTGTGCAAAATAAACGTTACCCTTGTTACAGTGCTGTTTCCTCATCATTAACTTACTCAGAATTGTATTTTGATCGATTCATGCATGTTTGAGTTCATCCTGTGTTGTCCTGGAGCCTCAAGGAATCAGAAAATAACTGTTTTCACCCAACCCACATCCCCGCCCACACCCCTGTACTTGGTTGCCATTGATATTAAGACTCTGAGTGACATGTAGGGTTCTAAAATGTAAACTACTGCTGCTTCTGCAGTTTTGAACAGGAAGTCAATGGACCTGTGTCTATTACTGAGCCGTTTTAGATCAATATTGCGAATAATGAAAACCACCTTTTCATATGTCCTGACCTAGAAACCCAATTGATCAATCAGCCTCTCCGTGCCCATTATCCCTTCTTCTGAATGATAGACTTTTCATAAAATGTCTTTGGCTTTTGTTTTGACTGTACATCTAAGCCAGGGCTGTTGACAGACTTTTTGGGGTTTGGGGCAGGAAGGCTAAGATAGGCCCCCCTTAAATTGAAGAAAACACTCTTTGTCCTCCATCAACTTCCCTGATCCTATCCACTTATTCACATCATTAATTGTCGTTCTAGCAAGCTTAATGTGTACGTTCATTAAAACAATATAACTGTATTATCAAACATCCCCGAGGTGACCAGGTAAACATTAAAACTATACCTTTTTAAGACTCACTAATCTCCAGTATCAGACAAAACAACATCTAGCAGCATCTTTGTATTACAGCTCTATAGATCCAACCCAGAGGGCTCTCTATATGCATTTAAATATTCAAACACTAGAATATTAATGCCGACTGTTGCAGCTTAGCAGGAACAAAAGGTGAGAGAATAGAATGTGCCCAGTTAATCCTGCTGCTCCCGAACACTGCGCACTTTTAAAGAGTTTGCAAAGTTTGCTCGGCCCCGGCGTGACAGGGCTGCCGAGATTTACCGACGGCCAAGAAGAGGAAGAAATGAGAAGAATATTAAAGTTCTGTTTGGCACATAAATAAACAAAGATGACAGCGGCGAATGAAAGAAAGACACGGGCACACAACAAGGCCAAAGCGAAAAGCAGAAAGGGCAGGAATGGCGAGTGTGTGAATTGACTTAATTACGTCTATTGCAGGGCTCAGAAAAGATCTAATTCACGGTTTCAACATGGGCTACATTAATTAGAAGCAATATCTGGGGCTATTGTGTCCTTCCCCAGTGTCATTCAGCGCTCATTACATCCACTTTGATACCGAAATGAAAAAGCCTACAGCCCGATTGTGGCCATTATACCATCCAGGCCAGATCTATTCAGTTCAAATTACGCAGTCAAGGCGCCTTTTGGGCCCCGCTCCGCGCGTCTGAGTGCCGCTTTAGTCATTTGGGATGTATATTTGTGGGTGGGTTGCTTGCATACCGATGGCATTATGGCCCATTTGTGTGTTTGTCACAGGAAAGTATTGTTTCGGAGGCGTTCATAAAAGTTTGCAGCATGTGTTTAGGGTCATTTGGTGTCATAATGGCTTGGTGGTAAATGAAAGGAAGCTATGATGATGAGGCTGTGAGACCAAGGCCAAAACTATGACTTAAAATAAAGGAGACATACAGTAGTAATGACTAGCAATTTGTGATATTTTTTTCCACCCAGTGCGGTCAGCTAATAATTTCAGCTCTTCAACTTGGACAGGGAATGCAAATGTATGCACAACCAGTCATACATTATGAACACGTTGACTGTGAGAAAATGGGACGTACCAAGACCAATTATAGATCCTTCAGTGACGTGTTTAGAATGGCTGCACAAACCTAGTACGGGTATAAATGTTCTAGCCAAAATAACATGCATTTTGTCATTTGTAGTCTGCGCAGGCAAATTGTTGTTTATATGTTTGTTATATTTGCCAATGAGTAATAAGTCACTTTCCAAAGTTTACAAATTTGTGGCGCTTCGTGAAATATAACTAAACTGTCAAACTGTTGTGGCCCGCTATATTTTTAGTGTTATATTGTCCTGCATAACTTTAAATTTAAGAAATGTTTATTACGAGCCTGTTAGCTTATATACTATATTCAGCGCTAAACTGTAAAGTTGTAGTGTTAGCTTGTATGCTAGAATCGGGCGCTAAACTGTTAAGTCCTCTTCACGGTTGTGTGTGTTCGAGCGGTAAGTCGCCAAAACAGCCCTGCTTTTTCATGATTTATTTAGATTTTTTATTTTTTATTTAATAGTTTTACAATTTTTTTTAGAATACATTTTTCTTTTTTATAAAATATTTTGGGGTATAAAAGCTAAAAGTTTTTGGTTCTGACTTTAGGTAACAATAAGGCTACAGGCTGGATCCCATGACACTGTGGCATAATAGTGCTTGAGCATACATTAATAAATCGTGTACCGTTTTTGCGCCACCTTAAAGCTTGCTACAGATTAATCACAAAAGACACAACAGCTCGCGAGGCAAACAAGGACACCCTTCTAAGAACACGGCGTAGGAAATGTGTTTATTGACAGTAGCAGACAGATTGACGCAGCGGCTGCTGAACAACATTAGCAACAATCCCCGTCCATATGGCGCCGCTATAAAAGCCTGCTCCTTTCTTCTCCAAATATCAATAAATATTAAACACTGGCAGTCTGCGCAGATGAATTATAGATAATTACTGCTTTTCTTTAATTTATTTCTAATGATTATCTTTTCCCTTAGACTGGGGCTTTTTGTTGGGTTCGGCTGTCAATTGTGGTGGAACAACAATGCAACATCTGTGCCTTTATGTAACTCAGCGGTTGATAGGCATGCTAAGTGATTTCAAATTCAGAATAGTGGAAGCAACACCGGGGATCAGCAGTTATTTAGTCAGGCCTTTTGTTTTAACACAACTGTAAGACTTGTGTGCACTCCGCTGAAACTAATGCACTGCTCCGTTTGGAATTCAGAACGGATTTGCCTCGCTGCGACTTGAATAATTCAGGATGCAAGAGTCGTACCCATCCTGGACAGCGATGAAATCTGTTGACTAAGACATTTAAATGGCCTTTTATGTCCTCCAGTTCAAGACAACTCCTTTTACACCATATAATGAATAGTCAAATTAGCAATTTGTTGTGGAAACCATGTGAACAGTTGTTTCTAACATCTAGAAGAGGGATTATCATTATTCATTCTGAAATTTATTCGACACAATTTGGCACACAGACCTTTTAAATGTTAGTTTTCTTACCAGTGAAAGACCAAAGCTGTGGCTGATCATTTCAATTTAATTGAAGAGTCACGTTGTTGTTCTTTTTGAAATGGTTCCAATGTGAGACACTTTTCATCCAACCTCATTCACTTCACTCCATCATCTTTCATCCTCCTTTTAACTTAACTAAATAGCGGCAGCCCTGATTCTATTAGCAAAAACACTCAAGCTAATACTGCTGAATACAGGGCGGTTTGGAGGCCGTGTTTGCAGCAAAGGGTGTCAAAGAAATCAAAATCGATTAGGCGTTCAAGAAAAGCCAAGTTAGTAGTATTGGAGATATATATTTTTTTTTTATGTGTAAATATATTTCAGATCCAGCATCGACAGTCAGCAGTAACTAAATTAACTCCTTCACTGCCAGCCCTGCTCTCTCAAGGCGCCTCCAGTCCTGCCTGGGTTTTCGCTCATTTTAAACGATATTCGCAGCTCTACAGAAACCGGTTCAGGCCTTGACCACCATAGAAAAAAATGATATTGTATATTTTTTATCCTGTACTTTATTATTAGCAATTGATAACACGTAGTTTTCATCAGAACCAAGTATTTGTGGGTAAAGAGCGGCAATGAACGAGCGTTAAACACATTGGTTGGTTTTGGTGAAATTTTTTTTTTAACTGCGATAAGTATTATATTATGAGATCTACATGGTAAAAAAGAGCAGAGAAAATATGAAAAGTGTATTTTTTTTTTTAAACTCTAAACCTAATTATGAAGAGCTGCATTACAGATGGCAAGGCGCTGCGTCAAATTTCTCCTTTATAAAGCACAGATTATTTGTACATGTGTGAAGAAATAAAATTGCTTTACTTACAACTGCACTGTGTATTTACTGAGTTGAATGTTCTCCTCCCTGAACCGACACCTTAACGTGGTGGAGGGGTTTGAGCGCCCGAATGATCTCAGGAGCTATGTTGTCCGGGGCTTCAAGCCCCTGGTAGGGTCTCCCAAGGCAAACAGGTCCTGGGTGACGGGTCAGACAAAGATCGGTTCACAAGCCCCTATGACGAAAAAAAAACCAAGGCCAGTTACGTCGCCCGGATTGGCGTTACCGGGGCCCCACCCTGGAGCCAGGCCTGGCGTGGGTGCTCGACGGCGAGCGCCTGGTGGCCGGTCTTTCCCCACGGGGCCCGGCCGGGTGCAACCCAAACGAGTGACGTGGGGCCGTCCTCCCGTGGACCCACCACCTGCAGGAGGATCCGTAAGGGGCTGGTGCAGAGGGATCTGGGCGGCAGTCGACAGCAGGGGCCTCGACGACCGGATCCCCGGACGCAGAGACTAACTCTGGGGACATGGAACGTCACCTCACTGGGGGGGAAAGAGCCTGAGCTTGTGCGGGAGGTTGAAACGGTTCCGACTAGATATAGTCGGCCTCACCTCCACGCACAGTTTGGGCACTGGAACCCATCCTCTTGAGAGGGGCTGGACGCTCCACTTCTCTGGTGTTGCCTGCGGGAGAGGCGGCGGGCTGGCGTGGGCTTGCTTATTGCCCCACAGCTCAGCCGCCATGTGTTGGAGTTTACCCCAGTGAACGAGAGGGTCGCGTCCCTACGCCTTCGGGTTGGGACAGGTCTCTCACTGTGGTGTCGGCCTACGGGCCGAACAACGGTGCTGAGTACCCGGCCTTCTTGGAGTCCCTGGGAGGGGTACTGGACAGTGCACCGACCGGGGACTCCGTTGTTCTACTGGGGGACTTCAACGCCCACGTGGGCAACGACAGTGACACCTGGAGAGGGGTGATTGGGAAGAACGGCCCCCCCGATCTGAAACCCGAGCGGTGTTCAGTTATTGGACTTCTGTGCTAGTCACGGACTGTCCATAACGAACACCATGTTCAAGCACAAGGGTGTCCACCAGTGCACGTGGCACCAGGACACCCTAGGCCGGAGGTCAATGATCGACTTTGTTGTCGTGTCATCTGACCTCCGGCCGCGTGTCTTGGACACTCGGGTAAAGAGAGGGGCGGAGCTGTCAACCGATCACCACCTGGTGGTGAGTTGGATCCGCTGGCGGTGGAGGAAGCCGGACAGACTTGGCAGGCCCAAGCGTATAGTGAGGGTCTGTTGGGAACGTCTTGCGGACCCGCTGTCAGCAGGGTCTTCAATTCACACCTCCGGGAGAGCTTCTCCCAAATCCCGGGGGAGGCTGGGGACATTGAGTCCGAGTGGACCATGTTCTCGACCTCCATTGTCAATGCGGCTGCTCGGAGCTGTGGTCGCAAGGTCTCAGGTGCCTGTCGCGGCGGCAACCCCCATAACCCGGTGGTGACACCGGAAGTAAGGGATGCCGTCAGGCGGAAGAAGGAGGCTATCAGGCCTCTTTGGCTTGTGGGACTCCTGAGGCCGTTGAGGGGTATCGGCGGGCCAGGCGTGCGCAGCTCGTGCTGTCGCAGAGGCAAAAACCCGGGTCTGGGAGGAGTTCGGGGAGGCCTGGAGAGGACTATCGGTCGCCCCAAAGAATTCTGGCAAACCGTCGGGTCGGGGCTCATGCGCAGGCCGAGGTGGCGTGCGTGTTTCGCGCCCCTTTCGGAAGGGTGCAGTGGGATTGGAGCCTCGAGCTAGGGGACGTCCCAGTCGAGGTCGCAGGCCCACCCAACCAAACTTACTGCTGCCCGTCCTTCCGAGAGGAAAGTGGACGGGCCTCAGGAGGGGAAGCAGTTTCCACCAACCGTTTACGGTGCGGGCGGGGACCTGCTGACCTCGACTGGGACGTCGTCGGCGGTGGAAGGAGCTACTTTGAGGACTCCTAATCCCACTGCCACGTCTTCCGAAGAGGTAGAGACTGAGACTCGGAGGCTGACTCATCTATCACCCAAGCGAAGTCACTGAGGTTGTTGCAAACTCCTCGTGGCAGAGCTCCGGGGTGGATGAGATACGCCCCGAGTACCTAAAGTCTCTGGATGTTGCAGGACTGTCTTGGTTGACACGCCTCTGCAACATCGCGTGGCGGTCGGGGTCGGTGCCTCTGGACTGGCAGACCGGGTGGTGTCCCTCTGTTCAAGAAGGGGACCGGAGGTGGTGCTCGCAACTATAGAGGGATCACACTCCTCAGCCTCCCTGGTAAGGTCTATTCCAGGGTACTGGAAAGGAGAATCCGACCGATAGTCGAACCTCAGATTCAGGAGGAGCAGAGTGGTTTTTGTCCTGGTCGTGGAACACTGGACCAGCTCTATACTCTCCATCGGGTGCTCGAGGGTTCATGGGAGTTTGCCCAACCAGTCCACATGTGCTTTGTGGATCTGGAGAAGGCTTTCGGACCGTGTCCCACGGTGTGACCCTTTGGGGGGTGCTGCGGGAGTACGGGGGTCCGGGGCCCTTTTGCTCAGGGCTGTTCCGTCCCTGTATGACCGGAGCAGGAGCTGTGTTCGCATTGCCGGCAGTAAGTCAGATCTGTTCCCAGTGCGTGTTGGACTCCGCCAGGGCTGCCCTTTGTCACCGGTTCTGTTCATTGTTTTTATGGACATAGAATTTCTAGGTGCAGTCAGGGGGCGGAGGGGGTCCGGTTTGGAGAGCACAGGATCTCATCTCTGCTGTTTGCAGATGATGTTGTCCTGATGGCTCCATCAAACCTGGACCTGCAACATGCACTGGGACGGTTTGCAGCCGAGTGTGAAGCAGCTGGATGAGAATCAGCACCTCCAAATCTGAGGCCATGGTTCTCGACCGGAAAAGGTGGCTTGCCCTCTCCAGGTGGGTGGGGAGTCCTTGCCCCAAGTGGAGGAGTTTAAGTATCTCGGGATCTTGGTTCACGAGTGAGGGAAGGATGGAGCGTGAGATTGACAGGCGGATCGGTGCAGCGTCTGCAGTGATGCGGTCGCTGCATCGACCGTTGTGGTGAAGAAGGAGCTGAGTCGAAAGAACAAGCTCTCGATTTTACCGGTCAATCTACGTTCCTACCCTCACCCTATGGTCATGAGCTTTGGTAGTGACCGAAAGGACAAGACTGCGGATACAAGCGGTCGAAATGAGTTTCTCCGCAGGGTGGGCGCGCTCCCTTAGAGATAGGGTGAGGAGCTCGAGTAGAGCGTGCTCCTCCACGTTGAGAGGAGCCAGCTGAGCGTGGCTCGGGCATCTGTTTCGGATGCTCTCTGGACGCCTCCTAGGGAGGTGTTTCGGGCATGTCCCACCGAGGAGGAGGCCCGGGGAAGACCCAGGACACGCTGGAGGGACTATGTTCTCTTCGGCGTGGCCTGGGAACGCCTCGGGATCCCCCGGAGGAGTTGGAGGAAGTGTCTGGGGAAAAGGAAGTCTGGGAGTCCCTGCTTAGACTGCTGCCCCCGCGACCCGGCCCCGGATAAAGCGGAAGAAGATGGATGGATGGATGGAATGTTCCAATGTGTTATTGTGGAAAAGTCCAACCAGGGACAGGAGTTCAAAATTAGGACTGTATGCGTCGCTTCAGCGGCAAACTTTACTTTGTAACTATGTCTGACTGCGTGGTCACAGCCAAATAAATAAAGTAGTAGTGTCTGCATTCAGGCAGGTATTCATAATCTCCAAGCTCAGATCTAGTATCATTTTCCTTGTTTAAGATATCTAAAGCTTTCTCAACAATGCTTATCATTAGCAGGCAAAGAGTCAAACATTTAAGCTAAGCTACCTGTGGCACATGTATTTAACCCAGACTTGGGCTAGTTTGCGCAGAGTGCATAGGAAACACATTGTCATCTCTTCATCATATTGTCAAAAATGTAATTTACCCAATCAAGAAGAGGGAATTTGGGTACCACTTTATAAGAACTACACTTTAATTTGCCTTTAAAAGGGTGAGAATATCCATCTTCAGTCTAAGCAGGGACTCCCAGACTTCCCCCTCCCCAGACACTTTCTCCAACTCCTCCAGGGGGATCCTTAGGCGTTCCCAGGCCAGCTGAGAGACATAGTCCCTCCAGCGTGTCCTGGGTCTTTCCCGGGGCCTCCCTCCCTAGGGAGGCGCCCATCCACAATCTTGTCCTTTAGGTCATTACCCAAAGCTCATGACCATAGGTGAGGGTAGGAACGTAGATTGACCGGTAAATCGAGAGCTTTGTCTTTCGACTCAACTCCTTTACCACAACAGTCCGATGCAGCGACCGCATCACTGCAGACGCTGCACCGAACCGCCTGTCAATCTCACGCTCCATCCTTCCCTCACTCGTGAACAAGACCCCGAGATACTTGAACTCCTCCATTTTGGGCAAGGACTCCCCACCCACCTGGAGGGGGCAAGCCGTCGTTCTCCGGTTGAGAACAATGGCCATGGGTTAGAATATAAGTTAAGTAATTACTAAGCCTGAATCATTCTTAATAAACAATTTGTTCACAAAGACTTAAGTTACTTTGTAATAACTTATTTCTGCCTTTGTAAAGCATGAATAATGTCAAAGTGTTACCGGAATTTGTCTTGCACACAAGAGCACATCAAGAATTTACATAAAGACCATGTAGATTGTAAAGCTTTACCTATCAATTAAAAGCCAAATGGATATGCTAAATATTCATCACCGCAATAATTGAATGCCTTGAGTGCCATGTGTGTCGGTGGCTGCCATGTTTTTATGTGTTTTAAATTGGAGTATTATGTCAGCCGTAATTCATGTTCCAACCCGCTTCCATATTGGATTCTGAGCTAACCACAGCTATCGCACTTGTATTTACTATCAGTCCTTATACTGCATATGCAAACCCACTTCTGTACTCTTTATTTCACTCATGATTTGCTAGATACACTTAACACTTTGCCAACTTATATTTTCCCATTAAACGCATGCCATATCTTGTCCATGGAAAACTATATGTATTTTGAACCAGCAGTAATAAATCTTCGCAGTCATGGATGCACAGGCACGCACACACGCTGTCCGGCGGGCCACGCTCTCACCATTATCCAATATTCGCACGGCAAACCGAAACGAGCACATTGCTTCAAATTTACAGCCCCATGCATCTTAAGCTTGTATGTTTACTGCTGGAAATGGCAGGATGAAATCAAATTCATTACAAGGCCCTACATCACTCGGAGCCGGCTGCCAAGGGCTTTATGTTCACGCCGCCGTTAGCCCAGTTTCCCACCATGGAAATGTATAAGAGCGAGTATATAGAACTGGAGCATGTGCATGTTAATGTGGAAGTCTGTGTGCGGTAAGCATTGTGCGCACATATGGGCTAAATGACATCTGTTCAACTGCAAGCGTAAATTGGTCTCAGGATGCCACTGTAGCAGGCAGAAATGTTTACATCTACTCTGGATTTAGAGTACAAATAGGAGCTATATTGGTTAGCTTCAAGCACCATTCTGCTTCAAGAACCGAAGAACGCCAAAGTTTTTTTAAGCTGTAACGTAACTGGAAAGCTTTTCGACTTCAGAACACAGAGGCTGTGATTTGTTTTAAGTCACATATTTCCAAGTAATGCATTAATCCCATCTTCCATCCGATGTTTCCTTTTTTTTTTTTTTTTTTATTTAACGTGCCTTGTAATCTAATTGGCAACAATGACTCCTCATGCATAGAATTTAAGATCAATTTACATTTCAAACACACATTAATTTAATTTAAGTTACATGGGAACGATTGTAACGCAAACATTCGACAGCAATAAATCAGAATCAGAATCAGATCAGAATCAGAAAGAGTTTATTGCCATTGTCAATGAACAAAATTCACAAACATAGGAACTTGTCTCGGCATTAAGGTGCAACATAAAACACTGAGCAATAATAAAAACAACATATATTCAATCAAAAGGCTATTTTGCCCTGACTCAACCTGTCTTTGAAGAGACTACACCAGATGAATAGAAAAAATGTCATATCTACATTCCCTCAAGTACTTTTAGATGATGAAAATTGTATTTATTTGGGACCATGTCAGTGTATTTATGGGTATTTGGATTTTCTTTTCAGAATTCAGTAAAAACCAATGAGTTATTTGATTTTTGTTGCAAAATACAAGTGAAATACCAGGCATTATATCTTCTAGTGTTCAAGGAAACCAATGTTTAATTTGAAAACCAAATGCAATTTACTTTTTACCTGTAGTATATAAATAGGCAAAAAGACAAAAAAGACAAACAAAAAAGGGGTCCTTTTTTATTTTCCAAATTCTGATGGTCAAGGGAAAGAAGGTAAGGACCTGTGAATAAAGAATAAAAGGTAGTTAAAATGGCACATTTTAGACTTTTTGGGAGTTTTAAAGTAAAAAAGAGAAGTGAAACGCTGATATGGGTAATATGACAAACCATCTCAAATGGATGGATATTACTTATGCACCAGACCCAGGCCTCAGAGTCTCTCTCTTTGTCCCCGCCCCGCACTTTCTACTTGAAGAAACATTTCTCTTCCTTCTGCAATTCTCCCACAACTATTATTCCTTCAGCTAATGTTCTTAATGCTACAACCTGTTCTCCGTCTTAGAGGCACCTGTAGAAAAGCCCGTCATTGGTTCGGAGTTATTATAGTGGTGGTCAGAATTATAGAGACAATGAAGCTTTCCAATACAGTTTATAGTTTGGCATTAACATCTTTTTGCAACATCTTTTTCTTCCCCTTGACCAAAACAGATTTCAGAAAACGGAACCTATTTTTGCTTATCTTGTATGTCACGTGAAAATCTAAATTCAAGTTGTTTTTTAAATAATTGTATATCTACTTGAATATTAAAATAAATGTCTGGGATTTCATTTCTGATTTTTGGTGTTTTGCAATTGAATTTAAATGATGACTTTATAGTGTATATTTATACCATACAAATGAAATACAAGATCCACCAAACTTGTAAAGTAGCAAAATGCATTATAACCGCACATAAAAGTCTGTGGTTTAAGTTGTTGTAGTATAAGGGCCAACCCAAATTAAAACAATTGCGGGGCCCTACGAGAATAAACTCGTAAATTAACGAGAATAAACTCGTACTTTATAATGCGGGCCTTTTAGACATCACAAACAATCATTTCCCCCGTGCAGTGCCCCCATGTCCTTCTGGTTAAGGGCCTGCGTGCGGAGCTCAGCTCCTGGGCACTGGGCAGGACAGACACTGACCGGACACTGACCGCGACACTTGACCGCGCTCAGAGCCACAGCCGCAGTGAGGGAGTCTTGGACGATTTTCACCAATAATCTGCTCCCTCGACTTCGGCCGCTTCACCCTTCTACACTTTGTCTAAAGTCACCTTTCATATAAGTTATTTGTGTGCATAGGTTTTACAACACAGCACTACGGGCTTGTGGAGCCGTGCGCACTGGCGCCAGGGGCCAGTGCTCCAGACCCTGTACCGAGGGTCTGAGGCCAGTGCTCCAGACCCTGTACTGGGGGCCAGGGGCCAGTGCTCCAGACCCTGTCCGAGGGTCTGGGCCAGTGCTCCAGACCCTGTACCGAGGGTCTGAGGCCAGTGCTCCAGACTCTACTGCGGCCCTGGGGGCTTTTGTGGACGGGTTCTGCAGAACTCAGGATCAGGGACTAAACCCATAAACGCTGCATTGGACTTATAAACATTTGAAGACAGTGTGCAGTTAGAGGGTGCTCTTAGTCCTCTGGGGAGCATGGAACTTCATTTGACTTAATTTTTGGGCAAATTTAAGCCATGTCACAGTTGGGATATGTGTGTAAAATGAATTACTCCGGTGTTGGGTGCACGTGTGTTGTTGGAGCTGCGCTCATGCATGGCCATGTGAGCACTATGTATTTATTAGCTATAGTATTCTCTGATTGTAGTTATCAGCCTGGGCTACATGGGTGTGTTAGGCTGTAATTGTGCTACTCGGATGTAAGAGGCTTGTATGGATGATGGCGTGTGCGTAAAACATCGCTAACAAACATGAACACAATTGGTGCCATCCATCTTCTTCCGCTAGACAATTGGTGCATGCTTCAAAAATGTATCACCCCCAACCACCACTATGCTGTCCAGTGTGGGCTGGTGTTGTACCAAGTTTGTCCAAGGGATGCCAAAAAGGTTAGACATCGGTGCTTAAAACTGAGGCTTCTCAGTGGACACGGCTCCTCGGGCCGCGGCTCCTCGAGCCGCTACAGGGGCGCGGCTCCTCGGGCCGCTACAGGGGCGCGGCTCCTCGGGCCGCTACAGGGGCGCGGCTCCTCGGGCCGCTACAGGGGCTGTGGTAAAATCCACAATGTAAGAACAGTGATTGTGCACAAAGTCCCACGCAGAGAAACGAAGCAATAGAGGAACAGAGAGTGTGACTATAACACCGAGGCTCCTCCCTCTGTCTACGCCATAGGGAAAAGTAAAGGGTTGAACCAACAGTTTGTGAATGATGCGTAACAGGAAAGGTGCTAAACTGCAGTTCAAAGCTGTTTACTCATCCAAGCCCATTCTTTTGCGTCCTGGACGTAAGGATTGCCCACATCACTTTGAATCGGAACATTGACACCTAAATGTTTAAATGTCGACTTTATTTTGACTACGACTTTATTCTCATAAATGTATGACTTTATTCTTGTTACTTTACGAGTTTATTCTTGTTCATTTAGTAGTGCCCCGCAATTTTTTTATTTGGCTTGGCCTTTATTGTCGTAGTTGAGCTGCTGTTTTCCTGTGTCATTGTTGGTTTTCAATCTCTTCCCGATCAACATGCTCAATGCTAATTTTTCATCATTCTGAAATCCATAGATGGAGAAAGGTCATTCCCACAAAGATTTAAACACCTAATTAAACAGATGTAATTACAACTGGCTCCTCTCAAGAAGTATGTCTAACAAAGAGGCCAACGAATGCACTTTATTGTGGACTATTTTATCTTTTGTGGATCCCTGTGCTCAAACTCTTATTATATATTGCTTTGTTGCTTCCAATTCGGACAGACGCACTAGCACCCAGACAGCTCTGATTACAAGTAAATGTAGTGCGCATTATGAGTTATGAGATGCACTAATGCTTGGGATTAATATATATATATATTTTTTACACTATGCAGCTTTTGGATGGATTTTTTGCAGCATCGGGAAATATGTTTTTCTTAGACGGAGCTACTATGTTTATTTAGGGTCATACTGTACTGGTGCAATGAGAGATAATGGATATCTACTGAATTATTCGTTTTTTTCTAAACTATTCCTTGGCCCGTAGGCTTTACTCGACAGGACAGTACAGTGTAAAATGGTGACGAGACTGGGGACATTACAGCAATTTACCTGCTGAATTTTGAGTCAATTTAGGTTGTGTTCACACTTGTTGCCTTTCTTTGCTCTTGTTCTCGTCCCTCTTTAGTCCTGATCTAGTCCAGATTTAGTTTTCAGAATCAGAAAAAGAATCTGAATCAGAAAAATCTTTATTTCTATTATCAGTGAATAAGAACAAGATTCACAAACTAGGAACTTTCTTCTGTGTTTAAGGTGCAACATGAAACAAGAATATACCAGTAATATCAAATGTATATAAAAAATAATAAGGCATGAATAAAAAATTGGTCACCTGAATAAGATAAAAATAAACTTATACTAAAGTCTTTGACTGAATATATACACATATATGGGTTTAGTCCTTATTGAGTCCCAACTTTGATGTGATGCATATACTTTTTTAAAGGAATATAGGGACTTAGTTCTTGGTACTGCTATGTGCAAAAAATGCGTACAGTCCTGTTTAAGACCTTGTTTGGATCTGGTGGTGCTCGGGAGGCCAAATATTTTCTTTCTCTTATTTCCTGATTTTTTGCCATCTTGAAACATGAAAAACGAGTTCATTAAATAATCTTTACGGCTCCACATGTATCACGCACTTACCTTATGCCTTCTGAGCATCCTAAATATTCACTGTGATTAGTTTAAAAGTGCTTTTCACAACTCAAGACCAGACCGAGTTTTGCTATCACGTTAAAGCTAACAAACATTAGCATGCTAACGCCACACTCCCTGCTTCGTGGGGAATAAAACGCTCCATAATTAGATGCAGAGAACGCGCTCTGGTCTATATCTGTACTGAGCCAAGACAGATTTGACTTTATAACATGCAAAAAAGGGGGTACAGGCCCTCGAAGAACCATCGAGCTAGGCTATTCCAAATATGCTTAAACTCTCTTTCATAATTTTTTTGGTCGAGACACCTTCCTTCATTTCCTTCCCTTTGTTCCTCCCTTTAGTCTCACCTCACTGTTCTCACCTATCATCATGTCCGCGCTGTACAACAACCTGACATCGCATATACACAACCATCCGAGCAGAGAAAATCCCATTGCCTCCTCGAGTGTTTGTCCCTTGGCTCTGTGGCACTGCAGATATGAGCCCGACACCAGATAGCCCCAATCTGCTAAAAGCCCCACTTCACCGTGCTTTCCGCTTGTAATCCACGATCTGTCAATAATGTTCCGATGTCTGACAAGATGTGGCGGAGGAAATCGCAGGGCCCATTGAAATGTTACAAAGGTTTGATGTGCCGTGTCAGGTGTGCCCCCTCCTTCACGGTGACACCTTGTTGCAATCGGGACGGCCGCGTTATGGAATGCAATCTCTTATCTTGTCACCCTTCTTGCGGGGGAGGAGGAAGAGCGGATGGGAGCACTGGAGCGGAGGTGTAAAAGAAAAAGGGAAGGTGCAAATGAGGTGTATTGGGAAGTGTATAAGGAGGTATTTCAGTGTGACATTCTGGGTCAATTGAGAGTTATATGGTTTAGGACGGATATGCTAGATTCTACGGCCAGTTGCATGGTGATTGGATGGATTTGCAGGTATTGAAATGGTCAAGAACCAAGAAAACTGGGCCAAATCAATGGTTTTGGATACATCTGTTGGGAAATGGGACACAGGGCTCAAAACTGAGACTGTCCTGGGTTAAAGGGTGATGTCTGGTCACCCTACCTCTGACTAGATAAATAAATGGATACCAAAATATTTTACGTTATTGCACAAACTACACAATTGATTTTATGTGTAGATTATTTCAGTCTTTACTTTGAATGCTACTTATGATGAAAGTTAGCATTAGCTTTGAGACATAGTGAGCAAACCAACATGACCTTCTGTACAGAGCCTATTGCTGGTCTGGTGATAAAATTGCTGTGTTGGTGTTTGTTTAATACCCATCCATCCATCCATCTTCTTCCGCTTTATCCGGGGCCGGATCGCGGGGACAGCAGTCTAAGCAGTCTTCCTCCAACTCCTCTGGGAGGATCCCGAGGCGTTCCCAGGCCAGCCGAGAGACATAGTCCCTCCAGCGTGTCCTGGGTCTTCCCCTGGGCATCTCTTCCCCGGTGCCTGCCCGAGCCACCTCAGCTGGCTCCTCTCGACGTGGAGGAGCAGCGGCTCTACTCTGAGCTCCTCCCGTGTGACTGAGCTCCTCATCCCATCTCTAAGGGAGCACCCAGCCACCCTGCAAAGGAAACTCATTTCGACCGCTTGTATCCGCAATCTTGTCCTTTCGGTCACTACCCAAAGCTCATGACCATAGGTGAGGGTAGGAACGTAGATTGACCGGAAAATCGAGAGCTTTGTCTTTCGACTCCGTTCCTTCTTTACCACAACAGTCCGATGCAGCGACCGCATCACTGCAGACGCTGCACCGATCCGCCTGTCAATCTCACGCTCCATCCTTCCATCTCTCGTGAACAAGACCCCGAGATACTTGAACTCCTCCACTTGGGGCAAGGACTCCCCACCCACTCGGAGAGGGCAAGCCACCTTTTTCCGGTTGAGAACCATGGCCTCAGATTTGGAGGTGCTGATTCTCGTCCCAGCTGCTTCACACTCAGACGGTTTGCCAGAACTTCTTTGGGGCCGACCGATAGTCCTCCTCCATGGTCTCCCCGAACCCCTCCCAGCCCCGGGTTTTTGCCTCTGTGACAGCATGAGCTGCGGCATGCCTGGCCCGCCGATACCTGTCAACGGCCTCAGGAGTCCCACAAGCCAAAGAGGCCTGATAGGCCTCCTTCTTCCGCCTAATGGCATCCCTTACTTCCGGTGTCCACCACCGGGTTTGGGGTTGCCGCCGCCGACAGGCACCTGAGACCTTGCGACCACAGCTCAGAGCAGCCGCATTGACAAGGTCGAGAACATGGTCCACTTGGACTCAATGTCCCCAGCCTCCCCCGGAATCTGGGAGAAGCTCTCCCGGAGGTGTGAATTGAAGACCCTGCTGACAGCGGGCTCCGCAAGACGTTCCCAACAGACCCTCATTATGTGCTTGGGCCTGCCAAGTCTGTCCGGCTTCCTCTGCCGCCAGCGGATCCAACTCACCACCAGGTGGTGATCGGTTGACAGCTCCGCCCCTCTCTTTACCCGAGTGTCCAAGACACGCGGCCGGAGGTCAGATGACATGACAACAAAGTCGATCATTGATCTCCTGGTGTCCTGGTGCCACGTGCACTGGTGGACACCCTTGTGCTTGAACATGGTGTTCGTTATGGACATTCCGTGACTAGCACAGAAGTCCAATAACTGAACCGCTCGGGTTTAGATCGGGGAGGCCGTTCTTCCCAATCACCCCTCTCCAGGTGTCACTGTCGTTGCCCACGTGGGTGTTGAAGTCCCCCAGTAGAAACAACGGAGTCCCCGGTCGGTTCACTGTCCAGTACCCCTCCCAGGGACTCCAAGAAGGCCGGGTACTCGGCACCATTGTTCGGCCCAATAGGCCGACACCACAGTGAGAGACCTGTCCCCAACCCGAAGGCTTAGGCGTAGGGACGTGACCCTCTCGTTCAACTGGGGTAAACTCCAACACATGGCGGCTGAGCTGTGGGGCAATAAGCAAGCCCACGCCAGCCCGCCGCCTCTCTCCCGTAGGCAACACCAGAGAAGTTGTGAACTTGTGAACCGATCTTTGTTTGACCCTTCACCCAGGACATGTTTGCCTTGGGAGACCCTACCAGGGGCTTGAAAGCCCCGGATAACATAGCTCCTGAGATCATTTGGGCGCTTAAACCCCTCCACCACGTTAAGGTGACGGTTCAAGGAGGGGGTTTTAATACACACATTATGCTAAATTGACTTGTTTGAGCTTCCAACCATGTTCTATGCCTACATGCAGACCCCTCATTCAAAAAACGTGTTTTAATACCTGGAGTAGCAATTAGCTTTATTCATGCTAATGTGATTAATCTTCTCACCTCCGAGCATCAGAAACACACCATTCGGAATTTCCCAGATGTATTGATGCTTTTGCAATCTGTGACGGGGCTCAGAGAACCACATTCGCTGTTCTTAAATCCATAAATCATCGGCAGACTCGCACCTTTCTGAGCATTTCTGCCATCAAAAAACTCAGTTGGCATAACTCAACAATAATTTCAACTTGTGTGCTTACATTAGCGCACCTACATTGGCTGCTTTTTTTTTCTCTTGTTTTTTATATTAATTCACAGAAATGTAATTCTCTCTGCTGCCAGTAGATGGAGACCATAGCTCAGTTTCTCATATGGGATACGCCCGAGTTAACATTGGAAGTGGAAATTTGTTTTTGTTTATTTAACCTTTTTATTTTGTTCTAAATCATGAGATGCATACTAAAGGTACTAAGGAGCATTTTTAAGGGCCAATAACAACAAGAAAAAAAAATCACAACATTTGTCCTTTAAGCGAAATTGAGAAAGGTATCAAGTAAATTGGTTACCGCGTCAAGGTGAGGGTGCCCTAGATTTGTCTGCATTTAAGCCATTTGTCATACTTCGTAAGCCTGTCAGGAGCAGGCAGCCACAAACATCCCTGAGTGTGTGTGTGCGCTTGTGTGCGCGTGTGTGTGCGCGTATGTCTGCCTATAATGTCTCTTTGTGTGTATTGCTCTGTTACCATATGCTACTTTTATTATTGTTCAATGATTCGGATTGTGCAGCCGCCTTTGTAAACCTTGTTTTTTGCTCTATGTGCTCTAAGATTTTATTGTATATATGAATTCATATTTAAGAAAGTCCACAGCTTGATGTTTAGTCTAATAAAACACACTCACTTCAGACATAAAGGCATGCCATACCGTATGCCACTGTGCCACCCCATTACTGTCTGTATTTTTACACAGTTGACAGCTTCTACGTCTAAAAAAAAAAGAACCTTACAACTTTTTGACAATTTTAATATACATGTGAATATTTATGTATTGTATTTTCACATTCTAGAGTGTCAGTGTCAACATTGTGGAGTTAAATTTTATCTAATTGGTTGCGTATGTGCCAAATAGAGAATTATAACTTCCAATTTGTGAGACTCCAGTGGGGGAAGAAGTACTCAATCTTGTTAAGTACAAATACATGAGCAAAAAAATAATTACCCAAGTAATAGGAAAACTATTCACTATAAACACATGCAATATTCCGCTTAAGTAAAAGTAGTGCTTGTTTAAAAATATACTTTTGGTGTAAAAAAAATAAAGTAAAAGCATATCACACAGATTTTGAGAACTATTAAAACGGTAAATACAGTATGTAGTCTACTTTGATAAATAATTGATTTTGGGTCAAAAGTTGTGAAGTCATTTTCACTTATATTTTTAGTTTGCTCAAAGCCAGGATTCAAACTGAAACAGGATGTCACCATGAACGTGCTAAAATATAAACAATATGGAAAGTAAAAATGTACTAAAGTATTGTGGATACCAAAAAAAGAGTACCGGTACTTTTACCTTTTGTACTTCATTACTTTTCCACCACTGTGAGACTCAATATGATATATGAATGGGGATTGTGTAATTAACGTCATATATATTTATATCTATAACTACATCCATCCATCTTTTTTTTTTCTTTTTTTTTTTTGCACCACCACATTACCTCCCACCCATCCCTTTTTCCCCACGTTTACCCAGCACCCTTCCTGTCAACCACCCCATGACTAATGCTCTACTGGCTCCATCCCTCTCCCCAGTGTCACCCATCTGCCTTCAAAATTCAATCATTTAGTGAAACTGCGATCCCGTGCCATCTCTCATCTGCACCATTCCGGCTCGGGCTGAGTACCACACCAATGGCATGAACCCGCTGCGTATGCTATTGCTCTATATTAAACAGCTTGGACACTTGAAACATTTTAACTGTGATGTGTTTTGAAGGGTCGCTCTGGTCCCGTGGGCTCAAAAGCAGCAGCAGTGCTATTTCCCAAAGTGGTGCCGAAAGGTTTGGAGGTTGAGCCCTGGGAGTTGGATGTTTATTACTGAAGCACTTTGGCGCTCAAATGAAAAGTTTGGTAATAAGACTTTATTGAACAGACATTCAGTGGGGGATAAAGCTGTTATCCCAAATGGAGCTGGTTGTATATTGCAAGGTCAATTATGTTTGAGAGAAGGTTCTGAAAGTTTAGTTTTAAGATGATCAGACTAGATTACATTACTGTGTGTGTGACTTTGAGCAGGGCATTTGACCCACATTGCCTATGTAAGATTGTGGTGTGTAAAGGCTCATTTATATGCTCTACGTTTCAAACACATGGAGGCTGCTGTTGTCTGTCTGTCCGCATTGTTCTGTCTGTCATTTGGTTCGACTCCTCAGAGCTTGTAGATGTATAGCAACGGAGCTGTACATGTGCTAACCACTGGGGACGCATATATCGACCTCTATCAAACGTTAAGCGCCCTCTGGTGGTTACTGCATTTAACAGAAGAGAAATTTGACATTACAAACGGTTTGGAGTATAAATGTAGTAACGATAAGTACAGTTGGAATGAATCTGTTTATGTATGAAAATGGATCATATGCCTAGTTTCCACTGGCCTTGGTCCCCCAGACCGGTTCACTTTGGAGCATCTTGGGCCGCTTTTGTTCACGGTGGATTGCATTTGCCGCTACGTGAGCAGATGACGTCACCCAAACATTCACATATTTTCTTATTAAATACAATCTAAATCATACTTGAATTATTCTTCATCTTCATAAGGCCGATCTCAGGGATTAACAAAAAGAGGTATAATTATTCTAAATGTGTGGCGCTTTGAGACGTGGCTAAAGCTATGGTAAACGAGGCACAACTTCCGGTTACTCCTCAGATTTTTTTTTGGGGGTATTTATTTCACCTTTCATTGTCTCTCCGCTGTGTTTTGTTTGTATAGATGCATTATGTACTGGAAAAATAGTTTTTTGGCTCTTGGCGCGGATACCGTGCTTCATTAACAGGAAACAGCGGTTGCTAACATGAACTAGCTTACTTTTGCCAAATCTGTCAGCTCAACAAGTTTAGTTGTCATCACTGGAAATACAAATCAAGCCAGCGTTTGGTGAGGTAAGATGATTTTCTGTTTATATATTGTCTTTTCTTCTCTCTTGTCCCATCATCTGGCATTAAACCGCTCCAGGTGCAAGCGCAGTGGAAACACCCGATCCGCACCCAATCAGATCAAATGAAATGCACCTCTAGTGATCAAAGGAGTCATAGGATTAACAGACAAATATTGGGATCTTTTTTTTTTTTAATCAGTATCGCACATCCCTTGCCTGAAATATGTGTAAACAAGTCAAAATAATAACATATAAATCTGTCATAATTGAAACCGAGTCATACATAATCTAATACGTAACTTCTAATAATTCAAAATCTAAGTTGTTGCAACAAACATAAAGCTTTATATTTTTTTGGCAGTGTACAGCTACTTATACCAAGTAAGTAATTGCATTTGCACATTAGATTCGACTACAGACAGTTGACGTAGAATATTTCCATCTATGAGAGAGAAAAGCTTTCAAAATGATTGTATTAGCGGCGCTTTGACTCGTAGTCCATCCCTGTAAAACTAATATTCACAGTAAATTGAGTGCAGTGATTTGGTTGGGCCTTTCTGATTGGATTTGACCCGTGGAGACTTCCGCTGGGCTGGACTATGTTTGAGGTCACGTCTCATAGTGGGATTTCAGATTAGATGTTCATAAAGCTCTGACTGCAATATCCACACACACCTTGGATTTCCTCAATTATATTACTGCCCTAAAATAGACCCTGGTTAGATTAACTCAAGCTACGTGTTAGCCAATGACATGAAACAAGTCTCTAATGTTGTAAGAAAAATAGACAGAACATTAAAGTGTTTTATAATTACATCTCAATGCAGCATAAAGATATTTAATGATGTAACTTTTTTCTGATGGAAATCTCCCACTTGATTGCTATGCGTGGAGTGTTCCACAGTAAGGCATTAAAACTAATCAAGTTATTTACTTACAGGTGTATTTATCATTTAAAAACTTTACATCTACTGTAAGTGGATGTAACTTCACTTCATCTACTGGCAGCAGAGGGAATTACAAAGCGATATTTGAGAATTTCCCCCATCATCCTAAAGTTAGTTCATAAACATTATTTGACGAATTAAATGCTCATTATGAGTTTGGAGATGATTTATGGACTTAAAAACTGCACAGAAGACATCCGGATTTGTATATAACGTCACAAATCTGGAAAAGTGTTTTTGTGAGGCTCAAAGCAAGAGGATATAAACAGGATTAATGAAACAAGCATGAGTGAAGCTAAATGCTTCAAATGTTTTGTTGCGGGAAAATGTCCTTTAAAGGTAAAATTATAATAGCATTTTAATATATAAACATAAATATAGTAATAATTTACAATATACTTCTATAGTAAATTTGACTAGTACATGAGTTCGGGGGTACCCAGAGTGTGAGACAATGCTTAGGGGATACTCGAGACAAAGTATGTTTGAAACCCCTGTATACCGTAGTTAAGGCTGCTGCTTACTGCTAAGTCCCAGTAGTCTCCCATCCAAGTACTAACCAGGCTTAACTTTCCTTTGCATCAGATGAGATCAGGCATTCTCAAGGTGTAAGGGTTATTCTTTCATACATAAATCACCTCTTTGATCACATGCACACTGTTTGCATCCTTGAGTAATACACATGACCTACACTGCCGGTTACATTATGTAGTTGATGTAGGAAGGGCATCTGACAAAGCAGTATGGTGAACGTGGCGGCCAAAATCCCTACAAAAATCTCCCAGCAGAGCCATAAACATATTGTCCAAGCTTAGCTTAAGGCGGACATAATCTCTGCAGCACATGAATTGAACTCATATTTGATCTGGTGGAAATACCCAGAGAAGCTTTTGTCCTTTTCAGTTTGAGAGTGTGTCTGGGATACTTGAAGCCCACTACTGCCGGGCCCTGTGCCGGTGTCAAGGGCCTAATTCTGCGGTCCATCTGTGAGGGGGCGGGCGCGGCGGCGATAACCTCCGCGTGTGTGAGCCGAGCTGGGTGCCCGCTGGTACATTCAGATAAGAGGCTGCTGCTGCCTTTCATGGAGCCTGCCTGGATTTATTATTGTTTTGCAGTGTCCTCTGCTGCTCCTCTGTGCACCGGGACTTCATTCCGTGGATGTCTGAATCACTTTGTACTGTATGTGACGCTTGTCCTTGGATGAGCACAACCGATATTGAATGTAGTGTTTTTTGTGTGTCTTCAATCTCCTCAAAGAGAAGTGGAGGGCAAACAAGTCCAGATTTTATCATATGTAAAATCGGTTGATTTGAGATCAATATGAGTAGCGCAATGTATTGTGAAAACTATAATGACTTTATTCAAGCTTTTTACTTTTGTTTTTTTCTCAACACTTTAGCCTTGTATCTTTCATGTGTGACAAAAGGTAAAGTCTGCTTTTGCACTAAGGAGAAAAGTTGTTGAAATGAAATCCAAACAATAGCTGCAGATTTCAAGTTTGAGATTCATCTGAAAGGATACATATTCTGAATTATTTTTATTGTTATTTGGCCTTTAAACATGCTCATGAGTAAATTTTTCTTTGGCAGCTCATGAAAAAAAAAAAAAAAAGTTGAAATAAAAACAGGAAAGACTGCCATGTCTCTGGTTTTACCCACGTGAGGACCTGACACAAAAAACTCAATCTACAAATGGCACAGCAGAAAAGAATGAAGAATTCGAATTTTGGGCTTTCCTAGGCTTCCACCACGCATACAGAAGCAGCCATGCAGTCCAGAACGAGACTGGTGCTGATTTATGGATATAAAAACAGAGCAGAAGATTCTGTGAGCTACGTCAGATTGAGAGATCAATTATCGAGGAGATTCAGAATGGAGTGTTTTTGATGCTCGGAGGAGAGAGGACTTTCTCAACAGGATTAATCAAACTAGGGTGAATGAAGCTAAATGCTACTCCAGGTATGTTTAGATGAGGGAACACTGATAAAACATGGTTAAAAGCTGTATATGTAATACACTGTTTCCTTTAAGGAAGGCAATTAACCTGATGAAAGTGTGTTTTGGAATTTTTGAAACTTGTATTTACAAAAGTAGCATCTACACAGCTCTAGAACAGGCAAATATCAAATCCAAAGCAGTTTTTATTTCTGTTTGGCACCCGGATGAAGTCTTCTCCATTTCCTTGAGCTGCAGGCTTTATGCCTCAACTGTGGCCGGTAAACGAGTCAGAGGGGGAACAAGCCCCTCCGGAAGAAAAAGGGGAAACCAAAGACTGTGCGATGAAGTAAACAGGTGTGAAGAACGTCCTTCCTACTGCTGCCTCTGAATCCAGCTCCACATGAGCACAGCTTGGTCCCTTTAAGCAGGCACAGGTGATGGCTCTGTGATGGGGGCAACAGTCACCCTGTCCCACTGGTTTGGGAGCAGATGGAGGAGAACATGACGCCATGTTGAGGGGCTCTTCCTCTACGGTGGGTCCTCTTCACACCTCTCCTCGCTGCAGGTTTGTCATTTAACAAGCTGGGATCAGAAAGAGGAGGGGGCTAGCAAGGGGCAAAGGGAATGAGTTAAAGGAGGTAAAATAAGAGATTATAAGGGTTGTAACATGAAACAAGATGGCTTTCTAAAAAAAAAGACTTTTCTCGTGGAGATTACTACTTGACTTACTACCATGACGTTGTTATTGCTTTGCCTGAAATATTAGAGCCCGAAATAAAAGGATAGTTCGAGATGGCAATTTCATTTTTTTTATTTTGCACCGCATGTGATGCTATAATGTTACCAGGGAGACAAGCAGCTGGTGGTTTGTTTTCGAGTGAATATTTGTTGTCACTCATTTTATTTAAAATATATTTAACCAGCCCTGCTGGCTCACAGTTATAACTTCCTGTTCAATTCTATCTCTGAGGTTGTTGCATAGTTGCTCTAAAATGAATAAATAGACCCACCAGTAGATATACATCCAAGGCGTTGAGGAGTTGTCATATTTTCCAGTGTGGTTGCTCTCTTGGTGCGATGGCAGACCAGGTTGAGGGAGTGGCTTTAGTATATTTGCTTTATAAACTCCAAAAAAGTAGGCGATTGGTTTGGTGGCTTGTCTGGGTCCACCAGATAGTTCAGAGGCGATCCGAGTTTGATGTACATCATCATTTGCTCCTGGAGGATTTTTTACTGGTGCATGAGGGAGCTAGGATAGGATTTTGCTATCCCCTTACAGGGGTGTTAGGATACAAAGAAGGCTAGTTTGAAAGGAAACTGTAAACACGCTATTATGGAGGTTCCACCTGGTGGGCAGGGCCTACTCAGAGTAGTTCTAGGGAGTTCTCAGACTAGATCCACAGATTTAGAATGACTCTTGGAGTGTAAAGTCTTGTTTTTTCTTAGTCAAGATGACTACAACTGAATCTTTTTCTACAATTTATAAAAACACAACGTGACACGAGATTGTGCGGTTGTGCACTCTGCGTATGGAGTTTTCAGAGGTGAGGCAGAAGATGATCTGCACTCAGAGAGGAGAGAAGGAGCCAGTTTGAGGGAGTTTGTATTTAGTGCCCAATGCATTTAGATCACTTAATATTTGCAAGAAATATAAAATAAGCCTGTTATTTATTCATTCACAACTGCTTGTGTTTAGGTAAATCTCATGTTTAGGTCAATCTCATTCATAACTCACTTTGCATTGTCCTTACACGGTGAAGTGAAGAGTTGAGAAGTGATTTGATGTGGTCCTTGAGGAGCAAATGACCATCTGGAGTTTTGATCTTGTCCCCTCGAGTTCTTCATACTGTTTTATAGAAGAGACCCCCTGGGATCCAGAATATACACTTCTTCAATTCATCTGGTCACCCCAACTCCTGTCGCACCTCAAGCCAAAGTCAAACAGAACTGTGCAATCAGATTTGTTTATTAGATGTTGTCATCTGAATTTAGGGAGATGAAACCGGTGACCAAACTGATATCAATCAGAATAAAAAATACTGAGAACTATAGTTCTGGTCTTTTAGGATCACTGAAACTCGAACACCATACTTTTTTTTACAGTAATGAGTATTTGTAGCCCATTAAACTACCCTAAGGTCTGAATTGTCACCTGAGTCACAGCCTGAAAGTCATAGTAAAGAACCGTATTGTCTCCTAGGGCAAGACATTTCACATCCATTGTTTCATCCAGTCAGTGTATAGCTTATTGCGAAAAAAAACAATGCACTAAAAACAATATAAGGTTCCTATAAAAATTAAAACATTTATATTTCATTTTCATTTCATTGTAAAATGTATATCACAACTGTAATCCCGTATGCTGTGGCACTATCTTTGTCATAATTGAAAACACTATGACTAGTAAACTGTTAACCAATTTATCTAACTATTAGCTTCATGTCGCTAACTTCAATCCACATATTTCCATCAAAAACGTAGTCCAATGTCTTACGTCCGGTGGTGTAGTAGCAGTGGTAGCATAAATAACACTGAGTAGCGGCGTCTTAAATCTTGAGTGAGTATTTAGTACTGGCCTCACTAACTTCCCTCCTTCGTCAATCTGCAATGTAAATGAGTTTAGCAGCGACAGTAGATTTGCATGTGTGTCAGAGGGCCGTGGGGATGCGAGATGGCAGCATCCGTACATTAGGACCTAAACAAATCAGAGGCGACTTCTTCATCTGTTTGCTGTCGTAAATCATCGGCAAAGTGCTCAGTCTCCTGCACCCTCACATGCATACTAACCCATCGTTCATAAAGTGTTCCTAGGCAGGTGGCGAAATGTTCTTCGTAAAGATGAACAAACATCGGATTTGCTGGATTAATGTGCCTGTACCAGAAGTGTACAACATGAAAACAGAGTGCAGGGGTTACAGGAGGAACTGTCGCTTCAGATTAGAGCGCTCAGCAATTTGTAACCTTGTAAAGCCATGGGGAGCTGTCCGTGGTGCTGATCTGCCAGGGGGACTCAAACTCTGGGTACTTTTGGGTGATGGTAACTTTAATTATATTATGCAGCAACTTGAGACAAAGCTCAGACAATTTAAACATTAGTATTTGCAACATTATGACTAAAACTACAATGTAAAGCATTTTGAATGCTGAAGCTCCGTTTCAGTTCAATTTCGGAGAAGTAAGTGTCAACAAATTTCCTAAAATAAACAGCTTATTAAACCAAAAGAGACACGCACAGGGATAAAACTGGTGAGCCTAACACACAAGCAGTAATGATTTTTTGTTGTCTATCCCTCTTCCTCACAGAATGTATGTCCAAAGTCTCACAGACTGTAAAAAATGATGGACGGCTAATCGTCACTCCACCTCATTCATGGTTATGACTATTAGTTATGAGGGAGTCAAAATGGCTGAGTTACCCGCCACGTTTACAGTCATTGGTTTATTTGAGAACCCACATTTGTTTTAGTTTTACTTGTTAAGCGTTCTTTACTTCTATTACTTCATCCAGTGGTACCAATTCGTTTTGGACAAAACTTAGTTCTAAACATGTAAATGTACCAAACATGGACTAAATGTTAATGTTAAAACGATCTAAAATGAGTCTTATTTCTAATTGCAAGTCTAATATTCCGAACATGCTCAGATCCAGCATCAGCATTGTTAGTAGGAGAATATGAGCAAATACAGCCTGTCATTTAATTTCTAATTACCGTTTAGAATTTGATTCTATTCTGTTTACAAAAGCACAGCTTCATACAGCACTTAGATTTGACCTTACACATGTGAGCTTATTTACTGTATCAAAGCAGAGTTGGTAGTGCTCAGTTACATTCACTTGATGTACCCTTATAGTAAAATTGTACTTCCTAATTTGAATATTCAGTGCATTCGGAAAGTATTAACAGAGCTTCAACCATTCACCATTTGTTATGTTACAGCATTATTCTAAAATGGATTAAATTCATTATTTGCCTCAAAATTCACAGCCTTTGCTCAATACTTTGTTGAAGTACCTTTTGTACTAATTACAGCCTTTTTGAGTATGTCTTTTTGAGTATAATGCTACAATCTTGGCACACTTGTTTTTGGACAGATTCTCCCATTCTTCTTTGCAGAACCTCTCAAGCTCCATCAGGTTGGATTATGAGAGTCTGTTCACAGGCATTTTCAGATATCTCCAGAGATGTTCAATTGGGTTCAAGTCTGGGCTCTGGCTGGGCCACTCAAGGACATTGACAGGGTTTTCCTGTAGCCACTCCTTTGTTATCCTGGCGGTGTGCTTAGGATCGTTCTTGATGGAACCTTCATCCCAGTCTGAGGTCAAAGGCTGTTTCTGTACACTGCTGCATTCATCTTTCTGTTGATCCTGACTTGTCTCCCAGTTCCTGCCGCTGAAAAACATCCCACAGCACGATACTGTCACCACCAGACTTCACTGTAGGGATGGTACTGGCCAGGTGATGAGAGGTGCCTGGTTTCCTCCAGACATGGCGCTTGCTATTCAAAACAAAGTGGTCAATCTTTGTTTCATCAGACCAGAGAAGTTTGTTTCTCATGGTCTGAGAGACCATCAGATGCCTTTTTGCAAACTCCAGGCTGGCTGTCATGTGCCTTTTTACTGAGAAGTGGCTTCCATCTGGCCACTGCAGGCCTGATTAGTGGCATGCTGCAGAGATGTTGGTCCTTAAAGATTCTCCTCTCTCCACAGAAACAGGAGAGCTGGAGAGCTGTCAGAGTGACCATCGGGTTTTGTATTGGAAATTAGAGTAAAAAATAATTAATAACTGCATTATAACTTCCTCTCACTAGCTGACTCTCCCTCACCCTGTTTCTCACTTGCCATCATTCCCACCATCTTCTTGCTATGTCTGTCTCTGTCCCATTTCTCTCTCCTCCTTTCTTTGTGTTTGTCTATGATAACCTGTTGTCCCTGTATGTGCAACAAGCTAAGATGTTTTGAGGATACGGATCCTTCAACAGCTTCAGACTGGTATAAAAGTTGTCTACAAAAATGTTATAGCCACCCCCCAGGTATGCCAGCTTTTGAAAGGGACATGACATATGCCAGTCCATCTCCTTTGGACCCCAATCAATCAATTAATCAATCAATACTCTCAATAGAAACAGGGACTTTGCAGTGTATATGAAAAGTCCTCTGTGAACCCATTTTCACTGTCGGCCAGCACAAACGGCTCACAATCACTCTCCAGGATTATCTCATGGATCAGCTCCAAAGCTTCCATCACATTATACATTTTCTATGCCATATTTCTACAGAAAAAAATTTAAAATGCTATTATTTCACCCATTGTTTTTGCTGCAAGTTGTATAATACATTTTATGTGAAAAGCTCTTCATAATTACACTTTACTTTCTTTGATGCACGGAGAGAATCAACATCCGTATCTCCTCCGCGCCACAGAAATGTCAAATGGCATTTGCGCCTCAAGATGAATTACTTCCGCTAGCTTGCATGTTGCATGAGACAGCCTTTCAGGTTCAGCAATGTATTATCCCAAAATCTGGGATTTATGCTGTCAAATACATGTTTCCAATAAAAGTTGCAATGTATGCAACTAATGCTCTGTCTACATGCGTTAAAGCCTTTTTTTCAGGAATGATTGCATCTAGAACTGTTTTAGCAAATGTAACAAGCCTGCACAACCATAATCATATAACCATAACTATATAAACTATACACTATAATACTCATTGCGCCTTTTGGGAAAATGATCAACCTATTGATAAATGCACACCTCCCTGATGCACACGGTAGCCAATCCGAAAACGCGTGGCTCTTGCCGTGCTGTGTTTGTGCTCCTATGTCCAAAAGTCACCTCATGACAATTTCAAACTGCTGAGGTTTGGCACAGAAATGATTGCACTCAAGCCTAATGTGATAGTTTATTGTGTCAGTAAACATAAATGCTAAATAAAACGGTTTAATTCCCCCGACGCACTTTGACCCTGATTAGATCTGCAGAAGCTCAAATGGTTCAGGTCTGAGTGAGCGCGGGAGCACGTGACGGCTGCGAGGACTAGAAATCAGCGCTAACACAAACTTCCACGGAAAGCCTGGGATCTCTTCTTTTTGGGGGAAAAAAAAGCAAACTTTTAAGGATCAGGAGATATTCACTGGTAAGTAAATTGGATCCGACGTCTTGGTGCCTAGAGAACAAGCCTCATGATTTGTGAGTGTGCGCATATTGGTCTTTTTTTCTCCATTTTGTTGTTTGTTCTTAGGTTTTTCTTTCCGCGTGGTGCAGAGCTGGATGACTCTTCTGTGCAGCCGTCTGTATCTGGAGATCTGCTTCATTTTACTGCTTTGAAAATACATATTAGCATCTACTACAGCACAGTGTCTGTTCTTACCGCCATAATCACCTTTACTGTCACATCTGCTGCTGAAAGTTATAATTAGATTTGGTTGGAAAAGGGGTGTATGTGAGTAATGGATAATGATTCTTTGAGAAATGTTCAAAACACCATAGTACATAGGATGAACGAAAACCTTTGCATTTTTTAGTCTTCTATTGGCAGCATAATCAATAAAAAGTTCAACGGGATATGGCAAATATTTATAGCAGTTTATTTAGAAAACGTGTAATTACAGATAAATTGCCTTTTTGCTAATGCATGCTTCATGTGCAGTTAACGTGACCTTGTAATATACATTTACATAAAATATATTTTATCTAATAGTTCAAAGATGAAGAGTCCTTCTCCTGCCGGTTTGGTTTAGCCAGCAGAGTATCAAACAATACAGTTTATTACAGTTAACCATAACTTATTTGTATTGTATTTTATTCTACCTGTATACATAAGCCAATTTTAATATTTGTTCCTGTTTACATACTTTAATTATTTTGAATTAATAAAAATGTAGCTGCTATTTTGTGTGTTGTATTCAATTTACCAAAGAAGTATTGAAATATAGATTATGACAAGAGAATCTTCTGTCGATGTATGCACCTAATAATAAACAATATCTGTCATTGAGTTTGAAGTACAGGCATTTTAATGATTATTTTAAAAGAACAGTGTAAAACTCATAGGCGTGTGGTATTTCTGTTTTCTTTCTGACAAAACTGTTGCAGTAGTTTGATATTGCTTCCATAAACATTAGAATATTTCCTAAATCTATGCAAGGCAACACCACGTTTCTGTCTCGTTTTGAAATGTTTAGCTCTTACAGTAATTCTATATAGTAACTTTTGAGCCCTTTAGTAATAATCACAGTAAACATTCACATTTTCATTTTATTCACCAAACATGTCCTCTTCTCAGGTGCGAGGTTATTAGTAAAGCAGGCTGACGAACTTGTATTCAACTTTTTGTGTCTCGCAAAACAACTAGATTGGAGCGAGTTGTGATTAGCCCACAGGAGTAGCCACAGTTAGCATGTGACTACGATGTAGTGCACTCCCAGATCGCTGCTCATGATGACTCCCTTCTTTATTAGATACGCACCCCCCTCAGAATTGTCAGTCATAACTTAGTGTTTGATGCCAGAGCCGTATTTCTAACCGGGCTGTATAGTTGTTTGACACGTCTACCTTTACAATTGCGGTCATTTTGAATTTCTCTTTCTGCAGCCAAGACTTCCAGTTTGCAGCCAGATTACAAATATGTCAGCCTGCCATCTTCTAGCCAGTGAGAAGATGGCTAGAAGTCTTGGGGAAGCTGGCCATAGCTCAGGTTGTAACTCTGGTCGTAGCCCAGGTCATGGCTGAGGTCGTAGCTCCGGTTGTAGCCGCGGTCTTAGCTGAGGTTGTAGCTGAGTTTGTAGGTCAGGTCGTGGTTCAGGCAATAGCTTTGGTCATAACTCTGGACGTAGCTCAGGTCGTAGCGCAGGTCGTCGCTCTAGTTGTTGTTCAGGTGGTAGGTCAGGTCATAGTTCAGGCAATAGCTTTGGTCATAACTCTGGACGTAACTCAGGTCGTAGCGCAGGTCGTCGCTCTAGTTGTTGCTCAGGTGGTAGGTCAGGTCATAGTTCAGGTTGCAGCTCAGGTCATGGCTTAGTTCACAGCTCTTGTTGTAGCTTTGGTCATAGCTCAGATCGTAGGTGTCTCAGGTCGTAGGGCAGGTCGTCGCTCTAGTTGTAGCTCAGGTCGTAGGTCAGGTTGTAGCTCAGTTTGTTGTTGTAGGCCATAGTTGAGGTCAATGCTGAGGTTGTTGCTTTGGTTGTAGCTGTAGCTGAGATCATTCCTCAGGTCGTAGCTCGCGTCATAGCTGAGGTTGGAGCTCAGGTCATAGCTCTGGTCATAGCTCAGGTCGTAGCCCAGGTCATAGCTAAGATGTAGCCCAGGTTGTTGCTAATATGTAGCCCAGGTCATAGCTGAAGTTGTAGCTGTAGCTCAGGTCATTGCTTAGATCGTAGCTCAGGTTGTAGCTGAGGTCGTAGCTAAACCCACAGGGACGTGTACAAGGACGACTAGCAGCTGACCGCTGTTTTGTTTCTTCTTAGCCGCTCGGCTTTCAGCAGATATGAAACTTCTGTTTGTAGCGAAAGAGAAAATAAACGTATTTGTCATTCGCTAAGAAGAATCATTAAGCAAGGAGACGTTTGATTCCGATGGATTGTTGAAAACAGAAGCAATTCTCAATTCGCATCCCTAACCATCAGCTGAATGATACACAGTATTTCCTTAGCGATACCTCCCAACTATCACTTGGTTTCTGCTTCCGTCACTTTTCCTCTCCCTCGGTAGATTTCTCCCTCGCCCACCTCTTGAATTGCAAAACATGGTCCGCCCGGCACTCTATCGTCAAGGTCCCTGTCATTCTTTACATTTTATGGGTCTGTTTTTGTGTCTCCGCGCGCACAATAGCTCTGAAAACTTTCATATACTTCTGGGTTATTTTGAAAACTTCCCAAAGAAACTGTAGTTCAATGTCAAGGTCTATGCATTTGTATCCGCCTCTAAATGTAATTGAATAAATGATGAAACACAATGGCAAGACGACTAAGGTGAGACAAGGGTGGCGAGATAATAAAACAGCAAAAAGAAAATGACACTAAGGGAGGAAATAAGCAGACAGTCACATATACATAAAACATCCTATTTTAATATTTAATACAAAGTTGAAGCTCTGAAGCGTAGTTGTCTGGTGGCTGAGAGGGGAGCCGTTCATGCTGCTGATCTGCTGTTTGGCCGGACTTGTGCTACTTTCTGTGAACTTTTGTGAACTTTGCTGAAATATATGTCCATAATAAATGTATTAAACAGCTCAATTTATGATCTGAAGAGATATCTTTATTGATTATTTATGTCCATTCAGCCACATGGAACAGTTTTGCATACCAATAATGTTACTGGCACAGCATGAGGTGAGTTCAAGAGGAGTTCATGGGTTCAGAAATCTTTTTTTTCTTTTTCGTCTCCATTAACTTAACATGGCTGTGATGAGTACTTCGCCTCCTGTTTAGCTCAAAGAGATATACAACTCTAATACATTAGCTACACAGTGGAAAGTAATGTAATGTGAGCTATTGGTCTAATAAGATCAACAATATTTTGCTATTTTTAAAGGCAATTTTTATTCTAGGCTATTAAATGAGTGGTGTAAAACAATGTACACTACCAATTTCTTGGTGTGACTGACTTTTCCACCAAACACCACAAATCCAACTTTAAAGCTGCCGTACAAGACTTTTTTTTTTTTTTTTATTGTAAATGAGTAAAATTAGTTTATTAGTTTTATTTAGACATATGTATGTATTGTATTGTAAAATCAGAGCACTGTACGCTGTCTGCATCCAATGGTAAAAGTGTGTTTTTTGATCGCTATTCAATGTTTTGGTAGGGGGAACAACAGGCGGCGCCAGGTTAGTCTGCTCTGTGTTGCGGTCTGAAAAAAAGGTTGTTCTAAAGTCGTCATGTGCCAAAAGGGTTTAAGCTACGAACTAGAAACAAGTAGAGTTGCAGGTCACAGTTTAAATACCTCCTTCCTCTTTTCACGGTTAATACTTGTTTAGTTGTTTCTAAACCAGTACAAAAAAGAATCTAGAGAATATTTAGTATTCACCCCACGTACTGTATTTCTGTTTTTATTTCCTCGTACAAAACAGCATTGGCCCGTCAATGCTTCCAAAAAGTATTCAGAAGCTAAAATGTACCATTGCATTTACTTTAACATTCTACTTCATTATTGTCCCTTAGGGAAAAATTGCCCGATTTGCAGGAAGCGTTGACAGGCATGCAAAACATATACACACATGTTGCATGAAGATGCAGAAGTACATTACTTGAAAATACAACATATCTCTTTATCTGAGGTGCACAGCAAAGGTGCAGTATAATATTAATCAAAGACATCTTCAACACATTGCCTCACCCACTGCACCGAGAGATACAAGAGCATTCATCCTGGACCTTGTTTTGGAACTTCAGAGATAAAAGTGCGCTCTGGCCCGCTGAGCTTTGATCCAGGGCATTCTCAGCCGCCGTCCAGATAGGAGAAGGTTTAACTCCTCAAATGAGTCAGCGGTCAGGGCTTTGGGTCTTGCAAATCACCTTTCGACTGTAAATGTCATGACGCTGGGACTGCTTTAAGCCTATACTTTCATTTGTCACTTTGATCATCCTAGACAGACGAAATGCACTTGTTTGTTTGTTTCAAAGTTATTACCATTGTCAATAATTGCCACCCCAACATATTCATACTCAAACTATTTCAGTTTCTTCCCTTGAATATAGGTGTGTACAGTATATTTTGACACTAACTGCATATTTTAATCGCCAGTCTGCCTCCAGATTTTGAAGCAATCTTCCTGACTTTCAGAACATTCGAAATCCCAGCTATTTAGTTCCTTTTCTTGAATTAACTGTGCCAAAATAAAACAGTCAACAGACACCAAAACCCTCTCGCAATTTTTGTCCCTAAAATACAAGTTCCTTTCGTACCGCACGCTTTCCCTAACTGTAGGCTTGCTTTCACCGCCGCGATAATACAGGACCAGCTTCCATTCCAACATGCCTTTGAAAATAACAGGGTTGGAAACTAGTCATCAACTGAATGTCACAAATAATGCCAACTGCCTGTCACTCAACGCTCCCCAATTGTAACACGGGGACCTCAGCGCACGACTGCTTTGCTCTATTTTATCTTAGTGATGATGAATAGATGATAGAAGGGAAGTTTTCCAAGAGGAAGAGCACGGTCGTGAACTCTGCGGAGGAGGTAAAGCTGAAAGGAGATGAGGATGTGAGGTGCCAGAGTAGTGCGAGGAGGAGAGAAAATGAGAGGAACAGTCAAACGACAAAGGGTGATAGAAAATAGCTAAGCAGTGGGTTTGTTATGAGATAGAGCGAGTAGAGGAGGAGGTGGAGGAGATGGTGGTAGTAGAGAACATCGGTGAGGAGTAGCTTATTTTAGCTTACGGAAGGCGCCGATAAACTCACGCTCTTAGAAAAAAATTATATTAATAATGAATTAAGCCGAAAAGATTGGGATTCGAAGATTGGAGTGAGTTTCTAAATGTCGTCAAACTAGGTCATGTTACAATAACCAAAATATCGTGATGCCTTATCGTGTGTGGAAAGTATTGTTTTGTTGCAGCAGAAGGTACATAAACAGAGGTAACACATTTTTAGTACTTTATATTATTTAAGTTTTTGGAATATGACTTGTATCATTAATCAGTAATTATTTGTATCAAACGCTTGTCGAGGAAAATGTAGCATATCATGCAGCCTCTTCAAAAGTATTACAATAAATATCGTACAGTGTGATGCGTAGTGTAATATTTTATCGCATCGAGAGATACAGTTCCAACTGCTAAATCCAAAAATATTGTGTTTAATTTTGCATTACATCTTCCCGGGGTTAGGCTGATAAAAAGTGATTTTCAAGCCCCCATTTGATCACCAGCACTTACACAGCCATTTATTTAATTTTTTTTACTAGCATGGCAAGGTAGGTGAAGTGTCTTGCCCAAGGACACAATATCAGAATATGTTGGCTGGCATTTGATAATGTTTTGTTTTACTGTTGTCGATTTATTTTCTCTTTTAATTTCTTTTGAGTCGTTCTGTGTGTACTTGGAGGCTTGCGAGTAAAAAAGACAGAAACAAATTAAATAACAATAGTGCTGTCAATTGATTAAAAGGAATCAGATCACTAACACTTTTGAAACATAATTATTCACAATTAATCACACTATGCGCTTATGTTAATGACATTCTTTAAATGTGAAATAAAACCTTGTTATTTTGAAGTATTTCAGCAAATTTTCATGCCATTTATATATATACATTTGCTTACTTAATTTATAATATAATGCTACAATTCATTATTCTATTATGTTTCAAGTAAATGCACAGGCCCAAACAACAGGCTCAGAGGGGTTCACGGCCCGTCAATGTCGCACGCGGCGTTCAACTCGAGATCTCTGCGGCATCTTTGGTTTGTTCTGCCGAGTGAAACCGAACAGCTCTCCCCCACTTGGCGCTCGTAAACATAAGTGATCTGCGTGCGTTCATGTGAGGACGGATGGATTTTATGTGTAAATTTACCCGAGTAAGATCAGCGCTTCTCCTGTACCTTCCTCCTTTCACCTAATCCTCCCTGCGTAATCGAAAAGCGTGTTAGCTCAAATTTCATGATTAATGCGTCAATTTTCTACAATTTATCGCATGAGTTAACGCGTTACCTTTAACAGCCCTAAAGCCACATTTTGTTTTGAAAGATACAAAGATATTAAAGAGGAAATGTCTCCCACTATTAAAGCAGCTGTGACTGGATCTGTAAAAAAGCCCCATACCCTCCTGCATTTGAACAGAAAGTAGGAGGGGCTACTAGGTAAACATGGATTGGGTACTGCATATTCAAAATGGCACCCTGCCAACTCTTAAGTGTTGTGCGTCCAAGCCTCACCTCTGAATTATTTTTACTGTACACTACCTGTGGCCAAAAACATTGTGAAAGAGGTTTGCCAGTCACAGGTCAATGCTGCTTCCCTTTCCTCAAGCCCCCTTCAGTCTCCCTGTTTTTCAGTATAAACGCTTACCCGGGAGTACTCGTTCTTTGAAACTCTTTGTTGCCATGCGCGATCTGGTATGGCTTCCAGGTCTTCGGACGAGGGTTCTTGCGTGAAATCATTGGAACCTGCCTGACCGAATGGACCGCAGTGGACTGGAGTTTGATGTAACAGACCATCTGCAAGTAACCACCAACAAAACAAAACAAAACAAAACAAGAAACTACTTCTTGTTCATCGTCAGCTTTTTCTGCATTTATTTAAATTCTCTGCACCTCTAGCCCGTGTTTTAACGTTGCTTTATGTAATGCATTGGATTTAGATAGCGTGTGAAGCGCGAGAATTAACAGGAGACAGCTGTTGCTATCTTTCTGCTTTTTACTGTCTTGTTTCAACCTGAGATGTGTTCTCTCTTGTCCTGTCATCTCACTCTACTGTGTAGTCCCCATTTTTTTTGTCCTACTTAGCTCAATTCTGGGAGCCAAAACAAGCCAGACCACTTCGGAAGCTACATGTGATAGGGTCCGCGTTGAATCGCTTAAACCCTGTTCAATTACATCACAGTTCACTCTAGACAGTAGAGACACTTTCAGACCGCCCCGATCTGCTCCAAATACAAACCGGTGGATACATGGCTTATTTCTTAAATGGATTCACTTTATTCTGCCTTTCCACTTTCTGCCACGGATTTACTCTTCCATTGTTTTTGCAAATGAGAATTCTGTTCACTTGAGTGACGAAAGAGGGAAAAGTCTTGCCGCTAAAATAAGTCGATTGATTTGTGTAAAATGTGCATGCACCAACAAGTCAACAATGCACTATTTCTTTAAATGGCTTGAAAACGCCTTTGTATCTGTGTAGAACTTATTTCCTTTTGAGATCAGCTGCTCTATGTAAAATGATACAAATGAAGGCACAATGAATCGCCCTGCATGTTGCAACTTCCGGAATAAGGTTAAAAGCCTACAGAATGACATGAGACACAACAAAACAATGCATTGAAATGGCTTTGTTTCATTCTGTTCTTTGCAAACACGCCCCTGAAAATGTCTCCAGTAAACTATTATACATTCCCTTTCCAAACTCGCACTAGGTGGTGAGAAGCTACTTTTGAACCACAGCAACCTCTTCGAAGACCAAATCACTCACACACATTCACAGAGGGTAGAATGAGTATCAACCCCAACGACACAACACCAGTCTGCGCCGTACAGTGCTCAGAACTGGAATTAAACCAACAACCTTTCAATCATAACACAATAATTCTCACCGCTCAGACCCTCAACAGTTTTAAACTAAAAACATTTGGCTTTCAGCTTGTTCCCTTGTCCTAGAACTTTGCAGTGGTGCCCATTAGCTGGAAATATGGCTGTTAAGTTTATGAAGCAAACTTTAACTTGGCCATTATAGAAAAGTGGGCCCAGATAAGCTGTGTGTGTGCGTATGTGTTGTGTGTCTGTGTGTGCGCTCAGACTTGGACAGGCACTGTATGATTGGTCTGCACTTTCTCCTCACAGTTTATCCCCATTACCAGTGCCAAGGGCTTACCGGCTAAATTGGGCAAATTCTGGTTCCCTAAACAAATTACTCGCTCTGTTTGAGAGGCGAAATCGAATTAAGAAATTAGCGCCGATCCAACAGTGTAGCCTCCAATACTGTTAGCTCGTTGTTTTATTATTTCATCAACAAAGCTAAAAGATAAACTGCGTATGGATTACCTGAGCCGCGCCAAGTGTAAGTACACCTACAGGCTTTGATTAAATGGCTGAATGTATTCTGTAGGCCTAATCTCTGCCAAGGAGATGTGCCAGTGTACTCATTGTGTCTTCTACAGCTAATGTGCGCCTGTTAGCAGAAGTCTGATGGACTCCATTTTGACTGCACTGCCAAATTTATGGCGGAAATGGTGAATTTTCCCGGAGTAGAAGGTAATTTTATTAAGCAGGTTTATTTGTAGCACACACTTCACACACACAGTAATGAACAAGAAAGATGCATTAAATTCACAGTACAAACAAACTAAAACCTAAATAATCATACATCTTACTACAATCTACAAATTTGCACAGCTAAACACTTTTAAGGCTTAACATACTTGTCATAAGGTTGATGGCTAACGGACTCCAAACTGAGGATCATCACAATGGGGTGGGGTCAAAAGTTGCTCAAATAATTTACACAAGACTCAGGATGTTGTCATGATAAGCTCTGAACGAAGCAGCCATATTGAAAGCACAAATACCATTTGAATGGAACTGATTAAACATTTGTGTATTTTCATTATCTGTACTATCCCTTCCTTGAACCGCCGCCTTAATGTGGTGGACACTCGGGTGAAGAGAGACCTGGTGGTGAGTTGGAGCAGAGGGGGAAGCTGGATAGACTCGGCTGACCCAAGCACATCATGAGGGTTTGTTGGGAACTTCTTGCGGAGCCCTCTGTCATCAGGGTCTTCAACTCACACCTCCGGGAGAGCTTCTCCCAGGTCCCGGGGGAGACTGGGGATGTAGAGGCTGAGTTGACCATGTTCTCAGCCTCGATTGTCAATTAGGTCTCTGGTGCTTGTTCTGGCAATAATCCCCTGACCGGGTGGTGGACGCCAGAAGAAAGGGATGAAGACAAACCTTGTTGGCTTATATAGCACTGCTGAGGCAGGTATCGACAGGCCAAGCGTACCGCAGCTCGTGCAAAGGCAGAAACTACACCTGACAAAACACATTCTTCTGGAAAGATAAGTTTATGAGTACTGAATGTGTGTAAGTAAATAAGTGCATGCCTTTGCCGAAGAGAGTGTGTGTTTCTAAGTACAAGATGGTGTTGAAAAACGTTAGTACAATTTGGTCTGAGTTGGATCATTTCTTTGCTTTGATTGTAAATTAACTAAGGTCAAGTAGACAAGTTCATTTAGATTCAGTTGTCTAGACTGTAACTTCAACCGGCCCAGGCACCACATGTGGACAGCAGCATCTTTTGCAATATCCTGGTACATCTTTCCTTTAACACTGTACACTGTCTCTATACACATACCATATTGCCATTGTGACAACACTCTGCATGCTAAGTACTTTTTCAATCTCAGAGCACTAGGCAGGGGCCACTGTAGTTTCAAAGACAAATATAAAATGCATGCACTGATAATGCTTTTGAAGCTAATTGAAAATGGTTCTTGAAACAAAATGCGATAAGGCACAAACTCTGGCCTTCCACACAGGCGTTACAATCTAATGAGTGCTGACTAAATTGGCATTAAACAATTAGAGGTCTTTAAATGTAATATAAATGTCTTGCAATTTTCCACACATCATTTGCTGCTAATTATGCAGTATTATCACTAATATGGTAGGATACAAGTGGTATAAGGGTCCACCCAAATACAAGAAGGTCCGTGGTTCAAACCTTGCTTGATTGCATGTTGTAATTGTGTTCCCATAGTCACTTACTGTCATGGATAATGTTTTATTTCCTTTTTTTTTTCTGTGTCTTGTGTGTTTTTTAGGTTTTCACCCTGTTCATGTCCACGTCTGTGTGCTTGTTTTTCAGTTTTACTTCCTGTTTATTGATTGCCCTAATGTGTCTCCCATGTTGTGTTCTGTAGTGTATTTCAGCCCCATGTTTCTCCTTTGTTAGTCAGTTGTCATTGTCTTGTCCACGTCTGTCATGTCCTATTACCTGTAAATTCCTCCGTTTGTACATTTTATCCCAGGATTATTTTGATTTCTTTTTTAATTAAATATTGTCTTGAGCAATTTTGCATTTTGGATTGTTTTGATTTTGATTGTTTTGATTTTGATTTCTTCCATGTGACAAATTCTAAAAAAAATAGTTTGCAGATTACTTCACAAATAGAGCTCAAGCTGTTTCTGCTGATGGCTTTCAATCTGAATTTTCTCACCTTAATAGAGGTGTTCCTCAAGGCTCTGTCCTTGGACCACTCTTATTTACAATTTATATAAACTCAATTGGGCATAATCTAAAACACAGTAGCATCCACTTGTATGCAGATGGTTCAATTCTGTATGCTAAGGCATCTTCTTGTGCACAAGTGATTCAAAATATTCAAGAGGATTTTCACTCCATCCAACACAACTGTGTTAATTTAAAATGATTCATGAATTCAAATAAAACAAAATTAATGCTATTCTCCAAAAGACACTCTAGTGACCCAAAAAACATATATATTCTCACGCTTGATGGTAATATGTTTGAACAAGTACCATATTACAAATACTTGGGCATCTGGATCGATGATAAACTCTCCTTCAACAAACACATACAAGAGCTGACAAATCATCTTAAAGCCAGATAGTCATTCTTCTTTAGAAATAAAACATGTTTTCCTCTTAATTGTAGAAAACAGTTAATCCAGGCTACATTTCTTTCAGTTCTAGATTATGGTGCTATTATATATGCATTCTACAGCAACAGTGTTAAAACCTCTGAACTCGGTTTTTCATTCAGCTTTAAGGTTCATTACAGGTGAAGGATTCAGAACTCACCACTGTGAATTCTATTCTAAAGTCGAATGGCAATCATTGGATGCACGAAGAGAACAGCCCTGCATTTTGTTTGTGTAGAAAGCTCTAGTTATGGCATCTAGTCTAGCATTTTGCCTGATTATTTATCAAGTTTATTGCACATCAGTTCAGGTATTCACCATTTGAGATCTCAGGGCATTTTTATCTTATAATCCCATTGTGTCAACAAAGCCTTTCATCGACTTTGCTCCCTCCCTGTGGAACAAAACACAGAGACTTTTTAAATTAAATCATATTATGCCTAAAGAACTGGTCAAGGACTACCTGCAGTGTGTCGTGCATTGTTTTATATAATTGTATCTCATATTGTATGTATAAATGTGTTTTTATGAATTGGTTAGTTTTACTGAATGTTTTATTTGTGTTTTAGTGTCCTGTGTTGTTTATTTTGTGTTGTGTTTTAACAGTGTACCCATGAAAAAGAACTTTTCTCATTGTGTTTTCCCTGTATAAATAAATAAAATGAAATGGCACGTACCTCAGCTAGTAACAGTTTGTGTGACTTGTTGTGAAATTTGACACAAAAGTGAGTAAATTATTAAAAACAAAACCTGACAAATCCGCTCAGTGAGACAGGGCAGAAAAAAAGAAAGAATTAAAGTAGTAGAAATACATTTTGTATTTCGCAGTACTTTGTTCTTTATTTGTAAATTATAAAATACATTTATATTATTTAATATATATATATATATATATATATATATATATATATATATATATATATATATATATATATATATATATATATATACTAAAGAGCTTTTAACCTTGTTTAACCTGCATGTTTGCGTAATCCTGTATTTCTGCAAATGAGGCTTGATTGTTCACAAAATTCCTGTTTTCACCTACCACCTACACTGTGATTATTTGAAAAATGAAGACTCTGAGTGATACATGACTTCTAAAATGTCATATATAGCTACTTTTCAAAAATAACACATGTAAAACTGCTGCTTGCTGGAGTGAAATGTCACCATCAGTCCTGATATATGTTGCACTATGTTCCATGTATTTCAGTCAGGCCTCAGATGCTCATAGAACTTTGCGGCTGTTCTCTTCTCTCGCCTGCTGACAGACTCCTTTCGTATCAAAGTCTCACCTACGCTGACCCCACTTAGCCTCGCCATCGATTTCCTTTTTCCCAGGCACCTATTATTATATACCAAGATCCAGACTGAAAACATATTCTGTATTTTAAACACCACTAAAAGGTCATATGCATAAAACGAGAATGCATTACAGCTCGCATACATATTATTAATTCTCCGTGCCCGGCCCCTCACAGTGATTGAGGTGTTTACTCCGTTGCATATGTTTTATAAATCAGGAGCGGGGTGCACCTGCTTAACGTCCCATTCTTCCTTATTATGCCTGGCAGGGTGATGGAGCACACAGCCATAGATCAATATTGGCCTTCACCCGCCCTGCGTTCACTCGACAAAGACGCTAGAGGAAGGTGGCGCTAACCAGCATTTAGTCAAAGCACATTACTTGTATACACATTCTAGTGCAAGGCAAACTACGATTTTCATTTGTCCTGCTAATATTCCAAAACCAAGGTTCTGATTTAGGTTTTGGTCTTAGCTGTGTTTCTAACATTGTTCCACAGCGGTTTTGTAGCTTTTTTTTTGTCCATGTAAAAGTTGCTACTGACTGTATCTATAAAGCGCTTATTTTCCATTTGCGCTTTACTGTGTCAAAGTGTTACCAGCTTCATACCAGGCAGCTTTTTTTTTTAATTGCTGCCAGAGGTCAAAAATATTTATGGTAAGTTGGGGTTGAGCAATTTTCCATGTAAAATGTATTACATTTAGAAAAGACCTAATGAAAATCCGCAATTTCAGTAACAAATTCTGATATCCAAAGCCTTCCATGCCCTGTGGAGCTTCCATTTGAGTGTGATAGAGCTCAAACTAAGTTGTGAAAAGTGCTTATAAGTGCATTGCGGTGAATAATTGGGATGCTAAGAATGTGTTTGGAAAGGGAATAAAAATGTTGGACTGCGGCAAACTGTTTAGAATGAACTAGTTCTGTTTTAAACTAGAGCAAAAATCAGGTACAATACCTTGCAAGTGCTCTTTACAAACATTCACGCATATATGAGTGCAGGTGGGTTGTTTTATTTGCCGTAACTGCTACAAACTCAACTTATTTCTCTAATAGCTTTGAGTGTTTGGGTCAAAACTTTAAAAGTTATGAGTGAAGAAAATGTGTAAGTTTGAACTGTTAGAACTAGGGATGCAACAATACTCAATAAGATACGTCCATATCTATGATTTTTATTTTAAAGCCACATTGCGCTGACTTGTGTTATCTTCTCCCCATGAGTCATTGCTACTTTGTCTGCTTTGTCTGCAGCAAAGTCTGCAATCTTTGTTTATCATGTACACCGTACAGCACGTGAAACATGATAAACCCACAAGTGTCGCTTTCTGGGACAAACAGCAGGTAAAAAAATCTGATCAGTCTGTCGCCAAAGCATTCCAGAAGAGTTACAGTTTCTCCTCAGAGAAGCATGTGAAAAGAACTCATGCGATTGCTGTATACACAGGCGCAGTTTTACAGCCGTATTTGATGGTGTAAGATGAAGGGTTTTGTAAGCTCATGAACACTAGCTACTCACGCCCTCTTGTACACACTATACAAACAATATCATCCCTAACTCGATAAAATAGCGCGTCCAAACATTTTTGGGCGATTAGCTGGATCTGGAACTCTTGCTTCGACAACAAATAATGTTACTCTTCCACTCTTTACGGATTATGTGGTAAATATTGTACATTTACATGACACAGACGGACTTGGACAGCAAATATGCTTCTCCATTCATGTGATTGAACTTGCTGCAAAGTGTCACTAAACACTGTCCCACCAACTTGGCAAAAAAAAAGTTAGCTTCCCCCCCTCAAACGCACTACAGCCTAAACACACTGACAATGAAACAAATAATGTTAAACTTGTCCAAACACAATTTGATCCATGATGTCATAACACGTCCGGACACAACACATGGTATGTTGGAGCAATATGTAGCGCAACAAGCTGCTGTGTACTATGCATCTGTCCTGAAAAACTCTGGGAATGCTGACTGATCATTTTTATTGATTGCATGATATTTTATTTCAGTATGAGCATCTTAATACTCTCAATGAATGTGTGTCTAACTACCTTTTATTCATTTTCCTGATAGAGTCATTCAGGGACATTACCATCCACAAAGGAGGGGGACCAACCTTATACTCCTCCTGAACCATCTGTTGCATCTATATGGTTGTCTTTTTTTTTTTTGGTCAGGTCTGTGCACTGGCTTCAGGCTCGGGGAAGAGACTTTAAAGCAGCTCTGCTTGTATACAAGTCTCTCCACGGCCTAGCACCAAAGTACATCAGACATTTTTAGAGCCATATGAACCATCTTGGACTCTGAGGACCTCAGGGACCGGCCTCATGCTGGTGCTCAGAGTCAGGACTAAACATGGACTGGCCTCCTGCTGGTATCCAGAGTCAGGACTAAACATGGACCGGCCTCCTGCTGGTGCCAGAGTCAGGACTAAACATGGACTGGCCTCCTGCTGGTGCCAGAGTCAGGACTAATCATGGACCGGCCTCCTGCTGGTGCCAGAGTCAGGACTAATCATGGACCGGCCTCCTGCTGGTGCCAGAGTCAGGACTAAACATGGACTGGCCTCCTGCTGGTGCCAGAGTCAGGACTAATCATGGACCGGCCTCCTGCTGGTGCCAGAGTCAGGACTAAACAAATCTGCGTTTCAGTTTAATGTCGTTGAAATCTAGAACGGTCTTCCTGATGATGTGAGACAGGCCTCTTCTCTGACAATGTTCAAATCTGATATGACTGAAATGATTTTATCTGCTCTCTTCAAAGTAGTAGTTAGAACGTTTTTTTTTGTTTTTATTTGTTAGTATTGTGATTTTAGGGCATCTTTTCTTGTGGTGTAAAGCACTTTCACTTACTTTGTGTACAAATTGTTCTCCACAAATAAACCATTCTGAACTAGAAGAAATACATTGGGTACAGGCCCTTAAATCCAGTTATTGTTTTACTATTATGCCTGATCTTTTTTCTCTAGGGTTTTCCAGCTTGAGTTTTGATTGGTTCAAATGGGGCATGATTAGAGATCAGAGGTAAATACGTAAAGTCCACCCATTTCATAAAGTATTAAATGGTACACTAAAAAACCCTGCATTTTTACTGTGAGCAGGGTCAGCTCGTCACATATTTGACCTGTAACTTGACCTGGTTGTGTGATGTTCCTATGGAACTTTACAGGCAGAGCATTAACATCTCTATGGAGACAAGCAGAAAAGTCTGTGAAATTGAAATTACTGAGTTTTTTTGTGTGCATTCGGACGGGATAAGAAATGTCAGTAATTTTCTCATTTTTTCAGACTTTATTTTGGAAATGGCGGATTGCTAAACAAACGGAAATATTGCAATAAACTTTTCATTAATTCATGTCATTAGTGTCTATTCTGTTTTCGGTTGGTCTTCAATTCAATTCAATTTATTTTTGTAACGCCCAAAATCACAACAGTAGTTGTCTCGAGGGGCTACAGTGGAAAACAAAATAAACAGTGTTCATAGGGACTTGGAAATGTCCCAGCGTCCTGTGTCCTTAGACAGATGTCCCAAGCTCCCCTGTCCTTAGACCCTCCTTCTCGGCCAGGAAAAACTACCAAACCTCTTTGGGAAAAAGTAGAAACCTGTAGGAGTTCCACAGTGAAGCAGAGATCCAACTCCCTCGGACGGACAGACGGACGCGCCTCAATTTGCAGATACACGGTGGAGCGAGACCCACTCAGGAGGAGAACCAATTCTTCGAGGCTAATGAGGAACCGTTCATATGGAGCGGAGACCGTTTCTCCAGGCAGACCGTTTCTCCAGGCAGTTGAGGAGCATCTGGATCCACAGGTCCTCGATGTGCCTGCTCCACTCCCGTCGGGGAAGTGGGAGAAAAAGAAGGAAAAGCGATGAACAGATTGCCAGTGAATTTAAGTATTAAATATTGTTTGATAGAAAAGTAGTAGGAAGCAGAGGATAGTGCTCAAGCTGCCATACTTCCCCCAGCATAGTTGCTCCTAGGGCAGCATAGCTGGGAACTATCGGTTTTTATTTCTGTTCCTAACTGGCCTGACCATAAGCGATTTAAAAGAGGAACGTTTTAAGCCTGGTCTTAAATGAAGAGACTGTGTCGGCCTCTTTAACATGGACAGGAGCTGATTCCACAACACAGGAGCTTGGGAGCTAAATGCTCTACCTCCTACTGTGCTTTTAGAGACTCTAGGGACCACCAGAAGTCCAGCATTTTGAGAGCGAAGTGCTCTGTTTGGATGATAAGGTACTATAGCCTCTTTGAGGTAGGATGGGGCCAGGTCATTTATGTCTGTGTAAGTCAGGAGGAGGATTTTGAATTTGATTCTAAACTCGACAGGGAGCCAGTGAAGAGACTCGAGCACCGGCGTAATGTGCTCTCTTCTTTTAGTTCCTGTTAGTAATCTTGCTACTGCATGTTGAACCAGTTGAAAGCTTTTTATGGCGCTTTTAGGGCACGCTGCGAGCAGGGAGTTACAGTAGTCTAATCTAGATGTTACAAAGGCATGGACAATTTTTTCAGCATCACTTTTAGGCAAGATTTTTCTGATTTTGGCTATATTACGCAGATGGAAATAGGCTGTTTTACAGGCTTGATTTATGTGTGCTTTGAATGAGAGCTCTTGGTCAAATAAGACTCCAAGGTTTCTTACAGTGGAGCTGGAGGCTACACTGACGTCCAGTGTGACTATCTGCTCAGATAAAGCGTCTCGTAGATGATTAGGGCCTAGTACGATGACCTCGGTTTTTTCAGGGTTAAGAAGCAGATAATTAAGTGTCATCCAGGTTTTTATATCCTTCACACAAGCACCAAGTCTGTCTGCTTGATCGGTCTGATCAGGTTTCATTGATAGATACAGCTGTGTGTCATCTGCATAGCAGTGGAAGTTAATGCTATTCTTTCTGATAATGTTACCTAACGGCAGCATATAAAGAGTAAACAGAATTGGACCGAGAACTGAACCCTGTGGCACACCGTAGGTTACTTTAGAACAGGGTGAGGAGCTCTGGTTTACATTAACAAACTGGTACCTATCCGATAGGTAGGATTTAAACCAGCTGAGGGCTGTCCCTCTGACACCTACATCAGATTCTAACCTCTGCAGTAGAATGTTGTGGTCGATTGTGTCGAACGCTGCACTGAGGTCCAATAGAACCAGGATTGAGACCAGTCCATCGTCAGCAGTTAATAACAAATCATTTGTGACTTTAGCTAGTGCAGTTCAGTGCTGTGGTGGGATCTGAACCCTGACTGGAAAACTTCGAATAAGTTATTGTCCTGTAGATGGCGACAAAGCTGTTTAACTACAACTCTTTCAAGGATTTTAGTGACAAAGCATTAGCTCTTCAGCATTAAGTAGTGTGAAACGTCGTTCTTTACCGTACTGTTGCGATCAGAACGTCATCCAGACTTCTTATGAAACTGCCTATTTTAATCCATTCACACTGATACAGCTCCTTGAGTTTTTTTTTTAACTTTTTGTTAGTATAAATAATTGAATGGCAAAATGGCCGGTAACAAATTAACATTACTGAATGGCAAAATGTGCCATAGAGACATTTTGAATAGATCTACATTCAAGCGACGGATGAAAAACAGTCCAAATCACAGACATGAGTATTCGTACGGGACTAGATTTACCCAAGGACCTCTGAGTTTGCTGAAATACAGAAGGTTACATTTGGGACATTTATACAGACATAGACGATTCGTACGGGACCAGACACACGGACGACCTTTGTAAATCTTACAATTTAGCTGAGAATAGACACAATTTTAGTACATTTTGTTCCCACCTAAATCATAATTAGCAACCTGTTAACGCACACAGGTTTTTTATGTCACAGACCAAGCGGAATGATAAAGTATTGAAATTGTCCACAATGAATCACGCGCCTCTTCAGACGAAACATGCCAACTCATGAAGAACCCAGGCGCTGCTATAAGGAGCTGCACATGTGAGCGGCTGTGACTGAGTGCCTAGTGTCCCTGTTAAGTGTAATAAAGCGCTGGGCTAAAATAATGTGATGAGTTTAATGAGCGAACCATCCATGCGGCGCAGCTCTTTTGTGGGCCCAGACCACGCTGTCTCTCCTGCCCCCGCTTTGTCAGATTCTCTCTCTCTGTGAGTGTGGAAATGCGAGGAGGGGAGGGGAGCTGGGAGCCGGGGCGCTAGGAGCCGGGCCGCTGGGTAATGTGGCTGGAGCGGATGATTAATCTTGCTCAGGTGAGAGTGCACGGGGAGAAACAGGGGGGTGACAGGGGGAGAGAGAGAAGAAGGGGAAGGGAAGAGGGAGGACGAAGAGTGATTTGTTTTGTTTTCTGAATAATTTTATTTAAATTTTATTTAAATTGTATCTCATTAGTAATAAGTAGTAATAATATTGAAAGTACTTTCAATTGTAACTGACACAACAAGCTAAAAATCCCCTATGCAAAATGAACCATATTGTAAAACATGAGCTGCAGTAAATAAATAGCTGAATGAATATTAATTATCATTATTAATCATTCAACACTCTGCATCTTAACTCTTCATATATTACCCAAAAAAAGAGAACTAAATGTCTCATGATACACGCAATACTAAATATTGAGACCCCCCAAAAATTGTTCCAGCTTTAATTTATCGAACGTTAAGTCAGTATAGTAACTATTGTGACACTTATCAGCTGACCGGTAGATGTTACATCACCAATGATTTTATTTTGGGCCATAGTCTTGCTTTGATAGAGCTGCTAAAACAAACCAGTATCTGTAGGAAAGTGGCGATGAAATTCTGGGACCTGCAAATGTTACCTAACACTCTGTCTATGACAAAGAATAGAACTGGGGACAGAGGGCAATCCTGTGGACAGCATGCACTTGGGACCGGCCTGGCTTTTGGCATAAAGTTATACAGGGAGAGGACAGCCTTTAGCAGAGGACTGCCTGTAGATGGAGTCCAAAGTCGGTAATGGTATCTTGACATGAAGTAAGTAAAAAAATATATATATATATCATATATTTTTTTTATCTGGGTGCACGGTGGCAGAGCGGTTAGATCTCTCGCCTCCCAAAAAGGAAATCATGGGTTTGATTCCTGGGCGAACATTACATCACATGATTTCTCTGGGTGGAGTCTGCATGGGTTACCGTGGGTTCTCTTCGGGTTCTCTGGCTTCCTCCCACCGTCCAAAGACATGCATGTGTTAGACACACAACCATTCACTACGGCCAATTTACCTATGTCTCTGTGTTAGCCCTGAGATGAGTTGGCCACTGTCCAGGGTATACCCCGCCTAAGGCCCAAAGGCACTGGGATAGGCTCCAGTCACCCGAGACCCCTAATGGGAACAAGCGGTAGAAAATGATATATATTTTTTTTTATTTAAAACAAGAGGTGCAAAACAAAAATGTCCTTTAAGCAAACAGGTTTGCTGTAGAGTGGATTGTTGCAGTCCAAAAGTGTCTCCACAGTCTCAATTGAACTGTACCAAACCGTTTAAGTGATCCAAAGTGGACCTTGAGATGTCTCACTTCCAAAGCTCTCTGGCTCTCTTCAGCTTGTGGTGCACATTAGTTTAGGAGTTACACACCGCAACAAGATGACTGGACAATAGAGAATGCACATACAGTATAAACAGAAAAGAATAATTTTTGACCAAATGCTGACTTGTTCTTGTAATAAACTGTCATAAGTCCAGTGATGGTAATTTATATATTCTTAGTAAAACAAAGATAGCTTACATTAGCCAAAGCCTTTTCCTGCTTATTGATGCAGGGCACTTGACTAGATCAAATATTATCTTTCCAGTGCAAGATACAACATTAACAATGTTAACCCAATGCATTACATAAAGAGATGTAAAAATGAGGTATAGAGGCATTGAAAAGTTAAATAAATGTATAAAAAGCTGACAATATAAGTAGTTTCTTCTTTACTCTAGCTTTAGCCACGTCTCACAGTGCCACACTGAATGTCTTTTAGTGCATTGCTGAGATCAGCCTCATGATTAAAACTCCAACCGACAGCAAAACAAGCAGGTTTTTTTTTAACTTTGCACACACATCTCTGTAACATTTAGTTTCATTTACTTTCCTAAATAGAATTTATCTTTATGCTACAAAAAAATCCACAATGTCCCGTTGGGTAAATACCTATTGTTGTTGTTGTCTTATCATAAATCCCTCCAGCCTTTGTGTTGTTGCTCCACTTTGGCTGCGTCTCCTCTCTGGATTGACCCACCTCTGACTCCCTGGCTGCTCGAGTCTCTCACTCTTGTAACCCTGTCAGTCAATCATCGCTGGTACACTTTTATTTGACATGTGTCCCTGTGTCATTGGCCTGTGATGGACATGGACCCACCCACCCTGAGCACTTTGGAAAATGAAAAGCCCCCTCAGGACTGAAGTACTTTATAATAAATAATATCAAACGTAAATCATAAGGGTGATATTGGGTGCTCCAACTGTTATGTCAGTGTGGTTGTATTTTGTTGTCTGGCTTTAATGCCCTGAAACCTTTTATTGGTAGCGATAGGCAAATTAATACCATAATATTTTAATACATTGCTTATATTTAGTTACTCGGCACCTATGTTTCATTTTAGGTCAGTTCAAGCAGCAGTTCAACCTGGAGTGAGACAAAAACAAATACATTTTATGCTGGTACATAAAATAAACCTTTGGCAGAATAACGTTCCTGGCCAACGCGGAGCCGGGAGTGTAGAAGACCCCTCCTATCACAGGATTTCCGAGTCTTCTTCCGCAGTATGGACGTGGGAGCTTGCGGCGAAAGCAATGCGGCTGGAGACGGTAAAAGGAAGGCGAGTTGATCGGGTGGATACAGAGAAAGAACCGCCGTGAGCCCAAACAATCTCGCAGGGTCGTAAGAATCGGACATGTTGAAAGATATTAAAGTATATGTGAAGTTGCGACATGAGCTGGAAGTTGAGCGGTGAGAAGGCGAGGGCTGTTTAAATGTAACTGGCTGAAGGCTGATTGACTGTGGCAGAGGTGTGTAGATTTAGGGGAGGAATCTGTGGTACGTGAACAGGGGAGTCAGCCCCTAATGCATGAGCAGAAGCAGAGGATTCCAGTCTGATTGGTTTGGCTTTAGCTCCATAACTAAAAGGTTGGGTGCTAACAGTTCAAACTGAGCCATGTTTCTCAGTCATGGTTCAACATTGACCCTTGTGTTACCCTCCAAATGAGTGTGTGCGGGTTGAATCAATTTTTTCAAGCTGTGGAGGGAGGGGGGTGCCATGGGGTTGTGGTTGGTGTGTTGGCGTGTTTGTACAAGGCCTTGAAAGTCTAGCTTTCAAGAGGAGGCCTTTGTATGACGTACAGAAAATGTGTGTACAAACCCATTATGTTCTCTTGTCTGCAGTGACGCATTATTTAAGTCATGTTCCAGACTGAGCCAAGGTCCTATATTCACAACAATCGAGATGACACACACGGCTACAAAAGGTTAGTTACAGTGGTTCTGCTTTCAATCACCTTGGAAGATATTTTATTTGTATTCCTTTGTAACGCAACAATATATTTAAGTGTATGTCTAACACTGGCTAAAGTTTTCTTTCAATCTCATCATTAGAAAAGCTTCATGTTGCTCCACAAGATTGTAGGTACAAACAAGTTCTTCCTGGGTACAAACCTACAATTCCCGAAACGACAGTGAATGTTCGGTAGCCAGTTTCAGAGCGACAACAGACTGGGACGCTCGTCAGCCATCCATGACCGCTGGCAGTAATAAGTGGCCCAATATATGAAATTATTATTTACAAAGAAGCCTCATCATTTCCTTGCCTTGAGTGCTTTTACATCCACAAGCCATAAATCAAGCTAGTGTTTCAAACTACTATATTATGCATTATTCAGGCCTCTTAAACCACGTTTGGGCAAATTACCCTTGGTCTTTAATGTAGTAACATTTCTGTGTATGCAATATGAAGCAAGCGAAAGCAGCTCAACCATTTAAAGATGCATTATGGAACTTTTCTCGAGGAGGATTGGCCACCTGCTTCTCTCCATGGAGATGTTGCTTAGCCTGAAATAGGGCTGGGCAATTAATCACATTTTAATCGAGATTGAGAGTCATTCACTTCTAATCGTCAGTGTTCAGCTTGGGTGGTTTTAATCAAGAGGTTCTCAGCCAATCCTCTGTCAGTAAAAGCATATGGTTTGGAGCTGAATGTTGAATGGGAATTATTAAACATACAGTGTGTCTTGTTTATGTTCATGATATTGATGCAGAAAGCAATTTTTATTTTGTTTTTAGAAAAATAAACTCAAATCAAATCACACAATCAATCAAATCATATGTTTGTCATGTCGCCCAGCCCTAGCCTGAAATGTTCCACACCATGGAATTAATTCATCAGGTGACACAACCAAGTCAAGTTACAGGTCAGATCTGTGCAGAGGCGACCCCACTGACGGTAAGATTACATGTTTTACATGGGTTTTTATTTCCACAATAAAAACACCTGTAATCGAATAAATGCAAGCTATGATAAGGCCATACTGTGGAGCATTCCAGGCTAGTGGGAAAAGTGACATCATCTATTTGTGAACTCTGGAGTGAAGCAGTTGGAATGGCAGTGGGAAACTAGATATATAGTTAATACTGGCACATTTACAGAAATCTTTATTAATGCGCATAGTCCCCCGTTCATAAAAAGTAATGCATAAATTAGGCAAAAACGTGCTAGTGTGGCTCTTGTTTACATAATGAATGTAATTTGAGCACTGACATAAACAAAACAAGTCTGGTGAAGTGCTTTGAACTTTGGAAACATAGATGGATTATTACAGCATCTCGCATGTTTTAGATGAGAAAAAAACAAAACAAAAGCATGCTTAACAGCTCATAAAAGTCAGTTTAGCTGAATATAACTCCTTTAAAGAGCCACTAAAGGAAAAATAAACCAGCTGTATTCCAGCTTTGAGACATTCATTCATTTCCAATGGATCTCCCAGCAGCCTCACGTGCATATCCCCTGCTTGATTATTATAATATGATGGTTGCATTTGTGCACATAATGTAATTGTAATTCATGTATGACTGAACCGGGGCTTTATGTAAACGACTTGTTGAATTATTCATCTGAAGATGCTTGTCAAAAACCACATTTATTCTGCATTATCATGTGTATAAACTGTGTAAGTCTTTGCCGCGTGACTCAGGATTGGTTAGTTAATTAGTGGAGGGGCTTTGGTGTTGGGTGAGGGGGGTGGGGGGGGACATGACGGATTCAAGTCCTTGCCATAAACTCAGGATATTATCATTAAGATTTGACCTGGCATAATGGGCTCTGAAAGCTAGCGGCTAGGACAATAATTACAAACAGAGTAACAGAGCTGGCCCACTGACGAGAATAAAAATCAGTTTAGACTTGTTTGGACTGAAGTCAAGCAACAGTCTGACAACAATACAGCACTGAGGGAAACAGGTAAACAACAGGTGAGCTGTAACCTAGTGCTGCACATGCCACTCATCAGGTCCGCCACTTTATAATAACAACACTTTTAATATCCCTTATTTCATATTCATATTAAGTCCATTCAAGGTGTATTATAAAGTGGCGTCAAGAGAGATGAGCGTGCTTGCACTAATCTAACCTATAACTTGGCTTGTGTCAATGGCTTAACTTCATAGAGATAGAAATCTATAAAAGAGTAAAACATCAAATAGATAAAAAAATAAAACACTATTTCACCATTGATTCAAAGCTGTATGAATCAAGAAAATGTTCACCCCATGATAAGTGCAGGATCAGCCACAAAGGTGTCAGTAGTAATTTATGGAAGGAATGTGACGAGACAACAACAAAAAGTGGTCATTTAGAACCCTACTGATCATTTCTAAATTCTACAGCAAATCCCTATTATGTTGGAGAAATTGTGACATGGTGGCGGATCGCTCACATCCTTCTGCTTAATGCACCAAAAATATTCTAAATTCTGTTATTTGGAGGTAACCTTCTCTTCCAGCAAACACAGAATGGACACAGAATCCAAAACGGGTTTACATCATAGAACAGCTGACAGCCAAGCTTCAAGTGAAAACAGAATTGTTCTTATGCTTATTTTCACAACTGATTTTAATAAACTAATTAAAAAAAAAAGAATACCAAGAATACTCAAGAATACCAAAACTATTACCAGTGGCAGGGACCAAACTGCCAGCCAAATTAGTCAGAGCTTCAGTTTCCCAACGGAAGTACCTATAGTTGTATCAGTAGATGTAATAATTGTTGTAGTAGCAGTAGTAGTAGTAGTAGTAATTGTAGTAGTAGTACAGTAGTCCATGGGCAGCAATATTGTTCATGTTTGATATTCTGGAAAAAAACATGTCTGCAAATAATCCATGGCATGTTTACATTAACCCAGGCTTATATACTGTATATCAGCCAAACCCCTAAACAGGATTTCCAACCACATTTCTCATGATTTTATTTGTCATATTTTATTTACATTCCAGAGTGTGCCCCGGCTCCACTCTCTCCTCGCTCCTCCTCCTCCTCTCCCGTGCTCTGCTCTCTCAGTAGATGTCACTGCAGTTCCATGAGCAGCAGCAGCACTGGAGAGGGGCGGGTGCGCCGTGGGACACAAGACACCTACGGGTGACGATAGTGGTGACGACAGGGAGGGAAGGGAGGGAAGGGAGGGAGGGAGGGAGGGAGGGAGGGAGGGAGGGGAGGGAAGGGAGAGAGGAGGGAGAAGGGGGAAGAGAGCGAGGAGAGGCGGAGGAGGTGAGGATGATGAGAGAACAGAAGAGGAGACATGTGAATGAGACACAAGAGTGAGCTTAGTAAATCTTTTTTTTTTTTTTTTACCAACGCATAGAACGTGACTTACGATATGTGCTAATCAGGGAAAAGAGACAATGCTTTAAATAAGGTTGATTTGTTTAATAAAGCATTGTAAGTATGTGTTGTTAAGCATTTATAAATCACTAATAAATCTAATAACATTTAACAGTTAAGCCATGAACAAAACCCCTCATATGTGCAAATAAGTAGAGTGATAAAAATATGGCTGCTACTCGTCACCAACAGCCGTTCCAACCACTACCAAATGCGACGCTATATAACAACTGCTCTAACTTCCGAGTCACTCACTAAATTTACATTTACGAGAAAACCCGATAAGTGGCCTAATCCAATCTAAACAGATTTTACAAAATGCAAGTAAAGCCAGGAACTATAATTGAGGTGTCCTGGTTCGAAGACAGGAGCAGTCAAGACAGTCAACTGCACCAGGTAGAAAGAATCATCATGGAGAATATTTGCGTTTGAACGTGTACTCATTCGTTTTAGCTCAGCAGAGATGATGAACTACGGTCCCTCCATTGCGAATTTGCTCGTGTGGTTTTGTTTTTTTTTCCGCTACGTTAAAGTGAAAGGAAAATCTACCAGAGATTCAATGAGTTTATTTGTTCTGCACCAAAGGAAAAAAATGAAAATCAAGTGCTCAACATAAATGAGAAATTGCTTTGCTGGCATAGACAATTTGAAATTGGTTGTTTAACATTCGAAACATGGAGAATATGACTATGCATATTCAGGAGTACTTTTTCTTTTAGAGCTAACTGTCTGTGTCTTGTTTTATGCTCTATTGTGTGCTCTTGTGTGTGTGTGTGTGTGTGTGTATATATCTCAAAGTGTATATATATATATATATATATATATATATATATATATGGGCCACGATCAGTCACCTTGTCTACATGGATGACATCAAACTGTACGCTAAGAGCGAGCGAGACATAGACTTTCTGATCCACACGACCAGGATCTACAGCGCTGACATTGAGATGTCATTCGGGTTTGAGAAGTGTAGTCTGATGTCGACAAAGAGAGGGAAGGTAGTCCCCACGGAAGGGGTCTCACTCCCAGAAGGAACAATAGGAGACATGGAGGATGGTTACAAGTACCTTGGAATACCACAGGCAAATGGCAACCTTGAAGAGGTAACAAGGAAAGCGGCAACAGCCAAATACCTACAACGAGTAAGGCAAGTCCTAAGAAGCCAGCTCAATGGCAAGAACAAGTCCCAGGCAATAAACAGCAATGCCCTGCCAGTGATCAGACCCTGCAGGAATAATAAGGTGGCCAAAGGAAGAGCAACAGACCACAGATGTTAAGACGCAAAAGCTGCTCACCATGCATGGAGGGTCCACCCAAAAACCAGCACCCTGAGACTGTACACTAGCCGAAAGGCTATATCAAGAAATCTTACCAACGGCTAGAGCGGGCCGGTCTGAAGGACAGCACAGAGGCACTCATCATGGCTGCACAGGCCCTGAGCACCAGAGCAATGGTGGCCCAGATCTACCACACCAGACAAGACCCAAGGAGAGGCCCCTGAGACAATCCAGCACATAACTGCGGGGTGTAAGATGCCGGCAGGGAAAGCATACGTGGAGCGCCATAACCAAGTGGCTGGCATAGTGTACAGGAACATCTGTGCAGAGTATGGACTGGAAACCCCAAGGTCAAAGTGGGAAACACGTTCAAAGGTGGTAGAGAATGACCGAGCCAAGATCCTGTGGGACTTCTAGATACAGACTGACAGAATGGTAATGGCAAAAACCAACCAGACATTGTGGTGGTGGATAAACAAAAGCCGTTGTGGATTATGTGGCAACACCAAGTGATGGCAACATCAGGAAAAAAGAACACGAGAAACTGGAAAAATAACCAAAGGGCTCAAAGAAGAGCTAGAGAAGGCGTGGAAGGTGAAGGCGAAAGTGGTGCCCGTGGTCATCGAAGCACTCGGAGCAGTGACCCCAAACTGGAGGAGTGGCTACAGCAGATCCCTGGAAAAACATCAGACATCTCAATCCAGAAAAGTGCAGTACAGACAAACAGCAAAGATACTGCGCAGAACCCTCAAGCTCCCAGGCTTCTGGTAGAGGACCCGAGCTTAGAAAAAGGGATATACCTGTAATATATACACACACACACACACACACACACATAAAGTATGTGTGTATATATGTATATATATATATATATATATATATATATATATATATATATATATATAAGAAATTGGTTGTTTGGCAAATTCAGAGTTCTCTGTGGATGTAAATGTAGTGATTGTTGACCTGTTAAGACAATAAACCTGGATCAGACCAGGATTAATTCTAGAACAGGACCAACCCAAGTCTCTAAATCAGGATTAAACTGGGAATGTAGAAAATCCTTAAGTGACCTCCACATATACATTGCTGTAATAGTGGGTTCAATATGCATTCCACTGCAGCCAAATATAATGACCTTATTGAAACACGCACTTGGATGCAGCAGGGCCGACACAATTAACTGTCATGCTACCATCGCCTATCAGTTCATAATGAAGAGATAAAGAGTGGTGCAGCCGGGGGAAATGTGAACCGCGATAGAGGTGTTGTTGACTTGTCTCTGTCAAACTGATAGCAATCTGCCAGCTCTCTTCGGCTCGAGCACTTGTACTGATTGAAGCCCACTGTAATTACTTGATTTAATATGGGAAATGAAAAATATCACAACATCATGGATCATCTAGATACATTTGAGGTAATGATGGACATGATCAACCATTGTTCTGATTTTGAATGAATAAATAAATAAATGGTCAGACAACAATGGACAGCTGTTAGCATTCATTGTGTTAACTCAACAGTATTTGAGTGTCTAGTATTTAGTGATAATCTCTTACATCATTAGTTGATGTAATCCCTCATCATCTAGAAGTGGTTCATGGTGGTTTCAAAGGTAGTCATCTGGACGCTAGAAATTAACGTTTCAACGTCCATCCGAGAGTATGATCGAATGAAATGGTTTGAGCAGCTGCATTTATACTCTCCTGAGCTCACATTGGTCCTGCCCAAATGTAAGAGTTCTAACTGAAACTTATCCCTGCCCTTGTTTACAAGTCTGCCAATTTCACTCCTACAGTTTGGGTTGTTATGCCCTAATGAGGGCTGGCTCACTCTTTCTCAGAGCTGTCAAGTATCTCATTTGCATTTGACTGGCTTGATTTCTGCCATGGTCTTATGAGGCTATTGTTGACTGAGGGGAGATTGTATCTTAGACATCCATTCCTATTTAAAGAAGGGTTTTCTTTGTCAAATGCCAAATGTCAAACCATTCCTTCTCCCTGCTTGAAAAAAAACCACACCTTACGGTCTTCAAATGCGTGATTTGTGGCTTGTAGATGAAGATTCACAGTCAACCTACTCTGTGCATAAAGTTTTCTGTGCAATGTTGCTAAGTAAAGAATAAAATTCAGAGAGAGTGAGTCCACAATTCAGTGGACATTGTTGATACAAATTTTTGGAAGGCATTGGAGGCGTCTTGAAAAGCCTGACACGGTTAAGACTGCAGCAAAACACAGTGCAACAGTTGGGCAAAAAAAACCATTACTTTGCCAGTTGGAGGGGAAACCGTTAGGTTAGGTAAATTGTAAACCAGAATACCTTTGAAACCTTGTCTACCAATTACATCATCAGTTTAAATTGCTCATTGTGGAACCCGAGGTGTATGATCTTGTTTCATGTTTTTTTCTTTCAAAGAACAGGAACAAGACAATACAGGATCACTCAAACATGCATGAATCACTCTACAACTCGGAGTAAGATAATGATGACGGAAAACCAGCGCCCTCACAGTAAAACAAAAAAACAAGGTCTTTTTTTCCAATATTCACACCTGAAATTGAGTAAATGCCATATACTGTAGATATGTTAAAGTGCTATAGAACATTTCAGGCAAAGGAATAACATCTTCATGGTAGCACCCCTCCACAAGAAAAGTAATATTTTCAGTTTACAATATCCTACGTTTCCCTTATTAAATTACTATCTGGCCTCATCCCAGTTCTAGCCTCCACTTGCTAATCTTCATCCCTGTTAGCGAATACATGTGTGAAGACTCATGGCTCACATTCAGCAGACATGATTTATTTAGTGGTAGATGAGGGGGAAAATATTTACTCTTATACCTGGCTGCGGCTTGAAGCTCCAGGCCAAACATAAATGGACGTATTGCAAAGTTGGCAGGACAACAACAAACTCTCCACCGCTCACATCATTCTGTTCAGATATGCAGAGGAATTTTTGACACAAAAAGCCATCCTCTAAATAAACCAAGTATGTTTTGAATGTTTTCAAGGCTCCAGTTCAAATATCACTTTTTATTTTTGCATTTTTTTAATTATGTGTAACTCTTTTTGATTAAGTCTAATGGAGAGTAGAGGTCAGTAGTTAGGCCATGTTTCATTGACTATCTTCTCAGTTGGGGGACTGGGTTTCACCTTTGTGTGTAACTGCTGCCACTAGACGTCTTTGCTTCTGTTTTCTGTTTCACGGAGACGTGGCTCAGCGAGCCGATCCCGGACGGCGCCGTACAGATCGAGGGGTTTTGCCTCTTTCGTGCGGATCGTCATAAAGGTCTCTCCGGGGGTAAAACACGCGGCGGAGGAGTCTGCTTTTACATTTTTTTTTTTTCAACAGCGCCTGGTCTTTCAGGTGTGACTGTGATCTCCAAACACTGCTCTCCTGATCTGGAATATCTCTTCATTAACTGCAAACCATTCTACTCGCCACGTGAGTTCGCCTCATTCATTCTGGCTGTTATTTACATCCCACCGAGCGCAAAACGTGCACGTGGCACAGCGCGCGCTCGCGGACCAGATTCGGAGTTTGGAGCGGACCTTCCCGGACTCCTTGTGTATTATCCTGGGTGATTTTAACAAGGGGAATCTCAGCCACGAACTACCAAAGTACAGACAGTTTATTAAAGTTCCAACCAGAGAGCAGAGCACGCTGGATCACTGTTACACAACAGTCAGTAACGCCTTCCGCGCCGTGGCTCGCGCTGCTCTCGGCTTCTCAGATCACGCCATGGTTCACCTGATCCCCACGTACAGGCAGAGGCTGAAGCTCTCCAAACCTGCAGTGAGGAAATCTAAGAGGTGGACCAATGAGGCAGTGGAGGAGCTACGTGCGTGTTTGGACATTACAGACTGGGAGGTCTTCAGAGCTGCCACAGATAGTTTGGATGAGTACACGGACACTGTGATGTCATACATTCGATTCTGTGAGGACAGCCTCATACCAACACAAAACAAAGTCACTTTCAACAATGACAAACCCTGGTTCACACCTAAACCTAGGCAGTTAAGGCAGCAGAAGGAGGGAGCGCATAGGGCTGGTGACAGGGGGCGCTACAAAGATGCGAAGTATGGATTTAGCAAAGAGGTGTCTCAAGCTAGATCACAGTACAATACGTGTCTGAAGCAGCAGTTCTCTGACAACAACCCCGCCTCCGTGTGGAGGGGGCTCCGGCTCCTCACCAACCACAAGCCCCGAGCCCCCCCTGCTGCAGACAATCGAAAACTGGCTGAGCAACTTAACACCTTCTTACTCCAGGTTTGATGTGACCACCCCTCCCCCGCCAACCCAAACCTGGTCACCCCCATCTCCCCCACCACCCTCTCAGTTCAGGAACAGGATGTTCACAGGCTATTTCGGAAATCCAACCCCCGAAAAGCTGCTGGACCAGACGGCGTCTCTGCCGCTACATTAAGACATTGCGCAGGAGAGTTAACCCCCGTCTTCACAGACATTTTTAACACCTCCCTGGGGTCATGCCATGTCCCAGCCTGCTTCAAGTCTGCCATCATTGTCCCTGTCCCCAAGAAGCCCCGGATCACTGGACTTAATGACTACAGGCCTGTGGCGCTGACGTCTGTAGTCATGAAATCATTTGAACGCCTGGTCCTGCCCTACCTCAAGTTCTTCACCTCCTTCCTGCTGGACCCCCTGCAGTTCGCCTACAGAGCCAACAGGTCTGTAGACGACACCATCAACCACCAGCAGGTCGGATCACAGCTGACCCTTCTCACCCTGGACATGGTCTATTTGAACCGCTCCCCTCAGGCAGGAGGCTACGGTCCATCCGGACCAGAACCTCCCGCCACAAGAATAGTTTCTTTCCCTCTGCCGTTGGACTCATGAACACTTCAAAACACCTGTCACTTTAACTGCAATATTCAACCCCTCACCTTCTGCACTACAACTTTAAACATAACTGTAAACTTGTGTACATAGAAATGCCTATTTTTGTTTTTTTATTGTATAGTAATTTTAAATTGTTTCTTAATGCATGCCCTTTTTTGATTGATTGAATGTATGTTGTTTTATTATTGCTCAGTGTTTTATGTTGCACCTTAAGGCCGAGACAAGTTCCTATGTTGTGAATTTTGTTCATTGACAATGGAAATAAACTCTTTCTGATTCTGATTCTGATTCAAGTCTTTAGCATTTATTTACTGCTCTTGGTGAAAGCTATTCCGTGCGTGTGCTTAAAGCTTCTTCTTCTCCAGTGTACCTTGTAGTTTTGCTGCTTCAGTGTCTTCATCCTGCTTTTGACATAAGGTTAAAGGTTAAGGTATGCTTTATTAAACCATCCATTCCTCTGGGTCAACCTGTCAGGAGCAGATTTTGATCTAGGCTTAATCAGGATCACCTTGACTGGAGGATTTGACCTATTATGTATGGTTTTATTGGTTGCTGGGGGAAACAGCTGTGGACAGAGGAAAACCCCACCCAGAAACAAGCAAAATGCCAAACGCTCCCAGGAGTCAACCCCAGGAAGTAAGTGTTAGCGCACCTATCATAGATCAGCTCAGAAGGTGCTTCAAAGATCCAAAATACAGCAACAATGATAAACAGCTACAGCACAAAAGACTGTATCAACACAGAAGGCACACACATTTAAGATTACAGAGTGCTGTGCATCTTCATCAGCCACAAACCACTCTTTTAAAGACAGTGAGGTGAAGATTCTAAGCAGGAGAAGAAAGGAGGCCATTTTTAATCATTCGTACACAATGCAATTTAGAGAATCCCTCTTTAAACAGAATTGGAGGTTTAAGATTAAATGTACCTGTAGGGCACAACAGCATTTTGAAGCCATGGGACGGGATCAGCCCTGACCATTCTGATGCTAATCAGGGACTCATCAGTGATGAGAGAGCTGCAGCCAGGTAACAATAGGATATCTATGGCTCATTACAGGGCTGTTAGGGGAACAAAAAAGATTAGTTTCAGTGGAAACTTAAAACAGTACTAACAAATAGTTAAACAGGACAGGCTGTCATCGGGAGGTTCCGCCCAGTGGGCAGGGTTTACACAGCTCAGAGTAGGATAAATATCCGAGTTCTCAGATCAGAACTGCAAATTGAGACTTTTGGATGAAAGTCAAAACGTCTCTTTTTTTCAAAAACAATGTCCAGAGGACTACAATGGAGTCTTTTTCTACGATAGAACAATAAAATATATACAGAATCTTATCACTGTCGTCTTATTACACTGAACAAATATATAAACACAGCACTTTTGTTTTTGCTCCCAGGGTTATAACCAGGGTTAATATCAATATTAATTGCTCAGTAAAACAGATTTGGACACCTTTGTTAGCAATATTTGAGAGATATGGATCTTTTATGGCTATAGAAAATGTTCGATTTCTTTCAATTTAACTCATGAAAAATGGGCGCAAAAATAAGTGTTAAGACATATCATTAAGAAAACTTTTGGGAAAATGCCGACCATAATGACATTTTTTAGGCATTTTTTTCTTAAAGAAAAACTTTAAAAACCTGCTCTTGTTGTAAAATTGACAACTGCAATATTGTTATTGCCAAAAACAGAAACACGACCATTTTATTTCCTTTTTGTTCTGTATTTGTTGCCGGTTTAGGCAATCTACTTTGTCAATAATATTGCTTCTCACGACATGTATTACAACCTTGCTAATGTTGTGCATTCACTGACTATCAACTATTCACTGACATTCACAATTGTAAATACACACAATGACGACTTATCAGAAACGCAAAAGGAATCTAGCTGTCATTTTTTGTCAAGTCTGAGCAGCAAGCAAGTCATTTAGAAGATAAAATGGTGTGCAAAACTCATGCATATCAAAATGTGCCAAAAATCACACGTAAATAAACGAAACTGCGTTGGATGTGTGAAGTCGTCTCAAGCACTGTCAAAGTTGGCACCACTTTGGATCTTCTATTCTTTTCCTCCCTATTTGCATGCGTTGTCCTGGCTGTTTAGCGGCACTTCTTGGATACTAATTCCCTTGGAGTAGCAGTTAAATGTCTTATAGTGTTGTGCAGGGCAAGCATGTCGGAGTGTCACAGTTCAGCAGCAGACAGCGGAGAGGAGAAGAGCATTAAACACCCTCTTTCCTCTGCTAATGAGGGATTAGACAGTGTTTAAGAGCATAAGAGAGGCCATAAAACAAATGAGCGTGCTAAAAAACTCTATTGGGAGCGGAAACAAATGTGTTCTGATTAGGTTAATTTGGTTGGATGCTGCCCATTGTCTTCTACACCGGACCAAATGCAATAACAGGAGGGTGGAATGGTGATAATAGTTTTGAAAAAGGTCAGAGGTTTGATTCCCATATGGATTAGGAAAAAAACACAACCTCTATATCTATATATCTATATCCTGTGCTCGTGTTTTCTTCCACACTACTTTTAATATAAATTGCTGGGACAAGGTTTAACAATAACTGTACCCGTGCGTTCGACTGTCACACTGACGCCATGCGCATCACTCAAATTAGGTGTGAGTTCTAATTTTGCAGCGTTGATGGAACATCTCCAGGCGTTTCAGCAAAGGAAACGCAGGGAAGAGGCATGTAGTGTCAAAATAAACTATAACTATAACTCTGACCCTAACTTTCCAAACAGAGCAAAATATGACCCGAACAATGTGCATCGCATCCTGGATTTCAGGGGATGATTCATGATGGATGAAGTTAATCGTTTATGTTGAGAAATATAATATACTTCTGTACAGCAACCATCAGTTTTAAAACAAAATTTAAGAAAGGAGAAGGCATGGTGATCAATAGCTAAAACGTCAGGTTATGACACTAAGTAATTACTTCATACAAGCACGCTTTGTTATGCCTATGCAAAGTATTGTCCCTCTTGTCAACCTTGTTTGTATAGTTTTAAAATCTACTTACAACCAGTGTAGCAGGCTCTGACCTCTTTTAAATAAATGCACGTAAGCAACTTCATGTATGTATGACGTCATTGTCTTGCAATAGCTCCCGGTGTAAATTTGGGGTTTGCGTAACTTGAGTAATTTGTTTCTAGACCTGTGCCATCATGCTGACGTAACATTTTCATTGTCTTTATGAAAAGACATCAACAATTATGAATTTGAGCAATGATCAAAATGTGTCCCCTTAAAACCCCCTTTTCAAACATAATACATTGTAGAAAATGTGATATTTAATCATATATTTGTTACGCCTCAATACCTCCTCCCTACCTCTTACTAAACACCTAGATATTAAACACTCCCCTAATCTGCTCCGTCTAACACAGCACCCAACACCAAATCCCTTTTTCTCTCTTCACCTCTGCAGAGATAATTCGACACCCTTAGCAGGCAGAAATGTGCTCCTAGTTTAGCTACACGTACACAAATAGAGATATGATTCGGAGCAGGTACAGAACAAAAGAAGGCCCAAAGTGACAGGAGCGGGGAGAAAGGGACAAAGAGAGCTGCAGAAGGTGGATGAGCAGATGATTAATGCAGGCCTGTCAGAGAGGAGCAAGAGGGGAGAGCCATGCCAGGTGCCAGAAGAAGAATCCGACACTCGAAAGCTTCGTCGGGAAGACCAGGGTGTGCGGGTAAGTCTGTGAATAGGTGCCAGAGAAGAGGGAGCATGAAAGTGGCTTGAGGTAAGACTTGTTGGAGAGAGAGAGAGAGAGAGAGAGAGAGAGAGAGAGAGAGAGAGAGAGAGAGGAGGAGGAGAAGAAAGACAGAGGATGGAGGTGTGAAAGAGGATCAGAGCAAGAGAGAGAGAGACGTTCTGCTGTGGACAGTCAAAGATACAGGGATAGAGGGTGGATGTGCATGTTGACAGTTTATTTTATTAAGATTATGGAAACTCCTTTCTCCTTTTTTGAATGGCTGACAAAAGTATGTTTTTTTTCGGCGTAATAGTTGTTCGATCTGGACTGACACAAATGAGGCACAAATGCATGAGTTAGAAAGGTATCGGTTTGGTGCTTAGGCCCTGGAAACAAATGCAAAGCGATGCAACGGGCAAAACCAAATAAACCCGGTGCCTTGACGCTAAAACTTACGAATCCTCGCCTGCGGTGTGGCTTGGGTGGAGGAAAGTTCACTTACCGGCTACTTGATGGCTTCTCAGCGTCCTAATAATACACTGCGATGTGTTTAGACTGCTTTTTCACCGTAAAGCCAACGAAAACTAGCCTGTGAACGCGCTTCCAGCTTCACAGAGAACAAAACTCTCTTTATTATCAGATGCAGACAGCGCACGTCAGTCTAATTTTTTACAATATATCTGTGCACGGGTTTAACAGGAGCACTTATAGGTTGTCAACGCTGTCACTCCTTAATCTTCCAAATAGCCTATTTTCAATGATCGTAAACGATAAAAGCACGTGTGTTCAAAGCAGTTTTAAAAATCTGATTACTGTATAATATAGGACATAACAAGAAAGTAGATGAACATTATCATAGAGAAATAGCTGTCTCGACTGACTGCATCACACCAGGTAACCTAAGTATATACAGTGAATTTCAATCTGTAATATGCCGTTGACAACACCAGTCAAAGTGTCAGTGTGATATTGGACTATTATTAATTTATTCGCAGCTGGAAGTTAATTTCTCAACGTGACTCTCCCAGGCGTCAGTGTCTTCGCACGGACGTGTCTATGTAGCTGGCTGCACACTGCGTTCTATTACTGCAGTTATTGTTCTGGTGGACCTTTGACCCCATTTTGTTTTATTACCCGTTCAATCAAGTCCCCCTCTCACTTGTGTCACCGTGTTCTCTTTGTGTGGAAGTCCTTGCATTGTAACGTACCGTAATATGGCAATAATTTGTGCACAGGGAGGAGCAGTAGTGATTTTTTTCTTCTTTGCTTCAACTTGACAGCTGATGGATTCCTTGCTATAAATTCCTTCAATATCTACAAAGATACGCCGTTGAAGGAAAACAATTGCTTGGAAGAACCTCCTTTCTCCTCTCAGAATGGCTCTAAATGTTTACAGTGATAGCAGTGGATAAATCACGGTTACAGCCAATAACCTGGAAGCAAGAGCGAATCCTTCACAAAGTACTGCTGAATAAATTTAGTTAAAAATAACATAAGATTCAGAGGCAGAAATGCGCTTGTTACTAAAGGCAGTGTTTTGATTTTAAATGAATATTTCATTTGTATTTTTTAAAGAGTATAGCAAAACCGAGCTCAGTAAAAGATACAAATTGAATTGAACAATTAAAATCAATGGATGTGTTGAGACAAAGTATTATCATGAATTCATGCCCCTAAACATATTCAGATATTAAGTTTCTTATCTATGAATAATGCTGTTAATTATCAAAGTCCAAAGAGAACAGTTTTTTTTTTTTGTTTTTTTTTGTGATACATTTTAATACTCATCCAAGTAGCTTCTTCACTTCTGACAGGACTGGGTTGGCAGTATCTTCAAGCTTCCACACCAGTTTAAGGGTATCTTCCCCATAGTTGTTAAAGTACGTATGACAGGTTTTTACAATTTTCTAATTTTGACTTTATTTGGTGTGTTTATACCTGTTGGACATATGAATTGTAGTTTCACACAAATTGAGTAGGTATTTGTGGAGAAAACGTTGTTCTGTGGAAAATGACAGGAAGTGACATCACACCAGGGATCACAAAGTTTATGCAGAATTGACACTAAAGAAACTACTTTTTTGCCCCCCTAAACATGAATTCAACTAAATAAAATGCTCTCATACATTTTTATCTGTCAAGTTAAGAGTGACATTAGTTTTTGCATAGTTTTTGCTGAGTAATTTCTTAGTGCGATTTCGTCAATTACAAACAGGGAGTGAAATTATAACATATTATATTGTCCTGGTGCCAATTGTTGTCTTGGAACATACATTTTCTATGATCAGAAACATTAGTAGAAATAGATGTGTGACAGTCTTCTTTACAAAACCTAATAAGCTCTATGATGTTGGTGTATCTAACACATTGCATTTATTTAAACAGTCAATGTGATTTTGTTCAAAGAGAGAGAGAGAGACACAGTGAAAATATATATACATATTTTTTTAAGAAACCTTGAGCTTTCTGTCCAAGGGCATTCTAAAAGTCATTCACACGTCTCTTTTGCTTTCAGACATCAAATAAAAGCATTTCAATCCCATCACACGCTTATCTAATGGCCTTATAAAGATTCATTGAGGGGTTTGAAAACTGAAGATGAAATTGTACTCCTTACGTGGTGGTCCAACAAAATCACATGCTGCAAATCACTGTGGCTTTTTAATGGGCCAATAATTGCGGGAAGAGATTTGCATTGTTGTTAAAATATAGCGTTCCCTGGAGGGTTTTTAAGGAGGGCCGAACTGAGGGAAAAATATGAAACTGCATTGACTCCACAGGTTGAGATTTATAGGCAGATCTGTAATTGCATTTTTATACTATCCATTTCTTCTATTGGTCTTATGCTTTTCTCCTCCCAGCAGGAAGTATGCTGTTAGCATGCTAATATATGTTAGCTTTACCAAAAAAATGCTTAAAAACATGTCACAGTTAATAATTTGGATGGTATGGATGCGATAGTTAAGTGAGAAATAAATTTAGACCGCTGCAAACAGATTAAAATGACACACTTTTTTTTTTTTAAATGACTTTAAAGTTAGCGTTAATGTTACACAGTCTTTATTATAATGCATCATCTGATTTTCAAATTATTATTTTAGTTTTATAAAGGTCGACCCTGCTTATATATAATTGTCTAAATTGACATTTATACATTTGGACTTAAACAGAACTACAACCACTTCTGTTTCACTCGGGCCAAGCCGCAAGTGACAATTACAAAGGTTTAGTGTGTTCCCAATACGCTGCTAGAATCCATTATATTAGCCCCAGACGAAAGATCACAAAAGAACCTCTGTGCATGTTAAGATAAACTGTGCTTTTCAGGAGTTTTATAACCCACCCAGGTCATGTCAATTTTAAATTCTAAAACTCGTCACCTTTATTGATTTATTCTCAAAGTCAGGATTATTTTGCTTATTATTTTTCAGTCAGTGGGCCCACATGGTTCAGAGTAGAATACTACAAAACGTTAAATATTAAGTATCAAATAAAATGACTTCAGAATAACAATCTGGATTTGAGTAGTTTTGACCACGTTAGATTTAATACCTTCTGAGACATAAAACCGACTGGTTACCGGATCCGTACCCATTGGCATATAATTTGTTTTAAAATAACAAGCAATGCATTGAAAAGTCAGCTATAATCTTATAAAACAAGCATAATGTACGACAATGAAGTCAATGAATCTACGAATTTAAGTCATATTTAAAAAATGGCTTCATTGGCCATAAAAAGCAAATTCGTCAACAAATAAAAGAAGGTCCAGCAACTTTAACAGCATCACACAGAGAGTTGTAGCGTCTGTGCTTTACGGGATTAAAACCAGATCTGACCTGTAAAGGAAAAATACATCCAGGAGACTTCAAGGTGAATTTCAGAATCAGTTGTAAGTAAACAATTCACAAACTAGGAACAAGGTACTAAGATAAAATAAAACGTGTACAATAAAAGTAATTTAAATATTGAGGTGGGGCAAGACCAGGCGTTCAAATGACTTCATGACTACAGACGTCAGTGCCACAGGCCTGTAGTCATTAAATCCAGTAATCTGGGGCTTCTTGGGGACGGGGACAATGATGGACGACTTGAAGCAGACTGGGACGTGGCATGACTCTAGGGAGGTGTTAAAATTTCACTGACACAGAGCAAATTCACATGAAAACCACTCTTGGTCGCTCTGGGACTCCTTGTGAAATTCTTTCTGCCGATGTGCACCTCCCCCAGACCCACAATGCTCAGAGGTCCGTATAACTGCACACATTGTTTGCAATCACTTTGAAAGTCTTACAAGACTTTTTAATCTGGACCGAGGAGGAGAATGATTAGGGCGAAGATTGGATCATATTATCTGTTTGGCTGCAACTTTACAGGCCCGCTTCAGACTAAGTGGATGTGGATATGCACAACACGTAGACTGAGACGCCGTAAAGCTCCAACATGGACGACTTACTTTCAGGTGGATATACATGGGATTCTGGGCCCACTGTTTCTTCAGCTCTTCTGTTTACTGGTAAGACGATACGCTGTGCTTTGTCAGGGCACATGCACATGTTAAACAGGAGTACTGTGTGTGCAAGGCGAAGTTGGGGGCACCTGCTCTGTTGTTGAATCTGTGCTGCATATGGCCTCATTCACGCAGACATTTAAAGCCAAGGTCCCAAAACTTGGCACCGAATGAGTGTTATTTTTTCAGTACCAGTACCTACCAGACCGCATTGGTCAGTACCAAAGAGAAAGAGTTTTTATACCTGGCCATAGTTGTGAGAGTGATTGGTGGTCAGATGCGACAGATTGGCAGACTCAGTTGCTGGCGCAGCTACAGAAGAAGCTTATCACCAAAATTAGTGGAGTAAATGAATAATGACTACAGTTTAGCGCTTTGAAATGACTGCATATTGGCACTTGACCCACCTTGCTTGTGTGAATGTGTTGTGGCCAACGTTTATTGCTGATGGTTGAAGGTGCACATTTGCAAGATCACTCATGTATGAGGGGAGAACTCATGATTTTATTTGTTATCAATTATGAATTATTTTATTATAAAAGACACATGGTAAAAGCGTACATTACGTTCCCACATCCATAGAACACATCAGCATAAACACACCGCATTACTACTACATCAGTAATCTGCTCATTGAACAAGCAGCACAAAGCATCTTCATGGTTTGTCCTTTTGGAGCCGGCACAGATGGTGAAGACATGCACGTACCACCACAGCCCCCTCCCAGGACAATAGCCAGCGACACTTAACGCTGTCTGTGCGCTTTAATTGCTGTATTTATCATCCAATCACGGCAGGACATGGTGAAGTGACAGGCCAATCTGCACAACAACCAGATCTGTCACTGAGGAGGTGTGGAAAAAACTTTCTGATGTGACACACTTTCCCAAGTGGAGGTAGAGGAACCGCCACTGCAATCACAACATAACAATAAGAAGTCTGACTCTTCGTCTTTTCCTGGTGTTTCAGGTGTGTACATGCCCCAAACGTTCTACACCACTCTCATCGCAGCAGCAGCAGAACCATCAGCCTTCAGAATAGTTTTCTCTGTCACCTCATTCTTCATCTGTTTAAATGGCCTACAGAATTATATATTATTGATTCTACTCATCAAAAACATATCTGGAGCTGTGTTTTGTTCCATTACTGCAGTCTGTTTATTGCCTCCTCGTCTAAAGAACTCAAAACTCCTCCCATCAGTATGTAATATTTAAGACATCTTACACAGATTCCCTCTCATAATTTCAGTGCTAAAATGACCTCTGTGGAAACGCAATGGCGTAAGTGCCCAAAGTAGTGTAAAAAGACAGAAGCCAGATTGATATGCGTGCACTCCGAGTGGCATTCTAATCCTGGATGGCTCCTTGTAGAAAGTTTGCGAGAAAAGGTAAACCGTTCAGTCAAATACTTCAAGCTGTTTGGGCAAAGCTACATTTCAATATATAGTGTCCACTTCCAGATGCTCATCTCGAGTTTTTGAACCAACAATTATTGAAATAAGGGCCGCGCGATTTGAGATAAATAGGTATTAAGTATTGCAATTGCGATTAGATTTGCACTTTATGTTTTAGTAATAGGACTGATTCTGTTCAAACTAATGCAAGAATCACATGCATTTCAGAACATGTTTGTGTTGATCTAAACGGCAGGGTTTGTAGTAGTAGCAGTAGTAGTAGTTGTAGCAGTAGTAGTTTTATACAGAATAAAGAAATGATGTTACTTTTAAGATTTCCAAATTGCATCCATTAAAATAGTGATTGCGGTTTGATTGTGATAAGCCTTGCCGCCTTTATCGGAACAATACATCAGGTAAGAATATGGGCGTTTGAAGTTGTGTACTCTGTGGAATGTGACTTCTATCCACTCCATCTACCTATCTGTGTATTTGCCAAGTGCGTAATGAACCAGTGTGTACGTGTGTGTTGTAATACCCAGTCTAATGCCCAGACCCTTATCGCTGAATGGAAGCATAATTCCCTACAAGGATTATTAGACGTGAACATAACTGAGAGGGTGGACAAAATACAAAGAAAGCGGCAGCTGTAAACGCACTGGAGGTAAGAAATAAAAATGAACAAAACGTTGAGAAACTGGTATGAAGAACAGACTGCAGCCATGCGGGACATTTGGAAAACCTTTGACTTACCTTTTACTTTGTGTAGTTCGGCCAGAGAAATCTACCGTTTAACACATCAGCAAATCTCCAGCTCGTGGAATAACAACGACTCCCGCTGGTGTATTCCAGAAATTAACATTATAAAATAGCTGTATTGCAATTTTCGGTGGAGTAAATCTCTGGTCAGACAATACATCCTTTGTGGTCTGGTCAGTCTCATTCATAAAGTAAAAAGATAAAGTTACAAACTGTCTGATTCCACTGGAGACAAGAGATAGAACTGAAAATGTGAAAGTTTTTTCAATATTTCTCTTTTATTAAAAACAATTTTCAATTTGAATGCAGGACGCAATGTAAGTTAATGCAGGAAATATTAATTGGAATCTTTCGTGGAAAAAATAAAAATGTACGTTTTGGCACTACAACTGATTATTGAATACATTGTATAATTATGGTGTAAATATTCCAGATTTTAGCAAAGATGTTCATTTCCATCTTGGCCTGGAGGCGCTATCTGCTCGTCTCCATGGATACGTTTAATGCCATACTGTGGAACATTCCAGGCAAAGCAATAACATGTGAAGCAGACGCTCCAAAAATATACATAGAGAGCCTTGAACAGTTGCTGTTACTGTTAAAAAAGACTGTGTTATTTGTATTTAAGTAGTTTTAGAACCCCTAGTGGCCACTTTTATTACAGTTTGCATGTTCAGGGCCACAACTCCACTCAGACCCACTTTTCTAGAAATGAGAAGAAACAGCCTCAAGTTTCTCCTAAGAAAAATGCATAAATGTTATCTGCGTGCATCAGCAAAGAAGTGCAGCAATTTTAGGATATATTAAATGAATTAAATATTGCGTTTATGCTTGGGGTGTTCACGGTTGCCCGATTAACAGTCAGCATGTTTTCTATATATACCTGTAATAAACTATTGTGTCACCAGAGAGCGCACAAGTGCCCTCAAACAACTGTGATGTCTGTGGATGGGAAAAAGTGATCTGAAACTCCAACAATAATAGTTTTAACTCATAAAGACTGAGCAAACTTGCATGACACTGCAGTATTTATGGACTAATATTAATCTTACACAGTTTATTTAAGAAAAAAACGAGAAAAAAAACGCCAACAAAAATATGTGCAGGCATAATCGTTTAACCAACTATTGACTGCAAAGGGCTATAATTAACAGTTAAATAAAAAAATATAAAACACATGCCAAGTTATTATTCATTCTACAGTAGTTAGCATTGTTAAATGAGGCACTGTGAAAATATTCGGACTTACTATTTAGTTTAATTGTTTGTCTGTATTTGTGGTTTTACAGAAACCACAGATCAGCCATTGTGAAAATGTCAAGTTGCTCTGAGTCCTTCTCAAGTGCCTTTGCTGTTATCACCCACAAATATTTAACAAGCTAAAAAATTTACTGTAATTACAAATGCACACAAAACATTTCAGTACAGTTGTATTTAGTAAGCAAAATAAATGCCTAGTCTCAAGGCATTTCAAAGTCTCAAATACGCTTTCTCCAGATTTTCCTACAGCACAAAAACGTATATTATTTCCATTTCATTTTTAATTGGACATTTATCATTTAATTCCATGTCTCTTCCCTTGTCTTGCTGTGCCTCCAGTCTGGTCTACAGTTCAGCTCTAGTCTCTAGTTACAAGCCTTTGCTCCTGCCTGTTTTCCGCTCTCCCGTTGCCTTCCTGCATGCGTTTTGTTCCCTCAGCCTCTAATCGGCTTTTCTGGGTTTGGGATCGTCTCTTCGTCTCTGCCTTTACCCCCGCTCTGTGCTGCTGGATTATCCGTGTCGAAGAAGCTGGACTTCCAGGGTGTATGCACAACACGAATATGCATATATATGTGTGTGTGTGTGTGTGTGTGTGTGTGTGTGTGTGAAAAAGAGAAACAGTGTCGATGTTGTTTTTGTAGGGTTTTTGCCAGCCCTGATCCGCTGTAATCACTGAGACAATCCGGTAATACTGTGTAGGTCCATGGGAGGGTCTGGGATCTGAATTCGTGTGCAGTTGAGTAAATGTACAAATGAGGGATGGTTTAGTTAAAGTTACAAAACGTTTCTTGTGTATCTGCCACCTGCTGGACTCCAAAGAGATGTTAATGTTTTGCCTGGAATGTACCGCAGCATGGCATGAAATGTATCCATCTTGCTAAGTGTCATTACACCAAAAAACTGACCAGATCTGACCTATAATTACTTTATTTTTATAACTTACTCCATAGAGATGTTTAACGCCATTTTGAGCAACAGTCATGCCACACTCCACCTGAAAAGTGACATAGTGCAACTTGAAATCAGGCATTATTCAGCTGTTTGGCGTTACATCTCTTATCATTTAAAATGAAGTAAATGCATGGCAAAGATTTATTTGCAGTGACTCCTTTACCTCATGGGATTTCTTGAAAAAGGTGTATGACACGCTGCTGAGAGGGAGTTATTTTGAAATTACAACTTAACAGGGTTGCTTTTGTCAATATAGTGTCAACAGATGCTAAGTGGAGGAAATGACTGAGAGGTGAAAGCAGGGGAAAGTGCAAGGACTTTAAAAACATACATTGCGGTGGATTGCTGTTCTAGAGATATGAACAAAAATGAACACTATATTACTACTTCCATATAGGCTTTTGTTGGTACCACTTCAAAAATAACTACACCATAATTGACCTTAATAAAGCACAAATAATTTATTAAGGTTGCATTTACGATACAAATTGAAGCAAACTCAGGTTGATTGGGGAACGAAGTGGCAACAGTGCCTGCAGTTTGTGTTCACAATCCAACCAAATGTGCAGAAAGACGCCTCTCCCCTTCGCCTGTAGAGGCGCTGTGTACAATATCAGCCAAAGGAATGACAGGGAAACGTGAGGAAGAGACCGGAGAACCTGACCGGAGAACCTGACCGGAGAACCTGACCGGAGAACCTGACCGGAGAACCTGACCGGAGAACCTGACCGGAGAACCTGATCCGTGTCACATAAACAAACTTGGAGCGGGACTTTAGCAGTGTTTGGATTCATTCTTTGACTTTTACAGCTCTAACTCAGAACCTGCCCCACATGTGCACAACCTGCCCCACATGTGCACAACATGCCCCACATGTGCACCACCGGCCCAGATGTGCACAACCTGCCATGTGTGGCAGCCGACTGGGAGCGCAGATGTGTTTTTACTTCAGGAAGGCCGGTGATTGACAGGTGAGTGCGAGGCGGGCTAAATGCCCTGGATCGTTCAGAATGCCCAGGTTAAATAAAATGTGCTAAAAATCACATAAACACATTCTCTGAAAGGTATGACATCACCACCTTTACCCGTACAGCTTAATACTGGCTGAATATAGGCCACTTTTCCTATTCTAAAGCCAGCTTTGGTTCTATTTAACTTTAAAACAGTTTAGTATAATCACTGGAAACTGTGATTTATTTTCACATGATTCTCAGTTATTATAATTAAACCAGCCTTTGACCTGCTCCTGTCACGTCTTTCTGCGTGTCATTTCTCCTGTTCTAAATCTCACACAGGAGTTGGGTTTACGCTCATGTTGGAGCAGGTTAGCTTTAGTTTGTTTCCCGTTGGTATTTCACTCTGCTGCCTGCAAATGGCGTGCCAGATGAAAGATCGCCTTGCATGCTTTCAGTAAATACTTTATTTTAAGTTCTAAAACATTAGATACCAAAACAAAAGTACTCAAGAGCATGTTTAAAAGCCAATAACGATACAAATAATGCATGCAAAAAAAATTTTAAAACACATTTCATCAAAGGTCAAATCTTATTGACAATCTGTGTGGTGCATAAACCATGAGAATACTCTAATCATATCCTGTGAGTGTTTCTATTCCGGAAATGTCAACCATCGTAGCTGATAATCTGTATGAATTTTGTGACTTCTTGACCCTAATTGCTCTCTCTTGTTGCAAATGAATATCCACAATTAGATACCATACAACCATATTTAAATCCCAATGATACACGCCACTCTTTAGCCTCATCCTGGTCCCTCTCTGAGCAGAAGGAACAGAAGGTTTGGCAGACATCTGGGGACTGGCATTTCGAATCCTCCCATTGTTCCTCTGTGCGCTCATCTCTGTTTCTGTGGATGTGTGTAAAGGTCTCCTGTCAGACTCCACCTGTCCCTGTCACAGTAAACAAAGACGGGCAGAAGATGAGACGCAAGCTCTGTTCCTCCATGTCAGCGCTCTTCTCTTGCTCCGTTGTCATAATTTTGTCTTGTATCTCCTCTTCTTACTCCCCCAGCTCCTGTCTGTGCTTTCCCTTAGGAGTGGACGCATTGTCCTCATCACATGGTCTTTTGTACTTTCTCCATGTCTTCCTGTTCCTCCAACCAGCAGAACTGTGGTAGACAGGTTCATTTTGATGCTGAGTTTATCTTGTATTGCTGTCTTTGGGGCATTAGAAAACATGCATGACTTATTGTGGTCTTTGCGGTTGGGTGAATATGTGTTTGTCAAATTATTTCTTTAGCAAATAAAAATCGTACCTTAGTTTTTATATAGTTTAATACCACACTGTGGAATATTCCATGTTAGAAAGTGCACCTTTAAAAAGACCCAAACGAATCATGGACAATTTGAAACGATTGGATCTCGATTAGATTCAAATCTGATTTAAGCCTTCGAAGACAATACCTCTAAACACATAAAAGTGGACTTGAAGCGATCCAATTTCAGAAAAATCACACTAGAATTTTGAAGAGGACAATTCTGCGTCTGTTTCAAAGACCTTCTGTTTGCCTCTCCGCTTTCGCTCATTGTAATTCAAAGCTACATCATGATAAGACAAAGACATTTTTCTCATGCAAATACGGAAGACTTCTCAAAGTTCATCATCTGGCAGGTTTAGCGCGGAGAGAGGCTGGCAGCAGGACAAACGTAAAGAGCCTCGTGTGTACATTCGCGTCTCTCATTCGCAGTCCATTGTAATGTGTTAAATGAACCTCAGTAATGATGTAAATGAGAACCAAATGAACGCTTCTCACCTCAGAGCAGACGTTCTACCACTGCGATTCCTCCTGATCACACCACATTTTTATATTCATACCTGCAGTTCCGCGTACAGGGCCCAGGTCCGCGTTATACCAAAAACTTCGACCAATCAATGTCGTTTGCCACTCCTTCAGCCAATCAATGTCATTCCCGCTCCTACAAAGCCAGTTCGAAATTAACACATGGTAGTTTGAGCCTTGCATGGTAAACTATACGAAAATACCTTTAAAGGAAATGTTTGCACAATCATTAGGATTAATAGAATTGCAGAGAAATGTTAATGCCTGCAAGCAAAAGTTTCTCTTCTGGTAAGTTGAAAAGTGGAGACGTGAAACTGTACCTGCTCCAGAATGTGAAACAAAACTGCAGGTCTGATGGGGTGTGCCTGCTCTCAGAGGTCAGTATCTATCAAAAATATTAGAAAATGGTGACAGGTGATTTATGTGGTAGCATGGTTGGCACCGCTCACTCGAGTTTAGTTTCACAACTTTTTCCGGTCTTTTATTTCTGTGTAAATGAAGCAGGTTGTCATGGTGCTTGACATTTTGTACCCTATAACGTTTGTGATATATTTGTGGTGAGTCCATAGGGAAGTAAAGCTACCGCAAGAATCTAGTTTTACCTAAGAATTTGAAATAGCGGTTACATTTTTGGTGAACATTCTGCTTTGACATTGATGGTAAAATGGTTAGTGGCTAGATTGCAACATGTAGATTCAGGATGGTTATTGTTTTTGTTTTTTTGTGGCCTGTAGGCTTTATTAGACAGGAGAGGACAGGGTGAAATGGGGGATGAGAGAGAGGGGAGGACATGCAGTAAGTCGTCGGGGTCGGGATTTGAACTCACAACACTGCGGCCGTAGTATTCTGACACTCTTGTGAAATCAATGTACGAACCCCTAGTGACCCTTGGCTCTTTTGTTTACTTGTATCTATATAGTTTTGGCAGATGTATGAATGTTTTCCATGCATGCAACAAACATGGCAATACTTTCTTGAAGGTTTTGTAGATTTGGAATGCATTTCAAAGCTCAGGGCCTGGCTCCGGGTCCAGATGTCACCCAAACATAACTTGTGTTTTCCTAATAAATACAATTTAAATTGGCACTGTGAGGTGTGGCTAAATCTAGTAAACAAGAGACTGCTCTTTCTGCATGAATTTCACATATCTGTGCCTCTACACCACATTTTATAATTTCCTAATGAAATGCTTTGGGTTTGGATAATGTAAGATGCACTATACACTGGAATAATATTATAATATTAACGAATGCCGTGTGTCGATAAACTGTTGCTAATGTGTTCTAGCTTTGTTTTGCTAAGTATGTCAGCTCAATATATAAATTACCAAAACTCGAAACACAGTGGTTTGTCATAAGATCAAGACAGTCTTTAGTGAGTAATTATTATTTTCTGTTTATATCTGTTTCTATTTCCCTTTCTGGTGTGTAGCCCCCATTGTAGCCTATTAGCATAAGCGGTCCAAGAGCCGAAACAAGTCAGACCACTTTGGAAGCTAGACCTGGCAGAGTCCACTTTGTACCGTTTAACCCAGCCGTTATAATTCACTTCAGACAGTGGGGACACTTCCGGATCATAACAATCCGCTCCGAAGATAACCAGTGGTACCAGGTGGAAGGCCCGCAACCTACTTGTCTCCGTGGATGTGTTCCTGCTCCTGGAATATTGGACAAATTGGCATTTAACTTATTGATCACCAAAGATACAGACACATGGATAAGTAAGAATGCATGTTTTCAAAGCAGTAAAAACACCTTGTAATAGAATGAATGCAACATGTTCATTTTAAGATCAAACTGTGGAACATTGCTAGAAAAACAATAACATCACAATGAAGACAAGTCGGTGACAGACTCTCCACCTGAATAATTAGTGCACCTTTAAGTAAAAACTTTAAACTTTGAATTTGTCGGCCATTTGTCGGCCATTTGTCGGCTATTACTGTTCGCACATCAGAGGGGGAAAGGAAGTTTTTCTTTCCGTTTTCTGACCCTGTGCAGTGTGGTAAATGCACATACATTCAGTCCTCTTTCATAGAAGTCCATTATAAAGAGCTTGGCATGAGCAATTTAGAGGCAGAGGTTCCAGAGATTACGCTTTTCTCTAGTGAGATTAGGGTACAGCACCGACTCTGAGAAAAATCCACTCTCTCCATAATTCCTATTCCCCTGGTCCAGAAAGTTAAGTGTGGACGGATTTAAAAGCATGTGGAATGACCACTTTGGTGCGCCCAAGTCCTGTCAGAGGGAGTTAGGGGGAATCCGAGTGTTGAACCAAACTGTAGCTCTTTGCTGTTTCTGGTATATGTATGTAAAAATATGACATAATAAAAGATAGAAAAAAGTAATACTTGATCAAAACTTAACCATGCCACCTTTATTATTCTTTTTTATTCATTATTACTTTAGTAGGAACATTCAAAATGAGCTGTAGTTTTGAAAATGCCCTGACCCAATGGTCTGTCAGACCCATGTCACATCTGTGCATGTGTGTGCAGTGTTTTTTCAACTACGGTGAACTTAGCAGGTGCCATACCGAAGGGTTCATCTGTTATCCTCAATTTGTTGTGATTATAATTCAATTTCCTTTTTTTTTTAATATTTTTTTTTACTTGGTACAGTTTTCACACCAAGTACTTCCTTGTTATATATTTGGCCTCCCAAGTACCACAATGGCAAGTCTAAAACATGTATCCGTCTCTCTCTCTGTCAGTGGTACACAGTGGTACACAGACACAAGGAACACTAGTCCAAAAATAAGTACGGTTGAACAATATGCAAAAAAAACAAAAACAAAGTCATAGTGAGATTTTCATTCGATAATTACAGTTTTGATTTGATCACATTATATGGAATTTAAGCTACCTGCTGCTTTTTTTTGATTGTTCACTCTAGTTGGTTAAATCCAGCTGTCACTCACTCAGGGGCATCGCAGAGGCTGACCAATAGGAGGAGCGTGTGGAGAAACGTAATTAGACATATGAAAAGCCCTAAACCCACAATTATATCAGATTAGGAATCATATCACAATACTTTTTACACATTTTATTTCTCTGTCCTAATTAAAGTGTATTAATTGACTTTTGCAACTAGGTTATTTCTCATCACTAGATAAGTGGGATGGAGAGCGTGCAAACTGCGCTCACTGGTGTGGTATAATAAGGATATTAATGGCGACAGCATGTGGATGTTGGCGACCGCTGCAAATTGGCCAGCAGGAAAAACACTAGGTCGGTCGCTCTGCACAGCCTTATCCAATAGAAGTGGCAGTTTGGATTGATTGTAAACAGCTGTTGGGAAGCACTCCACCTCTGCTATGCCACCATCGCAGACAGGCACAATGCAGCGTTTTGTGGCCAAGCACTGCCTAAAAATAAATTGATATAAATGGCTGGTTGACGGCATTTCAACAGGAAAAAGTCAGCGAGACAGAAAGTTAGTAAGTATCTAATAAAGAAGTAGAATATATTTTGGGCAGCCCATGTGAGAGAAAGCAATTTCAGCTTGTACAGTTTTAGGCAATTTAAGTGAGAAGGTAGAAAACAAACAGAAGTTATATTGAGGCAAAAAAAAAAAAAAGATATGGAGGAAATGTGGAAAGAGTATTAAACCTTGGAGTATAAAGTGGAAAAAATAAATCCTGATGATGGTTTGACTAACACGCAATCAAGCAAAGCATGCATGCAACAAAATTATCAGCAACATTATCAACGGAAAGCATTTGCTGTATACTGTAACTTTGTGTTATACTCGATTATCTCTGTATGGAAATATTTTCATTGCATTTAACCCATTTGCCAAGAAAAAACCGATGGGTGGAAACTGTAGTTTGATGGAAATAAGTGAACAGCTGATCGTTAAGTTAAATGAGAGTTCATGAGAAAACGGGATTCTGTACAGGAAACATCATAGGTTCTAAAGCTGTAGTCAAGTAAAACAATTTTGGTGGGCTAAAGACAATGCCCTGTGCACCGACTAAGAAGAGAATGGCATGGAACAGGCAAAAGATCAAACTTATTAGGATCTTTCCTTCTCTTTGCACATCTTTATAGGTGAAAAGACTGTCCATTCACTCCACATACTCCAGCTAACTCTCTACAGTCAATGCAGCAGCTCCTCTCGTTTGTGTCCATATAAATCCTTACAATCTTAATAAAAGAATTAGCTGAACTGAATTTGGTTAACCGGCAGGGGATGATTGCTGCCTAGCTTGGTCATCTGTCAGGCTATGGTCGATTCCGTTGATTTATCCGTCTTTATTACGAGTTCACCTGGGGAGACCCGATATATCTACGTGGGAGCACACACATATTGAGCTTGGACACTTATTTTGGGAACATGTCTAAGAAACAGAAGAAGAACAACTGCACAAAGAAGCAGCTAAGCAATGCTCCAACTAAGCTAACAGGTCCCGTATCAGCACTGGCTTCCAGGTCCTCCCACTCCAGCACAGGTGCGGCAGCTCTGGCTCAGGCTCTGACCCGGCTCCGGAGGAATCCAGGAGCCGGGTCCACAACTTCAGTGCTTATGGCAGCTTTGCGGGAGATAGCTGACAAGATTACAAAGGCCGTAGATGCAAAGATAGATGCAGAACTGGCAAAAATGCGGGATTTGAAATCCAAGAATGGTGATCTGGACAACTGAGCCACAGCAGCGGAGAATGAAATCTCTGATTTGAGGAACACGGTCTCTACATTACAAGCCACAAGTGGCAAAATTGATAAACTAGGTGTGTGTTTTAAGTGATGAACTGAATGACCTAGACAATCGTAACTGCGCAGGCAGCTTGCGGATTGTCGGTATTCCAGAGGACACTGAAGGGAAAAATGTGGTCAAATATATGAAGACTTGGATCCACAAATATCTAAAACTTCCATCAGAAGCTGGGAATTGACCGTGCATATTGCTGCCTGGTCCCCAAGTTGGCTCCAAACCAGCGTCCAAAATCTATTGTACTGAAGTTCCACAACTTCAGTGATAAACAGCGTGTCATAGCTGCATCCAGACGTCTCGCTGTGGGCCAACCCTGATCAAACAAGCCCCATGTCTCTTTCTTCAACGCGCGAGTGGTCAAGAAATGCAACATTTTGACCCAGTGAAATTCTGCCTGAGAGAGAATAGTGAGTGAGTGAATAGCAAGTGAGTTTACACACTGCTTTATCCTACAACGCTGAGGATTACCATGGATGGAAGAATAAAAAGATTCACTACACCAGAGGAAGCAAGGGTATTTGCGGTCTCACTATCGGACCCATGAATACTTTCTCTCCTTGTTTTCCATTTGTTTTAATGAAAGGAACTTGGATTTTACTGGAGACAGACCAATGTGGGCCAGTGTTTAGTTTGTAAATACCCAGGTGAAAATGTTAAACTGAACCAGAGGGCCTTTTTTGAACCTAGAAAATGGTTTCTTTCCATCTTCTGATCCCTTTTTTGCATTCTGTCTGTTCTATTGTGTTCTGTTGTTATAGTTCCTATGTTTGTGTGTTGTGTTCGACCAGAGAGCTGTGTAACAAAAGCAGATTTACAAGAATGATTTCAATATGGTTAATACAATGACATCTGAAAAATTACAAATGATATCTTTTAATGTAAATGACATATTGAGTCCAATAAAGTAGTCAACGTTACTAACAAAGATGAGAAAAGAAAAAATAGTTACCTATATATCTTTTGGTTTTAACAGACTTTACTATACCTCATACATGTGAAACATCAGAGGGGAGTGGCCATATTGAGCTCAAGTAGAATAACATTCAAACAGAGTTTTGAAAACAAAGATAAAGATGGCAGAATTGTACTCAAAGGAACTATTAATGGAAGTATGTTTACTTACCTCACTTTCTATACTGAAGTTGTGGATCTGATTGCAAACTACTCTGAGGGAATCCTTGTCTGTCATTTGCATGTTCAGCAGACATTAGATGTCAAAGTACTGGGAAATCTATCTATGATAAATACAAAATGGGTTGATCGATATCTGGAGAGAGAATAATCTAATGTCCGCCATTATACCCATTTTCCCAATACATAAAAATTACAGAGGTGGACATAGGTACAATAGATCTAAGTGGCCAGGCTCCTATTTACATCACTGTAGATCTGGAACAGAAACAAAAAAACACATTTTAGAGATGTAATGCTAGTCTACTCAATGACCCTCAATTTGTAAAAATGACTATGTATAGGACTTATGTAGAGGAAAACGACAATGGTGAAGTTCAGCACCCATGCTCTGGGATGCAGCTAAGCAGTTTTGAGGGCACTCCCTACTAAACATGTTAAAACAAGGTAATCTCACTTTAAATCCCATGGTGACCACAAAATCACACAAATGTCACGTTTTTTCAGAACAGCATGTCAAGCTCATTATTCCCAAGGAAATTAACTGTTGGAGAAACTCTGCAGCTTGGAGCAAACCACTATCACATGTTTTGGGACAGTTGCTCCGAACTATTGACTAAAATGATAATGCACTGCTGACTGCTTTTAATATTGTCGGGCCAATTTTAGAACTAAGTACTTTGGCCTCAAAACTCCTGGCATGGACACAATTGATGGGAACTTTGTAAATACTATTGATAGCAGGAAAAAAGGCCATCACAAAGAAAAGGATGACCCAAACCTCATCAACGATCAAGCACTGGACTGACATCTCAACAAACATCAGACAATGAAAAAAATGACATTTAGATTGATTTGATTGCACCATGATTGTTTTTTGTGTCTAGTTGATTGTCGTGACATTTTATTAGAATATGTTCGTGTTATGTGTCTGTTCAGGTTTTATGTATGATCTTTAAAAGCATTAAAATAGAAATTGGTTGACCAAGACTCCATGATTAGTGATTAGATGACTAAAGAAGTACAGCCAGATAGGTTTTCTAGTTTAACCATGATCACCAAAAGAGTTGTGTTATAATCTAATAGAACAATCCCATAGGCTACATAACAGAATTGCAAATTACTGAAAAGGCAAACAATCTGATTGTAAAAATAACAAATGGACAGCACTACAGTGTTAAATGATCGTAGTTGACAGGTTTTGTCACACAAAGATGCTTCTGAAGCTGGAATACACAAGCCTTTTTGAAAGTGCCACAGAAAGTTTAAAGTTGCTGTAAGCGGAACCGCCACAAATAGTGTGGCCTTTGTAGTGCAGCTTGGCACTATCTTGCTTCTGACTACTTTTTCTATCGAACAATATTATATTTCATTTCATTGCTTCGGTTACGCTTTTCCTTCTTCTCCCATTCCCCGCCGGGAGTGAAACAGGCACATCAATGACCTGTGATCCATGTCCTCAACTGGCTAGAGAAACGGTTTGCTAGAGAAACAGTCTCTACTCCATATGAATGGTTCTCATCTGCCTCGAAGACTGTTCTCCTCCTGAGGTCTGCTCCACAGTCTAAATTGAAGCAGTCGCCTGTCCGTCCATTCTCCTTCACTGTGGAACTCCTCGAAGTTTCACTTTTCCCAAAGAGGTTTTGTAGTTTTTCCTTGCAGAGAAAAAGGGTCTAAAGACAGTGAGCTGGGACATCTGTCTAAGGACACGGGATGCTGGACATTGCCAATCCCTATGAACATTGTTTAATCTGTTTTTCCACTGTAGCCCGCTGTTTATTTGGGCGTTACAAAAATAAATGTAATTGAATTGAATTCTGTACCCATCTAGGATTACATATTGTCCATATATATATATATATATATAGTGTCCAATAAAACTTTCACATACATACAGCTATCAGGTAAAAAGTTGATGCGAAGTGAACTGAGACCCAACTGCTATTGATATTTCCAGCATAAACATAAACCTAATGATGAGGATCAATGGCAAGTCCGGGCAGACGATTGAAGGAGAAGTAGCTCTCACCTGCTGCTCACAGCGGAGGTGGATCACAGACCTGAGGGAGAAAGGAGGACACGATATGGAACACAAGCCCGGCTAATACGCTAAATGTATTTTCATGAGGGGGCATCGATTGTGATTTGGACTATCTCTTTGCAGCGAAAGTGAGCGGAGTTGGACAGAACCAGGAGGCGGACATCAGGTAATAAGAGAAGTTGGGAGGGAGGGGAGAACAAACGGATAAATTGCTGGATGGCGGGATAACGGAAGATAAATGACGTTGCCGCTTAAGGGAGAAGTTGGGGAATTGGATTGGAAGGAAATGAGCCTGGGTGGACAGGACGTGAGAGCAGATGGAGCAGATAAACTTACTGACCTAATAGTTCTGTTAGAGAGAACAATACACATTAAGTTGACACAAGCTCTCCATAGTGTTAATCGATGTCTAAATGACACACGGTTTTCTACTTTTCCCAAAAATTCTATTCTTATGTGTCTATAATTTATGAACACAACAAAATTGCATTGGTTTCGATAGGCTTCATTGAAATAGGAATAGGAAATAATCATTTTATCTCATTCAATTTTAAAGGAAAATGTGGTTTAATCGTTGCACATTTGGTCCAATAAAGCCTTTGGCCGGAAAATTATTTGAAAACGAATACATACGTAATCAATAGTTACTTACGATAAGAAATTATGATTTGTTATTTCAATGATTGTGCAATCGCCGATGTTTCCATGTTAATGTTTCCACTGTTAATGTTGGAATTATTTGAATAAGTTAACATTTTAAGGATGTGACTGAGCATGTCATGGTTCCTATCGCAGTTACTTGTGTTAATAGCCTTGTTATATTTATTGCTTTCTATCTCTTTATGTCCTTGGTGTTTTGCTTTACATGTCTGCGGTGTACTTGGTTGTTAGTTTTACTACTCATCTGATTTGCCGGCCACGTCCTAAAGTGTTCAACTGTCCCTAGTTTATTTAATCATTGTCTTTTCTTGTGTCCTCATTTGGTTCATTTTCCCATGTCTAGATTGTATTTGAACTGCTCATATTTACTCTTCCCTTAGTGGACCTTATTTTCAGTTAAGTTGTCCATATTTATTTCGGGTGTTCCTTTCAACCTTCATTGAACTTTCTGACAAGGCATAGTGTATTAGAGGACCCTTGTCAATCCCAAGAAAGATGTCTTTTACCAACCTTACTCATCCTTCATTCTGGTTAACTCTCATTTATTCATCTCTCTACCAAACAGTCAATGCATTTCGACGTACATTCAAAACAGGCAGGTATTGCTTTTCTTCTGATAAATAACCCATCACTTGACGGACTTGATAATTTGACAATGCCTTGTAAACGTCCATCCATGAATTAACATACATATAACAGGCATCACTAAACACCTTATGCGTTCTTGCGACCTGTCTTCACTTGCCAACCGCGCGGCGATATAAAAACAGATGCTAGTTCACACCATGAAGCGTATTTGAGGTAACATTAATGTCTTCACACCTCCAGCGAGTGCGGGGAGTCATGTGTGTACAACCAAAAGCAAATAAAACGATTTTTCTCCTGGTATTTACTTTACATGTAAACCCACACGCCAGCGAGATAATTATCACATAAAGTCATAACGTATGCAAGAATATAACTATGATAACTGCTGTTGAACGTACACAGTGCATTGAGACCCAGACACCGTATTTTATGAAGCCACTTGAGCCCTTATCTATACAGTATATTTCATGGTACATTTGCTTCTTGCTGTAAATGGAGGCAAAACAGGGGGTTGCGGAGAGATGAGGGAAGGAGAGAAATAATGTGACACCAGCCTTCAAGAATAGGTTCAGGAGTTCAGTTATCCCATAAACATGGAGTTAACGAGACCACGTTAGCTTGAAAATGTTGAAAAAAACTTTGGTGAAGCAAGGAACAGAGCCAGTGTGGTGGCAGACAGACAGACGCAGCAAATCAGTTCACACAGAGAAATCAAGGACAGAGGGGACAGAAAGGACAGTTTATCTGTATGATAAGCTTCAAAATGCATTCATATTACAATCAGACTCAGATCACAGAGAAATGAGTCTAATAATAACTGAATTACAGACATAGATAGCGGTTGTACAGTTTATTTTTCTTGAATGTTATTGGTGTGTCTATATCAGGAGTGCTTTATATTCGTACTTTTACGGTAATCTCGTGGCAGACAACTCAAGATTTTGATGTGCAGCTATTGTTTTAACCGTTTCACTTCCTAGCCCCCCTTGGTGAGGGCAATCAAGTGGCAATTGTGTCATTTTTTGGGCACTTTTCCTTGTCCAATGCTGGATTTAGTCTGAAAAGTAAATAATGCGGCCTTTAATACCCACTTGTTTCAAGGGTGACCCTGTTTTTCCCTGTACATTCTTCTTCCCGCTCTCTTTCATTTCTAGAGAAAGTAATTTCTGTTTCTTTTCCCTTTATATTTTGAAAGGCCAGGGTTACATTCTACCTCTGCTGGGTCCCCACATGACAAGAGCACTGATATGTTTTAACGAGCCTGGGACCCTGGGTAGCAGTAAGAATTTCTCACTTGGTCTTTTACGAAATATGAACTACACTTACCTCGCTGCGCTCTCTCCGCTGTGACACTTTTAATTTTTCATTTAATAATTCATGTTTTTATGGAGATTTACGGTGGCCCGTGGAGAGGCTGTATATCTCCAGCCCTTCGGACTGAGGGAGTACCAGGATTCAAAGAGTGTGGGGTGTTCATGTGTTCCTTAGTACAGACAGCAGGACAAAAAACTTTATCTTTATAATGTGATCTCATATTCTCTTACAATTTTTCACTTTTAGGTGGCTGACACTGACTCCCATGAGCATTTACTTTGCTGCAAGAGATAATTTGATGCCCTATGATTTAAATATGCTATAACATAAAATTTAGTATATCATGTTTTTTAAAATAGATTAAACCTCAACGAGTTTCTAAGCACATTTCACTCACCACATCATACCTAACAACACTAGCCTGCTATCATCACTAGCTCACTAGGTTTACGGTTGATAAAATGACTTATATCTTTGATGCAGTGAGTGCATGGTGGATAAAGGTCCTTTAATGCTCAGTTGCCTTGTTGCAAGAAAAAAAAAAGAAACTATGAGCTCAATAATCTCATAAAAATATTGTTTTGGATACAATATTTTGGTGTCAATTGAGGAGGTGTTTCCCACAACTCTTTTTAAGTCTATTTAATACAGTTCATTACTCGGTCTAGTTGTACATACTTACTCCGTACAAACTTAACTTTTCAAAGGAAACTTGAAGACAAAATTATAAATAGTTTGTATTGTTTTGGCTAACACGCTTGAGTACTTTGCTTTTAGCGTTAATTAAAATGAGTATCGCAAAATACATATAATTGATCAGTCTGTGATCTATTCTTGTAGTCTTTGAGATTGTAGTCACAACCGGGGAAAATGAAACAGAGGCTCAGAATGAGGGACCTTGTAAATAGAATTAATGAAAAAAATTGAATGAAGCCACAATATAACTCCGCGTATTTTTGGGTGAGGGAACAGTGTTAAAAGTGCAGACATTTGCATATTATGCATTCTTCAAATGGTAATTCTGCGGAGAAATAGAGAGCTTGTTAGCATACAAGACCATCATGAATTATACAGCAACGTATTGACATTTCGAGGCAACTCATGATGAAATCTGCTTCTTTTGAATAACTGACCTCTGCTATGTTTGCATATGCCGTGTGTGCAAAATTTTTCCTGCTCTCTGAGTTATAAACTACTGGAGCTTCCCATCTGTAGCCCTGGTGTTCCACTGCGACCACTAAATTAATTTATTCCACCAGGTCAGGCTTACTGGGAGAGAAAGAAACATTGCTGGAAAATTCACACTAATTTCCCCTGTGATCCAGCTATGGAGGCCCACACCAAGCATTTGACCAAAGTTGCTTTTGATCAAGAAAACATTGGGATGAAAATGTCTTTAAGCCCTGTTTTGTCTTGGCCTACACAGCTAATTATGATCATGTAAAATGCATGGAAATCGTTCTTGTTTTCGGCACCCTATGCATTATTGTGTGCACACAGGGGGGTAATGCATTGCTTACGCAGTGACAAATTAGGCTATTGTTGTTATTAAAAAGTTTCACCGATAGTGAAATAAATGTTTTCTTCCTTGCACAGAAATGCTCATTAAGGTTGATACTGTCTAAACACAAAGCACTTCTGCATTCTGGCTGTAAAAAAGTAAAAGAAAAAAAAGTAAAAGCTGTATTTTAGCTCATCCTTACTAGCCTACAAGGGAGAAAGGACATTGTCTGTATCATGAGAAAAACCTTCCAAAGCAAACAATGTTAACTTAATAGCAAAGCAAAAGTGTTTCAAAGTGTCAAAGATGATGCGTTTGAAAGAAAAGTGGGTGTGCCAAGTGCTGGTCTCATACTGATTATATTATTGCTGTCTGTAATGTTCCCCAGTATGGCCTTATTTATTTCCATGGAGACAAGCAGGTGATGCCATAGACATTAAAGGAGAGGTGACAACCAGACGTCATCAAGTTAGTCCAGGAACTGTTTAGATTTCTGAGGCAGTCGTCTCTATTTCCCTATATAGCCCCAAAAAAGCATGTGTTCGTTAAAATGTGAACTAGATATGTCTAAAAATGTTTTGGTTTCCCCTTTCAGTAATTTTCTCCCAATAATTGTGAAGGTTCAAGTTTGCACAGTAAAAGATATTGTGGAATAATAGCCTTGTTGATCACTTTCTGTGCAGCTGTTGGATGGGATGATGTTGTTTAAATTTTGTTGGACAATAAATGAATGCTACTTTTTCTTTTAATTTGCTAAATAAAATAGATCCAAACACATATTTAATTGCAAACATACAATACATTACAATATGCATTCATGTAGTCTATAGGCAATAAGTCTAGGAGTTTGTAGTTTATTGTTTGTTTGATTTAATGACAAGACTATAGCTGAATTTATAAATGTAAAAATTAAAATTATAATTGTGTCATGTATGTTCACGATGTATGGTATTTATAGGCTATTAAAGGTAAAATATTATGCATTATTTGTATTGTTATCAGCTTTTAAACATGTTCTTGAGTACCTTTAGTTTAGCAGCTCGTATTTTATAACAAAACATTTTTTTTTATAACAAACAAAATTACATTTGGATCTCTACTGTTTAACATGGGACTACCTATGTTTTGGCAGAGGGAATTACACACAGTTTAATATAACCATTTCCGTGCATGTCGCAGGCTGGCCTTCCTGGTCTCGGAACACAGTAGTACTAATTGTGATAAGACGGGAGAAATTCACCGAATGAGTCTGGCGATGATTTATGGACTTAAAAAAAGGCAGAGAAGATTCCCAGAGCCACGTCACAGGTCGAGAAAACATCAGTTATCGAGGAGACTCAGAATGTTTTTTTATACTTGCAGAGAAGAGGAATTTCTCCCAAGATGACTCAAACTAGCGTGAATGAAGCTAAATGCTACTCTAGGTTAGTCTTTGATGAGGGACCAATGATAGAACATGGTTAAAAGCCCAATAAAGTCCATTTGCATTATGTGTGTCCTAATAGCTTTCTATTTTGTGCATTTTATCTTGCGTTTTCTATATATATATTTGATAATTTATTACAGATTGTGCCCAGCAGCTTCTCCTCTGTCACTGATTAAAAAAACACTCCTTTCCTCCTATTTTACTACTAAACAAATTAAACCAAGTAAAGGTGTATAAACTTTTACATGAAAAACGTTATATGAAAAGATAATGTCTTAAAAAATATTTCATTTTTTCACAAGGTGTGAATGGCGTGTCTTTAATTATTCAATTAGCCAAAAGCGGCCTAAGAGATTTTCAAAGTTCATATTTTAGTCATTCCTGGGTTGATTTACATACAATAAAGTGACAGTAAGATAAAACCCACCTTTGTTAGACTATAGTTACATTAGGTCTGCGTTTTACTTCCCCTGTCAGCGAAAGGACTTTCCTAGCGCACCAAATAATAACATGAGCGCTTGGAGGGACACGTGAGAATCAAACTCAACAACCTAGTCAAATCAAACCATCAGTATCAAACAAGTCAAGACTATTTTTTCACCACATAGTTGTTTCCAAGAATCCCTCAAATCAGCAATTAAGACAGTAAAATGTAATAACAGAATACATTTTCTAAGCATATTATGCATATTATGTTCTATTTAGTATCGTTTTCAACAGTTGGTTGCAATGAAATCGATTTTACCTAATGGTCAATTTGCTCCATTGATGGCTGTAGTTACAGACATCCACTTGATTCGATAGTATAAAAAAACTAATTAAGATAGCATGCTATTGTATTTTAAGTGTTCACTACAGCACTCAGCAACTGTTTCCAAAATGCCTGCCCAGAGTAATCTTCTCCAAAGCCAAAGCTTAAATGAGCAGGTTGGATTGTCAAAAAGGCCATTCAAATGGTATATTTATTTCAACTAGAAGGGAGGTTTGTATCAAATGAGTTGTAAAGATTTTTCGAGCCTACATTAGAAACCTCAATGCAAGAAGCTTTAGCCCTTTACAATCAGCACACAGAGATGAGCTCTTCTCTGTGCAGCACATAAGGTTCTGTAAGAGTGTATTTTGAATTTGAATGCACGAGGAGTGAGTCCATTTGCCACGGGGGAGGAGGGGATGATGAGGCATCAGGGCTTAACTAAATAAGGAAAAGTTAAACAAATGTAAGTGGTGGAACGTACGGAGCGTTCCGCACAGCGCGCTCCAGAGGCGGCTGCAAATGAAGACACTCTTTTGAATAAACTGCCCACTCACCTGCACTCAGCACTAGGGCAATGGAAGTGTCACCTGCGGGTGGGACAAATGGGTGTGACTGTGTGCAAATAACCAGGTGCTCTGCATGTAATGTTTTAGGGAAATATCACCATGTGGGTTTGGTGAAGAGAAGATTGAGACGCTGAGGGGCCTGGAGTTCTGCTGCTGTTGTGGGACATTAAACTTGCCAGCAAAGTGAATTCTCACATTTTTCGGGAGTTCACAAACTCTTCAGAATCCATCTTGTTAGGCTACAGCAGATTTTTTTGCAGTCCGCACCAGTGGTTTTATGGGCCAATCACATGGCATTTTTAGGTAAGTGGCGCCCGTTGATGCGTTATAGGCGGGACAGGAACCAATCACAGAGGAGCATTGGGGTTTGGGTGCGGTCGTGCTTCCGCCTATTTTAGAAGAAATAAGGATGATTTTGTTTTTCAAAAACGTGCACACAATGGCACTTTGTACATTTGTGGATGAGAAAGAGCACTGTGACGAAAAAATCACATGTCTGGAGGGAATTTTGCAGGAGAAATTGTCATTTTTCAGATTTTTTTTTTCAGATGTCAAGTGCTACACACGGAAATGCTGACTGTTGGAGAATCTGTGGCAGCTAGGAGTCAAATCACTATCATGTGTTTTGGGACTGTGCTGTCACTCAAAAATATTGGACTGAAAGTAACAATGCACTGCAGAGTGTTTTTGACATTGCCATCCCTCTCGTTTTTTGAACTATGTATTTGGGCCACAAAACTCCTGCCATGGACATAATAAATGAATACAATTTGGAACGTACACTGGCAGGAAAAAAGGCCATCACAAAGAAATGGATGACACAAACCTCACCATAGGTCAAGAACTGGACTGACATTGTAACAGACATCAGACAAATGAAAAAAAAAAGACTTTCAGAAATCTGACCAATTAAATTAAATGGGACTTTTATTTTAATTAAAATGTGCAGTGATTTTGTTACCATTGTTATTTAGTTGATTTCTATTCATGTTCTTGTTTAGATATTCGCTATCTATATATATATATATATATATATATATATATATATATATATATATATAATGTGTGTGTGTATATATATATGTTATATATATGTATATATTGTAAATATGTATATATTGTGTATATATATGTGTGTGTGTATATATGTATATTTAATTGTGTATTATGTGTATATATGTGTATATATATGTGTATATGTATATATGTATATATATATATATATATGTATATATGTATATATATGTGTATATATATGTGTATATATATATATGTGTATATATGTGTGTGTGTGTATGTGTGTATGTATGTATGTATATGTATATGTATATGTATATATATAATGTACACATAAAGAGAGAGAGAAAGAGGACTGTGCTTTTCTGCCCCCTGGATTTAACACAATTTTAATTGTTGTGCTTCTTCCACTGGTGTGACCCTGTTGTCAAGCATGATTTTTTTAACATCCAGGCGGCTTTCGCCAAGAGACTTTCCCGGTTGGTTCATGTGAAGAACTCAATTCAGTGAGACAGAGATCAATCTGGAGTGAGCCAGGTTAGTGGGACATAGTTAAAATGGCAGAATCTGTATCTATGTGAATTGCCTGGTGACAACACCTGCTTGTCTACATCGAGATAGAGAAGTTTAAAGCCATGGAGACAAACAGGTGACAAACCGTCCACTTCAAAAGTTACATAGTGCACCTTTCATAATAATGTCCTACTGGCGTACCTGATAGTACACCTTGTGAAAAGTTTGTAAAACATTTACCCTTCCAAGCTAGCAAATTTTCCATTGAAATTTGCGGTCACTAAGGTATATACTAGTTATTGATTATAATCACGTCCTAACCACACCATTATCAAGATACATCCATATTTTCCCTAAAACAACACTTAAAATCTTGTCATGGCTTTCCGTCCCTGCCTCCCCATTTTCAATTCCGTGTTGTCATTTCTGTTTGCTCTGCTCAATCTGGCCTTCTTAATCATCCACATCCTTCACTCCCTACCTCCTCTCCTCGTCCGCTTTGGAGTGAATTCCTCTTTTCTATTTCCAATCGCAAGTCATTAAGTCCCAGGGCGGCCTCCTGAAAGATTCGGTGCAGTAATGGTTTGTCGAAATCAGCCCCGGCGCCGGCTAAAGTAATTACCAGTGAAATATCCATCCCACTGTTCGCCCCTTTGAGAAAACTTATTAGTTCCTCTTTTGTACGTGATTTATTCGGGAAGCGCACTATTGTTTCACACTGTTAATATCATTGGAAAGTGCTCATGTCCTCTCTGATCCACAGTTATTACGCACGTATCTTTCTCCACAGCGACAGGCTTAGTTCTATATTGTTCTTTTCGACAACAAAAGTCTCGTCTAAGGATCTCACGATGCCAACTATTCAATAATATGAATGGTGTGGCCTTTTGACAAGACGGCGGCACAAAGAAGGCGACAAGAGACGGAAAGGCCTAATAGAATAAATAAACACACATGATACAAAGGAGCGGCAGAATGAGCGCCTGGATATGGTGTTGGTGCTGGTCGCTGGGGTCCAGGTAATTGCAGGGGGAAAAGCACTCGCAAGTTGGCGAAGTTTAAAGTGTCCGTGCGTTAATAAAGCGTCATTAACATTGTCCAATCAGTAGCGCAACAACTTTACCACGCAATCTACCGAAAGTCGTCGTCGCGTCGTCGTGTGAGTCAACGTTCCTATGAGTCCAGCTGAGACGTGGCCACCTACCACCACCGAGCATGAATTTATTAGAAGTTCTGAGTTTCTTTTTAAGCAATGCACAAACAACGAACACATTGAACCGCTGAGATCTAATGTACAGTAAATATCAAATCAAGTTTCAGCAAAAGGTTGGACGAGATTTTAGTTTGCTGGCTGGTGGTGTGTCATCTGATTCACTCTAGCATTCAGTTATTATTTCTTTTGTCTAAACCTCCAGACCCAGCTAAACTGATTGGACTCGGCCGTGACCAGTTTCTGCTCCGCATATTGGACTAACTTATAAACCAGGACAGCGCGGACAAAGGATGCTGTACTTCAGGCATCTAAGAAACAAGGTAAGACCTTTGTTTTTGTTAGTTTTGTACAAATCTGAGACGCCCCTGTGTTGAAATGTGTGTAAAATGACCTGGCTGTGTGGTGTACTCCAGGGTTGTGTGTGTGTGTGACTTTTTGTAGCAGTTGTTGTTGCATACAGTACATGACACATTTTGGATCTTAATGACGATGATTGACGTCTTTAAACCCAACTTATAATTTAATTTAAAACATTTGTTTTGTTTTTACCCCCTAAAGAGTATATTTTAAAAGCAGCTCTTTTTGACAAAAATGAGACCACTGTGGGCTGCCTGCATTTAATAATCAAGTAGTTTATTCTCGTCAACTGGGAAATAAGAGCTGCTCGGGGCGTTCGGCAGGAGTTTCCCTTCGCCGCCTGAAAAAGCTGAGCCCGCGCCTGGAAATGATTGCCTGTGGATATTTAACAATGTGCCAAACGATTTGTGAGAGCTAGGAACTAGTTAGACACATTAAAACACCTTCTTCCGGGTTTGCTGTGTGAAAATTCAGTACTTTATCATCAGCATCATTGTGCGAGGCTGTGGTTCATAGCATTCGCACACAAAGCTGAAGGGAGGCTGCGCAATCAAACTTGGACCAGAACATTCTTTACTTGGCAAGACACTTATCCTATGTGTAATTGCTAGTGTGTCAGAAGGCCTTTTGCACAGACTGGCTGCATGCTTCTGTGATTCTGCCCTGGAGCTGCTGTGGCTACAGAAGTATTAACACAAGTTTAAAGAGTGAATGAATCAGTTATGTATAATACATGTGCACGATGCAACATTGACCCTTTAATTAAACATGAAGGAAGCAATCTGCTGTGTTTGACTTTCCAATTAATCAAATTTTAATCAAGATCGAGGTTTAGTCATCTGCAAATCAACTTGTGCTTTATGAAATGTAAAAAATCTAAATGTTTTGAATGGCAATAATGAAAAGTTTTCTCAGGAAATTTATATTAAAAGGCCTTTTTATTTGTTTTTTGAAAAAGCACAGCACCGTCTCATTCAGCAGACGCTCTCGGGCTCGTATTTAGAGCCGTGTTCTCAACAGAGCCCAAACATGGCTGAAATAATTGAGTAATGGACTGATTAGGTGTGGGGTCCTGGTGTTCTTTGTTCCTGTTTTTTTTTCTTTTTTTTTATCTCCTTACAACTGCACCTGTCGTGTGTGTGAAAGTTGCTGCTGCTAACTCCACTCACTTCAGTGCAAATTAATGGCTGCCAAGTCAACATAATGATCTCACTTAACCTTTTCTGTTTTATGAAGTCTAACAAATCATACACAGCCTCGGGGAGCGTGCGCGCGTGCTGATGTGCGCGTTTTACAGGGCGTGATTAGCAGGGATTTTCTTGATTGTTTTAAAGACACGGCTTAATAGTTTTTTATCTTTTCCACTTTGGCCTCAACAAACTGTATTACATGAGCTATTTTGATACTGTGTTTCTGTGGATTACATGTCTATTAAAACGGATCCACTGTTTGTGACTGGTGGATTGGTCAACTGGAGTTTTACCAATTCCATCTTGGCAAATAGTTTTCATTTCCAGCTTTCAAAAAGGAGTTGCTCTAAATGTAAGCGCCAAAAAAAAACAAAAACAATATATTATGTTGAGGAACATTTTGTTCTTTTTTTTTTGGGCCAGAAGGCTTTATATAACAGGTCAGTTGTTGCGTGAAAGGGGGAGAGAGGGGTATAGACAGTTGGCAAATGTCACCACGATGGTAGCAACCACACACTGCACTGTAATGTATTTTAAATCACAATAAAATAGGTGACGGTTCAACTATAAAAGTCCCAACATGAATTAACTTTTTTGAGTTTTTACCTTGGAGCTTTATTTTTCTTTTATTCAACCTTGTTTTATTTAACACGTTTACAAGGTCCTCTCCCCTCTGAACCTTAGAAAACACTCTGTTTTCTGAATTGTTCAGATCATCGTCAGAATGAGCACTTCTACTGTCAAATTGTTGAATTTACAACAGCGTGCTTACATTAGTGTGTCGGGGCAGATTGCTAATGGCTAGCTTCTGCCAGTAGATGCCGTGCTACTACCAAATCCTGATGAGGGAAGGCCTTACTGGTTGAAAGTCCTGAGTGGTTTTCAATGTATGCATTATTTCAATTTCTAAAACTTGAGATGCCAAAACAGGTACTCAAGAAGAGCATGTTTAAAGTCAAATGATGCATAATATACTGCACACTCTCTTGAGTAGTATCCCATCTTTCAGAACAAGAATCAGGAATAAATCACTGCATTAACACGACATCATTCATAATTCATTCTGCAGTTCATTTGAGGTCCTCTTCTGAATTTTGACACGCACCGGACGCCCATACGCACTGAACTGCCCTTCATGGTCGGCCCCCATGTCACACTCCACCCCTTCTTCTGTCTCCACGGCGACCCCATCCCCATCGCCATCTCCATAGTACACCGGTTATTATCCATGTCCTCAAGTCCACCGTGCTGACTTCCTCTGTCATAAAAGGTTTCCCGCATCGCCTCAACTGGGTATTAATTATATCTGGTGTTGTAAATTCACACTATTCAGGGCACAACTGGGCTCCGAGCGGCAGTGGAGCTACTCTCAAGGCTGAGGAAGAATGAGATACTGTCCGTCTCTGCTTTTCATAATGAGAAGACAAGAGAATATGCAGATGGTTAGGTAAGTAATGCGGAATATATGCATGGAATAATAATGCTTGTAAAATGAAGGTGTCATTTTGTCAGTGATGAATGGAAAATAATCTATTGAAAAATAAGAGAATATTCACTTTTGGGGCTTTGTAATCATGTTAAAAGACTGTTTGCCACTTAAAATGTATTCCTTGAGTCGAACTACACCAACATAAACAACTCTCTAGGTAAGCAATTAAAGCAAGACATTTCTTCTGTGTTTTTGAAGTCATACATATTATGCCAGAAAATGTAGGTGGTTGTTACTAAGAAGCATCTATCAGTGAAGTATCCACGTGCATATTTAATTATTTATATTATAATATAATTTATTTATGGTTGTTTCGAAATGTTTCAATCAAGCAATCAAACTTTTTTGTAAAGCACTTTTCATACATACAGAGTGCATGACAGTAAGTAGGTCATAATTAACCGTATGAATTAAAGCCCAGGACTGGAGTAACAGATAACATCATCAAATCAATTGGGTAAATCAAAACTAGAACATACAAGAAATAAATACAAAATAATAAGCCTTAAATAAAGACATAAATACTAATACAACATTAAATAGTTAGTAAAAAGCTAAGCTAAAAAGGTGGGTCTTGAGCTTTTCTTAAAAACCTGAACGTTCTCCGATAGTCGGTTCCGTAGATGAGGGCCGTAGAACTCGAAAGACGCCTCGCTGTGAGGGTGGAAATGAGCAGGAGCCCACTGCCGGAGAAGCGCAGGGGCCGCATGCAAAAGCAGCTCTGAAAGATAAGAAGGCCCAAAACCCTTTAATACATTTAGAAACAGTAAAAGAACCTTCAAATTGACTCTGAAACACATGCGTGGGGAGTAGTTTTAAAACCGGTGTGATGTGATCCGCCCCCTGGTCTTAGTGTGGACACTAATCTGTAGTAATTGTAATTGCAAACAGGAAATACTCTTGTTGGGACGAGCAGAGAGTTACAATAGTCTATGTGATAAAAGCATGCATTAGCGCCTCCGTATTTCCACAAGAGAGAATGGGGCAGACTCTGGCTGCTCTTGTTGCGTTCTTACTGTGTAGAACAAAAGTCGGCTCAGAGTCCAAAATGGCACCCAGGTTTTTCACTTATAGTGAATGATGATGGATTAAATAACTGTGGTTGTAGTTTGGGTAAAAGGTTTCTCTCTCTGGGCCTCAGGATCGATGGCTAAAACCTCAGTTTTGTCCTGGTTAGGCTGGGGAAAGTTTTCTGCCATCCAGGATTTATATCAAAGATCCAGTTGAAAGGTTTCTTTAATGGTCTTTTTAAAAATCAGACAGAGCTTGGTCTCAACATTTTTGTCACGAATTTTTGGATCTGGATTGTTTTCTCTGTTTGTCTTCTCCTCCCTTCTGTGTCGTCTGTCTCTCCTCCCACCTGGGTATGGCCTGACCAAATCTGGCAGCTGGCACATCCAATTTCCTCATTGTGACCTGCGGTTTAAGAAGCTTGGTTTTCCGCGCCCTCCTCAACAGTTTTTCTTTGAAACTACACCAGTTTGTCGAAGCGTTTGGCTCCGAAACCTTTGTGAACTTTGTGAGATTTGGTAACCTTTGGATATTTACCTTGTCCTGTGTCCATGTGTCACTGCCTGTTTTTGTGAAGCCTCCTGCCTGTCTGTCTCCTCCTCCTCTCCTGTCTGCTCGCCATTTTACCTGAGTTCTAACCTTCTTGGAAAATATACTGCTTACCTGTTTGTGTGCCATTCTGTGGCCAAGTGAATAGCACACATGCATGGCTCCTTGTGATCAGGCCGAAGCGTTTTGAGAGTTTGAATCCAGCTCTGTCATTTTGCTGCATGTCTTTCCCTCGTTCATCCCCATTCCATGCTGTACTGTCCCGTCTAATAACGTACGCAAATACTTACCTGTTTGTGTGTTTTGTCTGGGTTCTAAGTAAAACTGTAATTTTTTTTTTTCTTTCCACTACGTATCTGGGCTTTTAAGTAATAAATCATGAGAATACCAACAATATGGCGTTCAAAAGTATTTAGACTCACACCAAAACCCGATCCTAGCTTGGATCAGTGCATGTGTGTGAAATGATTGCATCTTGAAAGGCATTATAGAAAGCAAACGCATTTATTATTACTAAAAGACTCCGTTATAAAGTCACTATAAATTTGTATTATGAGGATTTAATAAGTACTGTAAGGGCTGACACAATGCTATAGAAAAAAAAAGATTACTCCTTCTAAACTGTCTTTGTAGCTATTCTCATTCTACTCTCAATCTAAACTCCTTCCATTAAACCTTGTACTTTGATTGTGGGTAATCCCTCTCACACATGCTCTACTGTTTAAGATGGAACTGAAGCCATCTTTTCACCATTTCTCCCTCTTAGCCGCTCTTTTCATGCCCTTTGAAAGCCACCAAATTAGCTTTCCTCTGTAGGAGCAATGAGTCTGGCTCCAGTTTCTCTTTCTACCGTCGAATAAGCCACTTTGCTGCTCACCACTGATATGATTACATTTTCCTTTTCAGTTGGATTTAACACTGTACCCTGAGTTCATGGTTCTAGTAAAACCGCAAGGGATTCTGGGTACAGCTCCTGGCACGTGCTGGGTTAAAATGAGGTCATGAGAAGTATAACCCTAAGACAAAAAACTCACAGAAGTTTGATTGCTGTTTTAAAGGGGCGCCAATGATGACAGTGAATTTAGATTTTAGCATCTGGACAGAACACTTTTGAAACAATTTATGTGCAATTCACATAAACATAACATAATTGTTGTGTAAAAGTTATGTACAGTTACTGAAGTATATTTTGCATTGTACCTGAATTTGAGGAGTAAAGTATAGTGCCTAAGCATTTGAATGAGTGAAAACACATTTATTTATCAATTTCAAATGCAAATATATAAATTCTTAACTTTTCTAAAACAAAAAGAGAGAAAATTGTATATATTTTAGTTTATCTGCACCTATATACCTATACCTATAAGACGCCGCCTGGATTCAACTAAACAGCTGGATAACTGCTGCATGGGTGATGATCTTTCAGCTGCAACACGGTATCTAAACCCAACTAATGCAGTGAGCGGCTTCTCATTTCTGAAACAACCATGTGGAAAGACAAATCCCGTGGTCATGGAACAGATGTCAGTATGTTTGAGAAGGGTCAAATCATTGGCATCAAGCAGAGAAAACATCTAAGGAGAAACTAATCTACAACACATCTGAACCCCAGGGTTTTGCCAATACATTTGACATTACAGAATCTTATTAAAACTATGCCACAGCGAATGTGTGCTGGAATTAAAGCTAAAGGGGGTCCGACCATTTTTGGACAAGCAGTGTATGTCAAGGTAAAATTCTTTATAGAGGAGTTACATTACTTTGTACAAAAAAATCTTTCGTATCGGATTGATAATGCAATAGTATTAGTTTGAATCTGATTGAAACAAAAATCACTGGTATTGCCCATCTTGTAGAACCACAAGAACCAACCAGGCATGTTGACCTTTTGTCAGTTTTGGCACATTGTTGGATGTTTACACCCAACAGTTGTTTCTGTTTATGTTCCTCACTTATGGTTCAGAATAGGGTGCAAGGCCTCTAAGGAAGTCATATGCTTTTTTATCAGGTACTTAGTTTTGAACTTTAACATACTTTTGCAATATCACAGAACTGTGCAATAATAGAAACGACAACAACTTACTTCCTGTGTAAAACTGTAACAAGCCACAGATTTTCATTCATGTGTTTTTATTTTTGTCTTAATTTAAGAAATAATCAACTTATAAGGGATGTGGGCAAGATGATGGCAAGATGACTCAAATGCGCATTAATCAATCAATCAATCAATCAATCAAAATACAACTTCGAACAAGATGATGATGAGTGACCACTTTTATGAGATTCAAAGCTGCTTAAAGTTTTTTGCATCTTTCACTGAACAGTCACAAACGCTCATGGTTTATGCAGTTTTTCGGCGCGACACCAAAAATGTATTGTACGTTGATTCTGGAAGCATACTGAAAAGAAATTATAATATTGTGAGACCAATATTGTTAAAAATGTATCCCGACTTAAACATAATGCCTCTAACCCACAAGAGCAGAAGTAATCAGGAACCTTTGTACAGTATTTCTTCTCGTCACCACCACAGACCAGTGCGCTGACTGCAGTGACCGGAGCTGTTAAAACCACCAGGATTTATCGTTTGACCTTTCCGTCTCTATTTCAGTGGTGGCACATGGGGCCATTAGGCTTTTGGGTTGGAACCTAAAAAAGAAAAAAAGTCAATACTGGTTCTGTGTGGTAACGATCTAAGTGCTACTGCAACAAAACATGAACGGCAGGGCAGCAGCACTCCTCAGTCACAACCGCTTTAGACTGGAGGGGAAAGCCTGAGACACAGGGGCAACGATACAAGACTCTTTTTCTTGAATCATTTTTGGAAACTAAAATGGAGACATGACTGGAATGCTCCACATATGGCATTAAACTTAGCAACTTGCATTTATTCCATTATAGTTTCTGTCTTCTGTAACTCATCTGGACATCACTGCTTGCCTCCAATAGATGACAAGCCATATTGTGGAACATTCCAAACAAAACATTAACATATCATGAAGCAAAGCAGGTGGTGGACCCTCCACTAGAACAGTTTAAATGAACACAAACTCTGGGTTTATAAATGGGCAGTCAGGGCAGGCCTGCTGTACAAGAGGCATCTCACAGCAGAGCATGGTGGCAAAGAGGATATATGAAATATGTACTATAGTAATTATGTATGTACTCATCTTGTAATATCAAATACTGTATCTTACATTCATTGCATTGCATGAGCAATAGTCAACAGCTGTGTGGCCCACGTCAGAGCATGGGCAGATGTCCCTGCTCTAAAACGCATAGCACTAACTGCCAATGTTGAAGGCTGAACTGCCAATGTGAAGGTTGACGGTCATGAAATTCAATTTTGAACAGTAATAAAGGTTAAAAAAAAGTATGTTTATTTGCGTCTATGCATACAAACTGCCTTGCCTTTTTAGATGGCAGAAAAGAACTAGCTATTTTGATTTATGTTGAAGAAAATAAACTAACTTCCAACATAAGGACAAGAGAACTATTAACTAAGAATTATTTCTTTGTCATTGTCTTTCTGTTTAAAACTGAGGCAGGAAAAACAGTATCCCTCACATTATGGTACGTCACATGATAAATGGCTTACAATACGATAATATCAATTCTTTGTGCAGAAATCAATTATTGCAAGCGAATTCAACGATATGTATATCATTTGTTTAAGAAAGAAAAAAAGTATTTTAATAAAGTTTTCTTTGTTGAAAAACTACCTTCACAAACTTACTGTGAAAAACACACATTAATCATCAACAGTGAATATGTGAAATATTCTGCATAATTAAGTTTCTTTACTTTAAACAAGCGACAAAAGTGTAGCGCTGTCCCAAAATAATGTTGTAACATCTACAAGAAAATACTTATGGCCAAATATATCGATGTAGCAGCCCAAGATATTGACACTGTATTACCAAATTGAATATCACAATACGTGACGAAATGGAAGTCAAGAGCCAGTTTCTCTCTATTCATTACATACAGGGCTGGACTGGGAGAAAAACATCAACCTGGATCAAATCAGGCATTAAGATGTTCCACTCACGCCTAATATAGCAAGATCAAGAGTTCTGATTTCCGCACAAACCTGTGTCCCCGACTCCTGCTACACCAACAAAAGCCACCCCACCTAAACCCCCCCGCATTTCAACTGGTCCCAAACTCTCCCTGGCTCCCACTATACGAATAAAAGCCCCCCACCTTTACCCCCTCTCCTTTCTCCCATAGCTAGGATGCACAGGGTCTCAGCGTTGCCGGGACTTATAGTCATAATAACAATCAAACCAACCCGAGGCCCTGTGTAAAAACAGCCCCCCCTAGTGCTAGTTCTGTAGTAACAACACACAGATGGGAAAACAAAATGCGAGTCAGACTGCCCAATCTGATGTAACAAATCATTCTTAATTAACATCTTTATTTCTTCTATAATCTTGATTGTATGTTTTTAACTGCAACATAACTTGACATAAACAGGAAATTTAGTTCTAATAGCATCTGCTCCACCCAACTTTATGTTTGAATCTGAGAGAAAACAAAAAGTAGGAGTGTGTTCTCCCCTAGAGATTAAATAGTTACCACAGGTTGTCCTTTGGCGTGTTTTCAACATTTGATAGTATCCTTTAAAATGAGCTAAAACAGTCTCCATCCATTCTCTTCATTGTTTAAAATTGAGCTAAAACAGTCTCCATCCATTCTCTTCATTGTTTTATACAAGCCTCCTCAGCACTGCAAAAGTTTTATTGATGATTTTACTGAGATGCTTTCAGTCGTATGTACAGTCTTTGAGGGTTTGGTCATTGCAGGTGATTTCAATATTCTTCTCACAAAGGGGATTTAAAATGTGGTCGATGTTGCTCTGTCTGATCATTTCTGCGTCTTCTTTGACATCACTGTTTTTCCCAAACCACTGGCTGATCCTGCAGTTGTTCAGACGAGACACATAAATTACAGCACAGGAGAACTGTTTATGCAAATGATAAACTTTGAAAATGTCTAATTTTCTAAGGTAAATTATTTGTTGAACCCTGTTACATCTAGTGTTTTGAATGTTCTGGACACCATTGACCCTATGAAGGCTAAAATGGTTAAAAATAAGCAGAAAGTGCCATGGAGAAATGATGATTTGGTATACATGCTGCCTCGATGTGTTACCCAACAGGTTTCTAAAGTCTGTGCTGAAAAGTTTGTTAGCACCACTCATTCAATAGTTAACATGTCGCTTCAATCTGGAACATTTCCAATGTCTTGATACTGCAGTACTGTGTATATATTGTATATATTGTATATTAGAGATCTGCCGAAGCTGAAAACTGAGCCTGCACTTGTCAAGGTGACAAATGACATCCACCTGAACATTGAAGTGGGGAAATCCTCAGTCTTAATACTGTTAGATCTGAGTGCCGCTTTTGAGACCATCCATCATGGGATCCATCATGAGACTAGTGGACTGGGTGGGCATCACTGGCACTGCCCAAAATTGGTTATGGTCCTATCTGGAATACAGGAAGTACTTTGTTGAAATTGGTATCTGTGTCTCAGACCAGATGCCCCTGACCTGTGGGGTGCCCCAAGAGTGCCCTGGTGAATATGGACCAGTGGATTCACTCTGTGACTGGATCCAACAGATCGGTGTGTGGATGCAAAACAACGTTCTCCCGTTGAACTCAGACAAGACTGAAATCATTACAAAGAGTAAGTGTTGGGGGTAATAATGGACTCAGACTTGAACTTTAACAGCCACGTCAAATCAATAACATCAGCAGCTTTTTACCATCTAAAAAACATTGCCAAAATCAAAAGTATAGTGTTTAGACCTGGAGAGACTTATCCATGCGTTTGTCTCTAGTAGATTAGACTACTGTAACGGCCTGCTCACTGGCCTGTTGGGTTCCTTGCCTAGAACCAGGAAAGTACGATCACATTAGTCCTGTGCTCAGGTCTCTCACTGGCTCCCTGTGGCTCAGAGAATAGACTTCAAAGCAGCTCTGCTTGTAACAAGTCTCTCCATGGCCTAGCGCCAAAGTACATCTCGGACATGTAGTGCCATATGAACCATCTCGGACTCTGAGGACCTCAGGGACCGGCCTCCTGTGGTGCCAGATTCAGACTAAACATTGGAATCTGCGTTTCATTTATCAGCTAAAATCTGGAACAGCTTCCTGAGAGTGATACAGGCCTCTACTCTGGCAATGTTCAAATCTAAGCTAAAATGTTTGGCTGTGCATAGACTGAAATGATTTTCTTTGCACTTTTCTTTAACGTCTTAAACTGTTTTGTGATTTTACAACGAGAATAAAGTCATAACATTTTGACAAAAGTTGTAATTTTATTTGATTGGTTCCAGTCCCTAAATTCCATGTGATTGGATCGTTTACCACTGGTGCGGAGTGCAAACGAATCAGCGGGAGCCTCTAACAAGATGGATTGTCAAGAATTTATGAATTCACAAAAATGGCCAGAATGTATACTGCTTGCAAGGTTAGCTGGGTTGTGTTGCACCTGAAAAGTGCACTGACCCACTGGGAAAACTCCTGGTGCTCCCAATGGCCTGTCCAGGTCATCATCAGAGGTCGTCTATTCAAAAGGAATGACTTAAATAAAATTAACTTAAAATGTATTAAACATGATTTTTTTATTCGAATAATAACGTTTTTGCACCCCATCTCTATACAATTTTACAAAGCTTTTAGTGTTTATATTACTAAAGGTCTTTTCTCCTGCTCCCGACTTTTCTGAGTTTGTTACTCGCTCCTGAGTTTTTAACTCTTGTTCCTGAGTTTGTAACTCTTGCTTCTGAGTTTGTAGTTCGTACTCCTGAGTTTGTAACTCGTGCTCAGGTTTGTTGCCAGCTTGGGTGATGGGAGAAGTGGTTTGCTGTGCGTCATAAATCTCCACTGCACACGCACTTTTGTGAGAAACAAACCTGTGGGGTAAATTTCCTGACTAAGTAAGTCAGGAATCCTGACTATGTCGGGAGCATTAGCAAGATCCCTTATTTTAAAATTTTACAAATGGAACCTCGTGGATTCCGTACAATATTCAAGCAAGAGAATTTTGTGATGCCATCTGAAAGCCAGCAGCAGACACTATCGTAACTTGTGGTAACTCATTTCACACAGATCATTATATTATATCATTACAAATACATCTATTGAAAGTCTTTCACTTTCTGAGTACATTGTGTGCTTGTACCTCCAGCTGCATATGTTCTGATCAGCTGCTGCTCTGTCATTAAAGATCCAACGCCCACAACAATCAGACTGTAGTTTAGTGCAGACAGGTGCAGAACCCCACAGGAGAGCGCCCCCTGTGGAGCCCTGGCAGAAGTGCTCATGTCTCATTAGGGCTGATGCCACTGACACGAACAGCTCCTCTCACATGGAGGTGAATTTGCACTCCCCTCTGTACTTTGTACTAAAGATATATGGGACTCTGGAACATACTGTGCTTTCAACTATTTGTATGTGGAAGGGAACAGGGAACAGGAACAGGGACTGTATTACTGATCTTAACAGCAACTTTTTTCACTTTTTCACCATTCTGTTACTGTATGTTACAGCCTTATTCTAACTTTGAAAGTTAGGCGGCACTGGAACCAATCACAAAATAGCACTGTGTTTTGGGTGGAAGTCTAAACAGCCCGAACCAAAACAAACATCGTGGCACCAACGGCTGTACTTCGGCACACAATGGCACTTTGTACATTTGAGGATGAGAAGGAGGACTGTGCTTTTCTGAACACTGGATTTAACACAATTTAGATTTTCCTGCTTCTTCCGTTGTTGTGATGCTTCGACCAATCAGCATGAAGTATTTTTTTTAACGTCCCTATGGCTTTCTTCCCAGATTAACATCAACAATGTGATTGATTCATCCAGTTTCACGGCATTCACTACACGCACCCACATGACGGCCCATCGGGACATGTCCCGACTCTCCCGATTAGCCACGCCAGGCCTGCTACTACTTTGCTTTACTGTCACAAAAAGCTAGTCTTAAACTGTGCACACGCCCAGAAATCCATGTGTGTCCAAGGCTTTGTTTGAGCTATGAGTTAGATTTAAATACACACTTTATTGTGTATTATATATCGTTGGTTTGCATTTTGGTAAACTCAAAGGGTTTCAATTCTCAAAACATCCATGTTTTCCTTATATGTCTCGGTGGGTTGCCTATAAGTTTGTGTGCTTTCCCCAATCAACTTCATCCATGAAACATACTCCTTATCGAGATATGACAAGAGATGCTGCAATGTGGTCAGCCATTGCTCCTGACAGCTATTCATAGTGGCTTTGAAATGTCAAGGGTTAAAGATCAAACCTTGAGGACTTTTGGGAAGAATAAAGTATAACTTTATCGTCAATGGCATCCAAAATCATGCAAATCATAACAAATTGATAGTGTCACAATTTATGTTTTGGAGATATGCTAAATTAGAATAGCAGAGTATATGGTCTTTAAGTAAAATAATGAAAAAAAAAACCTCAAAATAACACTTCAGTTGAGATGTATATTTTTTGTGTCTGTATTGCAATTGTAAGAATGTAAAAACAACACGTTGCATACAGTTACAGTTGCATTTTACGACATTCAGCTTTGGTAAATCATTTTAGTTATTCTCATTTCTTCAAGTGACATTTCAGAAGATATACAATGAATTAGATTATGCACTCACACCTCACAAACTGACAGATTTTTGACAGTAGAAGCTGAAACACTTCATAAAGGCTTACCCATAATCCTATAAAGATTTACAGTGATATTCTTAAGCAGATAAAATACAACATTAGTATATGTCTTTCTGTATGGAAATGAGCTACATGAATGGTCTAAACACAATGCTTTTATCACTCCCTCAATTACATGGGATTGCAAAACTAATTTACAACTCCATTAAAACAAGGGACCTCCCCGCTCAGGGTTAAACAAAAGCAAATTACATTAGCCTGTCACACTTTCTCTCTTCTCTGTCTCGCACACACGCACACGCGCACTCGCAGACACACACATGGCACTGTTCAATCAGACCAGCATGCTCCCAGTCAGCCTTGGATCCGCGGAGGATTTCTTGAAGCAGCAGAGCATAGGGTGACAGGCAGTTCTAAGCAGATGCAGATATGTAAAAGGTCCCTTGTCTCTTTTGAACGTTGTGATTTCATTAACGTTGCTCACAAACACACACACATGCTCACACACACACACACACACACACACCATACATCTACATTGGGACTAAAGCTGTTGGAATGAACAAGGACAGGACCAAACCATGTCTTCATCAGGAACAAACCGGGATCAAACCAAGGGTGTGGTGTTAATTTGAGTCTGATTTGAAATGGCAAGAACATACATACATACATTAGTAGAATAACTAACTGTGTATTCGCTTTCAGGGCCTTAAATGCCAGGTGTACACAGATTGTGAGCCACTTGTGTTAAAACCAAACCTGTAACATTAACCTCCGAGCACTGCATTCTGGGGGAAGAATTTGCAAGTACCTGGCTGAAAATACATACCAAACCTGCCTCACATTTGGGGGGGCACCCAGCATCATTTAACATGTAACATGTATCGAAAATTAGATTGTATTTTATCATTGCGACACAGGAGCAGAGTGAAAGTTGCAATTTGGAATTATTAGTTATTTGTGCTATCGTAGCCAGCCGCTAAGTTAGCCTGCTGCTAAGTTAGCCTGCCGCTTAGTTAGCCTGCTGCTAAGTTAGCCTGCCGCTAACTTGGATCTAATGTCACAGAAACAAACTGTTGCATGTGAGGAAGAACAGGGCCAGAGAGGGGATAGGATTGCTGTGGACTCGCTGCAATGTTCATGCAGACAAGTGTAGTCCAGTGTAATCACAGGGACAAAAGTTTAGACAGAGTTCAAATTGGATTATACTTCCCGCATGTAAATTCCAAAATCCAAAAAATTATGAAATTTCACCGTGTGGACCCCTGCGGACCTCGCTGCAGCGTCAAGCGGAAACCTACCTTTGGAGTGACATACTTTTCTTTCGCTTGTGTTTGTGCTGCACACATATAAAAGAGGCGCCAGACGGCAATGTCTTTGAATTCAGCTATGCCATATTACACCTTGTGAAAGCACAAATCATGTCATTACGCCACATCTTTAGTCCTCGCAGTGATGTGAAGCATGTAAAGAGCATAGGAACAGGGCTAGCGATGAACACAGATGAATCCCACAAAATGAACATACTGTAGCTGAAAATGATGACAGATTCCCTCATAATAACACTCCTTGTAATGCTTTCCTCTGCACTGTTCATTTTATAGTATGCACAGTCCACAGTACAAATATACACTTTATACTAATTACTTTACTAATAACAATACAAGTGTTCATCACACTGCTAATTCAAAACAGCGCCTACATACAAAAATGCCTAATTGGAAAAAAATTATAACAATATTGCAGTACTTGACCCTCCTTTTTTCCAATGTTGTGCAGCGCTAGTATACCTTTAATCCATGATACCATCCATTCATTATGTGGCTCACCAATCTGTTTCTCTTTTTCTGAATTATTTACATCTAAAACATCTTTTCTCGCTGATAATGCTGAACGATACTAACTGTTTAACCTCTCAGTGTGGGGTCACCTCTCTCTTCTTCCGTAATACGCCCCTCACCTTCTAACACTCAAATCCCAGCTGGCTTTCTCTTTCCAAGACCACATCTTTTTTTTTCCTCCTCTCCCCTCTGTCTTCTTTTGGTCCACTCTCCTTTCTGACCCCTGATCCTCTCAAGTTGTTTAAAGTTTCTCTTCTCTACTTCCCTGGGCTTGTCAAAGTGAAGGACTTGGTGTAATTTGCTGCTGATCTCCTCATCCCCTTCTTGGCACTAACCTGCAGAATGGAGGGGATGGAGGGAGAGAGTGACAGAAGCAGAGGAAGGGAACAGGAAGCTGGCCCCAATCAGTCAGCTCTTGTTGAACCCAATCAGAATTTTACTTTTTTCTTTTATCTCGTCTCCAAGTGAGGCGTTTCAAAATCCCTAAATCGATCCATTGCACGGGCTCTTTAAACTACTTTGAACACTTTAGCCTTAAAGGAAACATGTTATGCTAAATCAACTTTCATGAGCTGTTAAACCTCGTCATTAGTCTACTCACATTTGTATTTTCAGTGATTCACACGTTTGAGTAATCCTGTATTGTTCCGCTTTTGAGGCTCGCAACGAAATTTCCTGTTGTCAACTACCCTCTATTTCTACTTGTGCTTATTCATATAATTTCCGCTTCTGGGTCATACATGTGGAGTTAACCAATGTTGTTTAGCCATTCTGAAAATCGTCTAGTTAAACTCCATTATAAAGCAGAGCCTGTATTGCAGTTTGTTTTTTTTACGTATATAATTTTTCATTTTTAGAACTATATACACAGAACGAAAAAGAACAGAGAATACAAAACATGACACAGAGAGAGAGCAATATCCTATCTCGTCCAGGATTTGTCAAAAGGATTTTTTAATTTATCGTTGGTTCGCTTTGTGTCGCTTTGTGCCTTTTTCCCTGCTGTCAAAAGAGTGCTCCAAAGGTATCCATTTATAGTGTCGATGGCAGGAGTTTTGAGGCCAAATACATGGTTCCGAAGTCCAGTGGGATGCCAGCGCTGAAAACTATCTGCGGCGTTCTGTTGAACTCTGAACAGTCGGACTGTCTCAAAACAGTACTTGACAACCACAATTTCTTCAAAAGCAAAAACATGTTACTGAAAATTGGCTGCTTGTTATAGTTGAATAATATTTAAGATTTGGAGCCTGTTCTGCAGTTTTGAAAGACAAGTCAATGGTGTTGTTTATAAATAACAAAATGTAAAATAAGGATGTATTCATAATATAGTTTACTTACCTGAAAAAAACGCTAAGAATCAAGTTAAAAACAATCTAAGCTAGCGGCAAACTTGCTAGATTGCAGAGTGGAGTTTGAATGACCAGTGTTTGATGACTGCATTATTTGCAAATATTTTACAGTTCACACCATAGATTCCTGTAGACTAATCCAGAACATCCAAATTAGGACAGAATGAACAAACTCATCAGGTTCAACTGTCTTCATTTGAAATAAAAGGAAATGTTCTATTTTTAGACATGCAGTGTATTTTTTTGTGCTCTTACTAATTCTACTCTTAATTTCTTCGTACATTGTCACTTAGAGTAAAGATTTAACTAAAGTATACCACGGGGCCAATATAATATGGTAAAATCTTAATTTCTATTTCAGAATATGATGACACAGTATTTCATTTGATCATTTTGTATTAATTATATTTTCCGCACCAAATGTAATAGCTAATTTTTAATGTTTTTGATGTTTACATACATATTTTCAGTATGTCAAATGTTGCAAAAATAACAAACTTATTCATCATCCTCTGAAACAATATTGGAACTATTTGTACCACGGTTAAAACAGCTGTAATAATCGGGAATATAAATACAACAACAAAAGTTTCACCTTATTAGTTGTTCCGTGCTTTAAAGCGTCTTTACTGTAGTGGACATGTTCTGTGGTGGTCCTGGGGGGAGCGGCCAGGGGACATGATGGACACTCGCTGGAGCTTGGCCTTTCAGTAATGGCGGCCGGTGCAGAGCAGAGGTGAAAGGGAAATACCACACGTGGAGCTGTCCTGTGCTAATGAGAAGGAGAGAGCGCGACACGTCCACGACCATTAGAATGCAAATGTCATCCGATAGGGCAAGAAATGGGTTTAGTTCATATTGAGGAGCTGCAAATGAATACCCATGCAAGCAATTGTAATGGTTAACATGAAGTATTTGGAATTTAATACTAATAAGAAAACTGTGGAGATTTATGAGAAACAGTACTCTAAAATGTGCTGTGATTAAAAGGGCGTATACACAGAGACAAGGTAAAACTTACAGTCCAGAACATTTGGAAATGTTTTAGATTTGTATAATCTGCAACAAAATGTCACTAGTGATGTGTGCTGTGGTGAATTAGAACAAAAGGGAAAGTGAAACAATTCTCAATTTATAAAAAAAAGGTACCAATTTTTTTACTGTCTAAAAACAAGAAAAAAAATTATGTTAAACTGTTCGCAGCAGTCCAAAATGATTCTTCACTTTCCCACATATTCTGACCATCCTAATTATTCCCTGTGACGAGTTTATAAGTGTTTTTCGCAGCTTTGACAGGCCAGAGCGAGTTTTGCCGTCACAGTGAACAAAACTAGCATGCTAACAGCCAACTTTCAGTTTTTTGAACAATAAAATGCTTTTGTGCCCATCGGCTTTATTGACATCGAAGTTGTAAATGTCAGCTTTAGGAATCGAACTCACGACACTACAGCCGGCTGCACTTGGAGCCTGCCATAAGCACTCGACCAGCGGGCAGCACGAAGAATAAAATGCTTTATAATTTTATGCAGATAGCATGCATCGGTCTGATTTTAACCCTACGAGCTGCTTTTACACCATATCTGTGCTGGAGCAAAACTTTTATTTATAGTTTTTAGAATGGCATCTCTGGCACAATTATCTCCTTGGAGATAAACCAAAGAAACCAGTGTTTTTAGCAGATTGAATGTGGATTCACAGCTCGTTATGGTGTAAACATGAGGCCAATCCGATATCAAAAGCATTGTGGATGTGTGGAAACTTGTGACTGTAAGTAGCCCTTAAATTTTAATTAGATATACTGCATGTCGTCATTTCATATAATATTGTACTATATCTGCATGCATATTGTACATACTTTGAGGCTAGTTTATGAGATGAAAGGCTTTACTTTCAGAACACAAATGGCATAGCCATGTCCCCAAGCCTATGATATACTGTATCATCAGTGTGCCTTGTGGGATTACCAGCTGTGCCTTGGAAAAATGTCCAATTTGAGTTAAATGATTTACACAGTTATTCAATGTAATAAATTGCCTTTTCAGAATGGCCTGAGCAAACTTCTGAACCAGAAAAGACACAATATTATCACTATTCCAAAATCTAAAGAACCCGACCGACACGCAGACATTTTTGACACATTTTTTCGCTCTAATCAGTTTCATTTGATAATGTTTTAGCAGACGGTGGTACGCAGCATCTTTTCACTCTAAAAATTGAGAAAAACCCAGTGCTACGCTTAAAACCTCATATAACTCTTTGACAGCATAATAGCATGAATATGTTATTTGCCACATTTGTCTCATGACTTTTTGACCCACTTGCTCCAAGACTAAGCTCCAAGAAGGGGAAAACTAAATAGGTTGTTTGAATGTAATAAGGTATAATTTATTTCTCATTCAGAACCATTTTCTTGAAACATTTTTTAGCCATTGCATAACGTGTCCTTTCTTTGTTCCTCTGAGATTTCAACCTCCACCTGACTCTGGACGATCTGACTTTTAAAGCAGAGTAAAGGTGGGGTACTTTCAAAGCTAATCTTTTTTAAGAGTTGTCTTAAAAGAACAAAAATAACGTTGGAGAAATTCTTGGCAGTCCTCCGAACATTCTCACGCTGTTTCCCGTCAACTTTGTGCTGTATTGATTTTTATTCTCTTCCATTTTACAAACTTTGAACAGGCACGGAGCCGCAGTCTTGGATTCCTTTCTTCTTTTCAAACATAATGTATCATCCTTGCTTTTCACGTTCCATATGACCTCCTCTTATGCCTGACTTTTAAACCGTTTCTTGCTTATCAAAGGCACGCCGTGTTGAACTCGCTTTAACCTTTGCTCTTTCAGTATGGCGGTTCCACAGCGCTTGAGGTGACAAAAGAAGGATTCATCTCAATAATGGAACGAGCACTGTCAACTGTCAGTCCACATTTTCTCCTGTTTTCTTGCCTTTTTCTGCTCGTGGCGCTCAGAATTGGTGTCGAAATGCCACGCTGACATCTGAGGTGCGAAAGAAACGGGGGAGCGACCCCAAAGAATACGGCGCACTGCTCAGATACTGATCAGTTCTGTCAGCTTTTGAATGTATACTTACTGTGCGTAAGGATTTGTGCATCCGTATGGGGTAGTCTTTACACCATGGCAATAAACTGTGCCGGCAGAAAGTGTCTGGTGTTGGTTTAATGGGGTTTAAAGTGGCTGCGCTATTCCTAAACCCAGATAATTAAATGAACTGCACAGAAAATGCTAACAGCGATAGTTCCTTAGCCACCCAATAGCGTTTAAAGGAGTTGATTTTATTAAACGATAATTGTTTTCCTTCTTATTTACCCTTTCGAAATTGTGTTTAGGTGATTCAAGCAGGATGTGTGCACTTCCATTTATCTCCGCTTTGGACTGAACATAGACTAAACTGACAAGTGACTCATTGTGGCCAATTAACTTTTTTCACAAATAAATGTTAAACTTTCACAATTTTAGCCTGACATTGCAATTCTAGCGCTGAATGACATAAAGGGACGATGAATATTTCACTGTTTAACACCCATTTGCATGAGAAGGGTAAGCGGGGCTGAGGACACAGCTCTTATTATATGTCCGATCCTTAAAAAGCTGCAGACGCTGGATTTTTTAACTTTTTTCTGCCCCAGACATTTTATTGAATTACAAGGTTCTGCTCCATTGCCCTTCAAATGGAACTTGTGTTTTACCACCTACACTTCGCCCTCGCATTTTCATTTTGTTAGTTACAGAGGACAGATATTTTTGTGTCATGTTTTGGTCAGAGAACAGATGGGGGATGTCCATAGTGTCCCCTCTTTGCCATGTGTTGAGTGGGCGCGCAGGATACATATGTGCTTACTCAGAGCATCCAACTTCCAGCTGGCAAAATTATTGATATCTGAGACTGAATGGCTTAGAAATATATTATATTATGAACGACGACGACGACAGTGTAGACTCTTTCTGTTTGGAGCTCTCTCATGACTAGTTGGGTTAATCTGGTTACTGCAGTTTCTCTCATTAACAAAAAAGAACACAAAATATTTATTTGAATGTTTTTAATGTTTGACTTGAAGAACACATAAAAAACTAACACAGTGAAAGAGAAACATGACCAGAGAGAGAGCAGACACAAATTAAAAGCAGCAAAAAAAATTTGAAAAAATTAAATCATGACTTAAAAAGAAACAAAAAAACGTCCCATTTAGTCCAATGTCTGTCAAATGTATCAATTTTCAAGTTAAGTCAGAATATATTTTATTTCCATTTTATGAATGTTTTTGATTGTTTTTTTTGAAGATTTTTTTTCCTCTCTCATCCTCATTTCATGCTACACTGTCCTGTCTACTAAATCCCGTTGGCCAAAAAATACCTTTCGAAAAAACGAACAAAATAGAAACAAAAAAACTGACTGACTTCTCATCACCTCCAGCTAGTGCAAAGCGTCCACATTTAGCATAGCGCATTACAATTACACTTATATCTTGAGATACAAGGGCAAAGGGGAATGATGAAAACTTCCTTAATGCACATGCGCAAATAAATCTTTAAATTGAACTAATGAACTTATTTTACATACAGCCTATGTAAAATACAACATACATTTTTATTGTGATCCACTGCATTAAATCATGTTGGGAAATTGAGAGTACGTTTAAGTTTATTTAGGTTTATACAAGTATGTTTATTGCAGAGCACAATTCGTACACAAGGCAATTCAAATGCTTCACTATACAGGGAAAAATGATTAAAATCACAAAATCTTATTTTCTATTAATTCAATTTACTCGATTTTGTGACATGGATCAGAGATTTTGTCCATGCTATTATCCGCCAGATAGAAAACCAAATCTATGGACCACACTGCAAACATCCAGACACGTCCCACGGCGGACCCGGTTCGTCTCCCCCCTCCCTAGATTAGCTTTCGCTAAACTAATTGTCCTAGACAAAATGACCAAGCTTTTAGGGGTTAAACTCCTCTTGTCATTGGTATGTGCGCCAGCTCTTCCTGGACTTTGCACTGCCTTAGTACCGCTGACAATCTAACCAGCGTGTGTTCTAACCCTCCCCTCAGACACCTGCTTAGGTACTCTTGGACACCGCCACAATGGGCTATTGTGTCGAGCGGAATAATTTACATGTTCAATTGTAATTGTGTCTAAATTGTAATTTTAGAATTGTAAAGAATTTCTCTCAAGAAAGACCATTAAAGAAATGTAATGGTTATCCATCAAATAGTTTAAGACATAAAAGGAGAGTGCAAAGAAATTCCTTTCAGTCATATACACAGCCAAACAAAACAGTCTTTAGCTTAAATTTGAACAATGCCAGAGTAGCGGCCTGTCTCACATCTTCAGAAGACTGTTCCAGATTTTAGCTGCATAAAACTGAAACGCAGATTCCCAATGTTAGTCCTGACTCTGGCACCAGCAGGAGGCCGGTCTGAGGTCCTCAGAGTCCGAGATGGTTCATATGGCACTAAATGTCCGAGATGTACTTTGGTGCTAGGCCATGGAGAGACTTGTATACAAGCAGAGCTGCTTTGAAGTCTATTCTCTGAGCCACAGGGAGCCAGTGCAGAGACCTGAGCACAGGACTAATGTGATCGTACTTCCTGGTTCTAGTCAGGACCCGAGCAGCAGCGTTCTGGATGTAGTGCAGCTGTTTTATTCATTAGAATATTGGTAGAATGATAAAATATCCACTGTTGAACCAACGTTTGACTTTTTTCAGTCACTTACCTACATAGAATACTTAAGAAGCCCGAAGTCAAGGCCAGAATTGTGAGTTCCTGTGACCCGTTATAGGGATGTTGACCAAAAGACCTCCCTTCATGAATACAGTATATTGACACACTCCTATAAAACTGCAAACAGAACAACCTAAGACTCTCGACCTATCCTCTCTGAGAGTCTGTAACTACGCTCTTCACTTTGGCCTGTGTGATAACCCTCCTGACTATATATTTCAGACTGTCCTCTTTACGGTTACACCAGAAATGAACATCTTTACACTAGGTCTTTTTGACCATGAACCTAGCTGATTGTCCAAAGATGGACCCAATGCACTGCACTGATGTTGCTCAATGCTCCTCTGGTGGCATTGAAAGAGGAGCCAAGCATTGAGAAAATATCTTTTGGTTTACAGTTTGTTAACCAAAGTTTTTCCCCTTGTGATTTGGACATTGTCTGACATTAGAAAAGGAAGTGCCGACTGAAAGCCCATAAAGAATGTTCTTACATAAACTGCATTCAGAGGACATCCTTATCTTCCTCCTGAAATGTGTACAAATTACTTTTAAATAGTGTTAAAACTGTATTAATCAAATGTCTTTCCTTCAAGTCGTCCTCACACAAAGAGAGCCTATGCAGTGCTGTATGAGCCATAAACTGTACTTATATTCATGATGTAATTATGAACCTTAATTAGAACAGTAATGACTTTACTATAGTAATTATAACAGCCATTCAGAAGGTCTTTGACTGTAAAAGCCTCAACAAGACAAAACTGTTAAATGAAGGTCAACGCAGCCAACGTACGTCAAAAATATATGTACAAATCAGCAGTTTATTTCACAGTTTTTTATCTGACAGATGCCACATAGCAACATAGCATCAGAGAATAAAGGATGCATATTGTGCAAAAACTGACTTTTCTAAGTCTTTTAACCCTTGTTCCCTCATCAAAACATACCTGGAGCTTCAATCCTGTTTATGAGGTCATTTCCCCTTTGAGCCTTTTAAATACTCGCGGAGGTGCAGTGGTTGGCAGCGTTGCCCGTGTGTGGTTGCTGCTGCCTCGGTGGGTTTGAGTCTGGCCCTTGACATTTGCCGTTGTAATCCTCCTTCTGCGTGTATTAGTTAACGTAGAGCTGCCAGTTCTACACAGACACAAAGTCGTTTTCAGGCCGCCCAGGGAATCGGTACAGTGTTGACTTGTAGGTGCGCATCAATTCTATGAGGACTATTCTGGCTTGTCCCAACTGTTTATCACTGACAGCCAGTCACAGCTTCCTTTATCTATTAATCCATCACTTTAGAAGCCATTGATGTCTCTCATTTTCGTTCTTCACTGCCATTCTCCAAACTTTTCATGACACACAACAAGTTTTACTCTGTTGAAATGTTGCAATTGATCACTGTGATGAGCGTACAGGACAGTCAGCGCTTCTTGCTATGGATTACCTATACAAACAACACCTTTCTGCTATCAACATGTTGATGCAAGTCAGGCTTTTTTCCCCAAAATGTTTATGTGGAACTGGCTGAAAAATGCACAGCTCAAAAGATTTAGGCCCCGGCACAGCTCAGATAAACAGAAGCGATATGCGGATTACATTTCCGAGTAAACTAGGGGGCAGGCAAAGTCACTGGCTTGCAATCCTGCTGCATCAACAGAATAGCCCCATTAAAATATGGAAGCTTGGGTTTTCTAACTCCCTCTGAGCTCTGCTGGCCCACTGAAGACATGGGCTGATTGTGAGCTTGACACAAGGGTTTAAAAAGTTATACGGTATAAATACAAATTGCGGTGAAATAACTGAAGCATTCATCATCGTTCAACTACTAATGAGAAGTTCAGGTTAGGTTAGGATCTGAAGGCCAGTCTGATGGTTTATATTTACAACAGGGAGGCAGGGGCTCAGTGGTGAGAGCGTTAAACCGTTAAACTAACCTGAAGGTCAGTGGTTCGTTCTCGATGCTTAAAATAACATGTAACCCTAATGGCGTTCCCCGTTATAACATGGTTCAAAGCTCATAAAAGTCTTTCCCTTTTAACATTGCCAAACCCAATGGAGACAATGTGGTTGGTTGAGGCAGGAAAGAACATTTGACATAAGGATCTGCCAATTGACTGTGCAATTGGTTCGAGGACACTACTTAAAGGGAACTTGCCTAAATAAAACAAAAACTTTTCCTAAATGGCTCATCATACATTTCTGAGCAAAGCCCTAGCACTTGAGTCACCCTAACCCTTGCTCCAGTCGCTTATTTTTGCTTATACAGACCGATTCTCTAAAGAAAATAATGATGTTGACACACGACGAAGGAAACCTACGGCAGTCCACTGGTTACATGTGCGTTTTTGTAACTCCTTCATGACTCACCAGTAACTTGTTGCTTTCTTGCCACTCCCAAGGTTCTGGGACACTGGTTGAATACTTCCTGTCTTGCATTTTTGTTCTTTAAGTTGAAAATTAAACACTAACTCAGCAACTGTATTGATAAATCCGGACCAGGTTTGTTATGATTGAATCAAGTTTGAAATCATTAGTGTGATAACTAATAATGTCAAGTGAAACAATGGAGTTTTCCGTTTACGGTTATGCTGCAGATCAAACCAATTCCGCAAGTCATAAGCAGACACTTCGTCTTGTATTCTCAGCATTACCATTTGAATGCACGTACACTTTCAAAAGGCAAAGACTATAATTTAAGGTTCTCAATACACTCATTGAATATATCTATCTGTCTGTGCCTATAAGCCAATAGAAGACATCCCCTGGCATAAGTGACTCTGCATCAAAAGAAGCTGGATGTAAATGGATTCTGATTTTGTAAATTTGAAGTCTGGAAAGTGAAAAGGGCCCACACAAAGGTTTGACAAAGGCGAACGCGTTGTGTGCAGGACTCGACTGGGGACGGATGAAACAGGCCCTTTATGCATAACTCATCAAACTAGCAACCCTGCCATCTTTTCATTACCCACCAAACTAATATTATGTGATGTCATTTATAATGCAGAAAGAGGAGACAGAGGGCTTATACACACACACAGACACACATACACACACACACACACGTTTATGCATAATAAAGCAGTGAAAGTTTCCAAGTCCATAGTCCTGGTCAAACCTTAGTGGAAAAATTAAGCGAGGATATGAAAATTTGTCAAGACTTTTCAGAAACTCATTTGCTTTTATTCAAATGTAGTCTTGAATAATGGAAGTTGTAATGAAAGTCTAATTCTCACCAATCCGACCTGCCAAGCCCCGTCACTGAGTCAGGATGAAAGCTCTTCACCTCTCCTCACATTTACCTTGTCAATAAGCGACATTATCACTGCAGCGAAAATGTACTAACAACGCAATACGTTTCTCCAACAGCAGGTGGCGCTATGGTTTACATGTGCAGGGAGTGCTTTTGTAATTAACCTTGTCAAAATGCACATGCTTGATTTACGTCATTAGCTATTAGCCTCAGAAGGAGGCACTCATGTTTGGACTTACACGGGGCTAAAGCAAAGGTAAGATACTGTAACTGAAGCACATTATTGTCACAGATAAAAGATACATGCCGGAGATTTCTAGATTTAATTGCGAGTTAAAATCAAATTTTGAGAATGGAGCATGAGGCTAATTAGAGTGTTCCTCCAATGGCAACTGGAGATGCTATTTTTACAAATACATTTTTTGTAGGATTTAAATTGGGCCTAAAAGCCAGCATACATTAAGGCTCAAATGTAAATAAAAGAGACCCAACTGTATTTAAGATTAAATAATTGACATAAAGGCATTTAAATTTAGATTTGTGGGTTTTAGCAAAATACATTCTTAAATTATATTTTTGAAGTGATACCAATCTTATTCAACTATAATCGCAGAAAGAATGAACCAACAATGACTGAACCATCAGACCTGTCCCACAGTCTGAGGGTTTTCTTCTCTGCGCCTTCGTCTCTAATCTGCAAAATATTGGGTTAGGAGAAAAAGTATAACATCTAAGGTTACAGGTTTCAGAACCGTGCGGCACTGACTGATTGTGCGGGCCAGCTGTGCTGAAAACTCGCTTCCTCATTCTGGTTAGGCGCTTCTCATCATCATTCTCCCACTCTGCAAAAGCACTTGTCCTCCTCTGTTTGGCTGTGGGTTGTGTAAAAGTACGTGTGGTCCCTTCACTGTCTGATGAAGATGCTGCAGCTGCAGCTGTTTTCTCAACATCACGGCCTTGGTCTTCCCACACAGATTCGAGTAAAGTGCTGACATGGGCGTGCACATCGGTTACCTCAGCAGGTAACATCATTTTCAGTGATGAACTTGGGACAGAGTAATAGTGCACTTTATGCAAAATGTACAGAACATTTTTTTACTCTAACATTTTGCTATGTTTAGTACTCACTCGCCTATGGTGGAGAGTCTGTGGGTGAGGTGCAACTTGAGCTTTCCAAATCTGAGGCAAACAAGATTCAAAGTGGAGTATTTGTCCTTCTCTAATTCTCTCTGGGCTCTATAGAATGCCTCCAAAAACTTGATTAAAAAGCTCAGAATGTCTAAGCAAATATCCATTTGCTCCTGCCGTGCCTCCATTTTCTTGCACCGCTCAGGATACACATCTTGCATGGACTTGAGGGTGAGATACTCTGCTAAAATCTGGTTTGCCCAACTAGAGTCTAAGTTCCACTACAGTTCCACAATTTCAGGGGCATTTTGCTAAATAGCCAATCCATTGGCGAAGAACTGACTATGTCAAGGCAGGAAAAAGCATATTGAACGTGATATAGCAAGCATTTTCTATGTTAACCCCATGCAGAGACGCATTGACGCGTGACCAAAGCAGCGCTTTCCACATTTTGACGAATCGATCGGCGCAAACGAGGCACACGGGCGTCACAGCATTAACAGCCTGGAGACACGGAAATGGCGCTAGAAGTAGTAGTCATCATGACACAGCTCCTGAAGGAGATGGTGGTACTCTCCAAACTGAGAGCGGCTGGAGCGGCTTTGTAGGATCAGATGAACCCACAGAGCTTCTCATCTTGTGAAGTAGTGGCGGCCAAGGCAAATTCCCCTGGCGGACAGTGCGTCTAACTTCTTGCGTCTAATTCACGCATCTGAAGCGACTAAAAGCGAATTTTCAGTCATGCAATGGGGGCATCTGGGGTGTTGTATCGGCTTGTATACACTTTGTATACGCTTTGAAGATGTTGCTTCCCTGATCTGTCACCCTAACTATTTTGTGTAGGGTGGTGGGATTGAGGGCAAATTGTTGGTAAGTAGGTGTCGCAAGTAAATTAAGAAGTGCCCCCCCTTTCAATAAAATGCGATGTAACACATTTTTCTGTAGTGGTCAGTCCACAAATCCGTGCTCAAGCTTACATCTTCTCTGTTTGACAGTGCTTGTTCAGTCAGTTTTCTGCCTTTTCTCCGCTGCCTTTTCCGTGCACACGTTGAGATGGTGCCGTGGTGTGGCGGGACTGACTGCGCTGACCCAAAAGCGGCAGATAGGGCGTCGGCAGTGTGTGAGACCTGCACAGAGAAAAGATGGCAGAGCAGGCAGCCGACCAACACGTCTAACATTCCCTCCCCAAGAGCCCAAACTGCCCATTAAATCGACTGCATATATTTGACGAACGCGGTGCAGATTCACGTGGATACGCGCTATAACACTCACCTGAAATCCATTCCAGACCGCTGCGCTGTCTGAGGAAAATATACTTCTTCCAGATTCTCTTTAAGCTCTTGCTATTAAATCTGTGACTTTAAAAACTTCTACCGCACTATTTGACATTTTTTCCACATCTTATCTAATATGTGTATGCATGTGTGTGGTAGTCCCCTGCTGGTTTGCAATTAGCATTGAAGTCTGGTGTAATTCGCCTTACTTTGCACTTCTGGAGGTTAATTGCAGGAGCCAAGCCGCTGTTGGCAATTTCACTTCTAGTTAAGTTCCTTCCTGTGAAAACTACAAATAAGATTGTTAGTTCTAAATTAGCATGTACAAATGCAATAGCAATATGACCACTGCTCCCATGCAACGAGAGACAGGGGAGAGTTTGTTAGTAAATGCACTTTTGAATATGTGTTTATCTACAGTAGTAACCTCTGCTGTGACATTGTGTAAACTTTTGATGAACACATAAGCTAGACAGCCACAAATCCCCAGTCAGTGCCACCAAAGAATGATATCACATCCTGCCTCACAATAATAACAGACTGAGCCGAAGGTTCCTGAAAGGTTATCGAAAAATCTTCCTGAAACATTTTAATAACAAAAGATGGCATTGTACTTTTAGATACGTTTTATACATCGTGTGACTCTGCTACACACAAAAGATTTATTGTCATCTGTGCTGCCCAATTCAGAGTTTGCTAATAGTACATCTACCTTTATCTGTTGTAAGTAGCTGGTAAAAAGGACGTTCATGACAAAGCAATTGACCAAATATTGAAACCAAGAAGACAAGAAGCCTAAGTAAAGACTATGGAATCCAAATGTATTACTGCTCTGCATTGTCATACTTGCAATGTTAAAACCAAAAATAAAGGATGATGCATTATATGCTTAATTTGTATGAATGATTGACACACAAACTAGTCCTTTTGGGCCATTCAAAATAAGTGGCTTTCTTTCTAAAACCTACAGTACATCTGTGGTCACAAAATGTGTGTAGAATGTGTAAACATGTTTAAAAGTGTACTTTCAGGTCGAGGTGGGTAGAGTAACCAACAATTCAATTCAGTACCAGTTCTGTTGTTTCAAAATAATATCCTCAAGTAGAAATACACTATTAAAAAAAGGCAAAACACCAGACTCATTCCATGGTCTAGTTACAATATGATAATAATTATAATGATTTTGTTATGGTAAACTATATACTCACAATTAGTTGAAATATATTATAAGTTATTGTTAGAGTGACATTTTCAGAGTGTTCTATTTTCACAAAAAAATAGAACACAAAAAATTATACCTAAATCTTACTCAAGTGAGAGTTATACTGTCAAATAATAGTGTCTGAAAACTACGCTGCAAATTGACTTTAAAACGATGTTCTGGACATAAACACCAACAATGGATTTTGATGGATACTTTGGAATGCGCTTAGGCTGCAACAAAAACAAACAAAACAAAATAGTGAACCAACTGTCAAATACAATCTAGGGACACTCAGAAACTGGCGCACCTAATGATATAAACACGCGTTTCCTACCTGAGACAAATGGGGTAAAACATATGTGTTGGGACATGAATGACTGACTTTGTTATTTTTTTGCTTTTGTTGATAGTTCTTTGCACTAAATGGACCTAGTGTTCTACACCTCTCGAAGCATGGACAAATTCAACGTCAAAAAGTCTGAAACGTGCTTTTGTATAATGGAGTTAAAGTACTTACAGTGACTCATGTACGTTGTGAGGCATCACATTGTTAATGTTTGCTGCAGTTAGATTAGGATATTTTTGCTCTCAGGGTTAATGTGGAAGTGAGAATGGTAGAAATGACTGCCCGTATCTCTTCTCAACAGGCTCTCTGATTGAGTGCGCGAGGGATGGGGCGGGAGGACCAGTAGTACTCGAGAGTTCAGGCTGAGGAGATACAATGTCTAATCCACAGTGTGCCAGCGCGGGACGATGACAATCTACTGCAGCCCATGCCGTGGTTTGGGTGGATGGGGCTTCGGGTGTTGCGATCGCTTGATATTAAAATGCTCCACACTCACTCATGAATTATGATAGGATGGGGAATCATTTACATGCATTTGAATGGGTGAGGGATGGCTGTTAACATTTGACCTACAAAGGGATGCACTGGAGGACATAGGGAATCTATTGACTTGAATTACTTGAGTTTTGCATGATAAATTATTTTCAGGAAGATTGGAGAAATGCCTTGCGAATGACAGTTCAACCAAGAAAGACTTAGAACAATTCAAGCAAATGAGTGAGTAGGCTTGCTCAAGCCTAGAATATGACATATTCTTAAGGCTGGGTCTACTCCCTTCTCTCAGTCAATCAGAGCTCTCTTATTGTGCCAGAATAGTATTGCAATATAAGATAATAGTCATTACAGCTGCGAAAGTCATTTAGCCATATCTTGCATAGTTTTTAGTGATATGCTAACAGACATGTATTGCATAATTTAATAACATTTTGTTTATTATATAGCTGATGGGCTCCACTGTTTTGCAGTTATAGTGAACAGATTCTGCAACACAGGACACTATAACAATAAACAATAATATGTGTATAATTCTTTTTTAATTGTATGTTACCTGTTTGTTTATTTAATACGAACAAAGCTGTTTTCTGATTGGTTTAAATTGAAAAAAGTTGATAACCACAACAGCTATTATTGTGCATTTATAAATGTTCTTCTTTTGGAAACATTTTTATTTAAATTAATTTAACGAAAATTATTGCAGTTTCTTATCATATTTAACCGCATCGGATGGATTGGTGATGAGGTGAGTGTGGATGTGGGATAGTTTTTGGTCTAGTATGGATCAAATCATCTGCTAGCGAACACTTATGACATTATCGTCCTCGCACTCGATATTCTTTGTACTCTGTGAATTGGCGAGTTTGCCTCGAATACATAACAGCGGCACACTTGTGAGGGGTAGATGTTGGTCATTGGTCGTGTTGCTTTGCATATACATTCGGGTCAGCATTCCCACTCACAGAGACGGTTTTAGATCGAATACAGGTGTAACCTTACTTTGTCCACACATGCTTTTAGACGCAAATGAATTCTTATAATACAGATAGTCGCTTATGTCTCGGATTAATTAAGTTTGTAACTATAGTGTAATGTTACTTGCACCTAAATTACATTCTGTCCATTTCAGTTTGAATCGTTGCAAATAGCGAGTCACAATGATAATAATGGTGCTAACCATTTAGTAAGAAAACATGCGTTAGTTATAGTTTATATTTGAAGTACTCAAATGTTTTGTTACTGGACATAGAAGCTGGAAAGTCATTTTGGAAAGGGGTGTCTTTTGTATACAAGGAGTTGCATGTGTTTGTATGTGCATACTAAGGGTACTCACCAAAAATATTCCGGAGAGGGCACATAGAAGCGCTTACGGAGGACGGGGAGAAGTAGGGTATGCGGTTGTGACGCTTTGACCAATCAGATTCAAATATTCGTCATGATGCCCCTTTTCCCGACAGCCTTTCAGATTGATATTGTGTAGAACTTAATTCAGTGCAACACATATAAATCTGGGAATCACACCAGGTCATGGAAGAGGACATGCTTTGTGTACATAATAATGTTGACTAAAATGTTGCTAGTTCGTCATTTCAACATTTTCACTCGCAACTGGTGCCAAGAGAGGGTGGGGACACAAAACGAAGCATTCTCAGTGTAATGCAAAATAATCACTATAAATGTCATCTTTAAGCCTGATAATGTACAAAAATGCATGTAGTTCCTCCATGCTCCGCTCAGGTCTAATTTTTTGGAGAGGAACAGTCAGTGAGCATGATAAACTGATCCATAATTTCGAGGACAAATGGCCCCTGCCTGTACTGCTCACTGGTACTGCAGATTATGGGCTTAGAACGGCTGCTTTTGACGATGCACTGATGTGTAATGACGGCCTGAGGGAAGGGGAATCCAGAATGAGTATATTTCTGTTTAACTTATCCTTTTGTCAGTAAATTAGTACGGCAAGTTATTTGTAGAGCACAATTTGTACACAAGGCAATTTCAAAGTGTTTCACATGACAGGAAAAAATGCATTAAAATCACAAAATCGTTAAAGACATGAAAGTGCTCCAGCATCTCCTTCAGTGCCACCCTCCCTCCTGTTTGTCCATGGGAGGAGCTTCCTTCCTCACACCTGCAGAGCTATACACCTGTTCCAGCAATCAGCCATCGACCAACATTCAAAAGATCAGGCAGAGCTCCTCTCCAGTGCCAGTCCATTCGTCATGTTAAGTGGTGCATATACGCTCAGGCTTCTTTTCGTTTTGTTATTTTGTTATTTTGTCGTTTTGATATTTACCTGTTTGTTTTCCTCTTATATGACCAGCTCCTGTTCCTGTCAACTCCTGCCCGCCAATCTGTCTGCCACTCCACCTTGTCATCTGCCCCGGACATTTTCTGCCAGTTTGGTCAATAAATTCTGTTTCTGCATTTATGGGTCTGCAAGTTTGTTTGCCATAACAGAGCGTCTGGCCAGAAATGAAGCAGCAGAAACAGTCCAGTTTCAGCAAGCTGTTACAAAATGCTTTTCTCGACACATCACACTATGCTCTAGGAGCTAGGAGCTCCAGTCTAAACATTGGCAGGTTGGTGGAAGATATTTCAGAGCAACTCTCAACTCAAAAAACTCCTGTGTCTACTTCTAGTTCCTCCTTTTACTGATCCTACTACTCCACAGCCTGCTTCTGCTGCCAATCCTCAAACTCCTGTCCTCACCCAGAACATTCCATGGAGATCTCAGTAGGCATAACGACTGTCTCTCATGCTTCGCTGTGTTCTCTGTCACCCCCGGACATTTGAGACAGACCATGCTAAGAAGCCTTTATCACTGGGTTATTAAGAGTGCGGGCATTAGATTGGACAGAGACATTTTGGGTAGTGGAGGCATGGAACATGTGTCTACTGTGGTGTATTGAGGTTTTTTCTCACCCAACTGTGCAGACAACTTAACTAATGGGCCTCTTGAACTCCACCGGAAACGAGAGAGACGATTACTCAATAAGTTTCGTATAGTTGCTGCTGTGGGTGGAATGGCTGCACTGAAAGGAGTTTTTGGCCTAAGTGATATTATTAAAGATGGACTGGTTTGGGTAGACCCAATTCAGTCCGTGAGAAGAAATCAGAAGAAGGAGAGGACTTCTAACAGGATTCAACACACTACGTGATTGAAGCTAAATACAATTCAGCTATGCTTTTGATGAGGGAACAATGTTATTGTTAACAATCATTAACAAATCATTAGATGTTCTAATATTATGATTCAATCCACACTTTTGTGTGCCTTTTGCACACACAATTTCAAAAAGTGATTAACTCATAAGTGTTTCTCAAACTGTTCACGCCAAGTAGCACCTAAGAAAATATTTGGTCTTCTGAAAACTACCAGATCAAATCCAGGTCTAAGATAGGACTACACAATTGATGTATTAATTCTAACCCAAAGAAAAAATAGGGATTAAATTGGCTCTAGATTCTGAAAATAGAAAACTGCAGAGGAATCCACGTAGCACGTTAAGGAGAGAAAAACTTTACTTTTTTGATCAGGACCAAACTTTTTCACACACCAAAATAGAATGGAACGTTAAAACTTCACAGAGGCGATTCTGACATTTGAATTTCTTTGACGACTTATAGTCTTAAGTCTAAAGCTTTGTTTTATCGTGGCTTATCCGCTTGAGCTATTACACCTTTGACCCTGGGTAACCACACATGCTCTTTCCAAGACCTTTCCCAATTACATGTCTTCAGGAAATCCACGCTTGATAAACCGGAGTAATAAGACTAATAAAGTTTAATAAAAGTTCTGCTAAGCCCGACCTAGATTGTACAGTAGATGGTCAATATATTGCACCTGGTTTTGGGTAAAGTCACAATTTTAAAAGTCCATGCGTGTATTAAAGGGGCACTACACATGTATATTGCAAATATTTAGAGAAAAACTATTGTTAATTCAACTTTGTTAAGCTTTTAACCATATCATTTCTCATAATTAAAAAAATATGTGCAGATGTGTTTTTCCATTTACGTATTTCTGTCAATAAATTAAATCGCTATCCCTTCCTAGGTCCAAACATTTCACTGCAGACCCCTACCCACAGTCCTCCACCAGAAGGACCCTCACGTACCCTCCATCCACAGGTCCCTGACTATGTAGAAGTGATTTAGTGACACTTTTGTTGTCTTTTTGTCATCTGTTGCATTAGCCAACTTTTTATTAGAGGTTATTTAAGGAGATAAAAAAAGAAAAGAATATTTGACCAGAGATGGTATTGAACTCACGACGCTGCAGTTGAAAGTACGTGAACACTTGCATACGCACTTACATACGCACTATCCACCAAAGGATCCGGTGTTTATGAGCAAGGTTACTTTATTAGAGCGAAGCACTTCAGACACACAGATCAAAACAGGTTTTTGCGACTTACGCGAGGCCGGGGTGAGACACAGGTTAACATGATGAAACCACTATTTAATCACTTTGCGCCATGGTTTGAGCCGAGTTGTCGTTAGCAGCAGAGGAAATCTAATGCGCTAACTTCAGTAACAACTTGTCAGAGCCCCAGTCTTCTTAAATAATTAGAAAGTCTTGATCATTGTTAACCTGATAAATAGGCCTACATAAGTCACTGCAATATGACAATAATTGGTCCTTGCTAAAATATTTCTTAAGCCACACAAATATAGCCAGAATAATAAAATTGCGTCAGAATTGATGAATGATAAACATTGTAGATGTAGTTTGTCCGTGTGTGTTGCCGTAGACCTTGTGTCTGGTTAAGTTTAGGCCCAATCTGTTGCGGTTAGGAAAAGGCTTAGAGACTGTTCATTGTAAATCATTTTAACTCTTGTCATGCTACATACAACCTTATCAAAATCTATAATAGTCAAATAAATAATCCAACAATATTAAAATGCTTTTCCATGTTAGAAATGATGATAGATCTCGATTATAGTCCAGTAGAAGTGTTTTTGTAATATTTAGTTTACTGTTTGGATTCTACGAGGAACCACGTGAGGGTGCTCCTGGTGGAGGTCAGCGGAAAGGGGACTCTGGGTGGAGGTCTGCAGCCAGATGCTGCTCAAACTTTTTTCACACACCAAAATAGAATGGAACGTAAGATCTTCACAAAGACGCTTCTGACGTTTGAATCTCTTTGACGACTTATAGTCTTAAGTCTAGAGCTTTGTTTTATCAGGGCTTATCTGCTAGAGCTATGAAAACCTTTGACCCCATTTGATAACTTAAAAACATTTGGTTTTACCGTCAAATGAAGTGGTAATCCAGGAAGTGCTCCTCTCTGTTTTTAAAGTCCATACACCTTGACCAGCTCATTTGCTGCAGCAACTTTTAGATGAGATTTACAATGACGTATGCAGAGTACAGTTTCTCTCATCCTTATTTCATGCGTGTTTTTTTAATACATATTTATTTACACAGCGGGGGGAAAAAACTCTTTTTCATGAGCACCCTGTCGAAACAAATACAAAACACACATGAAACAAAGGGTTGACACAGAACATCTCGATAAAATGTCAATAAAGCAACCAATAAAACCTTCAATAAGTTAACAAATACATAAACACACACTTAGACATACAATATGGAATACAATTATGTAAAGCAAGAGCACTGGCATTGTGGGTAATCTTTGCTTTGAATTCATTAAAAGGCATGAAATGATCTAACTAAATAGCCTCTGTGTTTATTCCACAGACAGGGAGCAAAGTTGTTGAAGGCCTTATTTCCTGATCCTGTGTTGACACGGTGCGACTGTAAATAAAGCTGTCGGTTAATACTTGATCTAATATTCAACATATTTGATAAATAAGCAATACCAATTAGAGCCTTATAAACCAACAAAAGGCGATGTTGCTCAGTCAATAATGCCAGCTTGCTGTACATTAAGCATCAAACACGTGACAAAAAACACCCCCAATTCAAAACGAAGCCGTTTCTGAAACCTCTGAAGGACAAACTGCTGGGCCCTTTGTGAAGCTGAGACTTTTGGCCTCTGCTGTCTGATTTACTCGAATTATCAGTGGTTGTAAGCTGTGCACAGAGGAACATCAGATTTAAAATCACACCGAGCAGTTTATGTAATTATAAGAGGAGTAATGCTGTTTGAAAGTATGGAAGGAAAAGCAGTATATGGCTTTTTTCTGGTTTTGGCAATTCCCTTTTCAAAGCTGAAGCCAATATCACTAAAATGTTGATTTAGGAACTTCTTATAAATTGATGCAGATTGCCTACTAAAGTCTTCTGTCCTCTCTTCTCCTAACGCTTATATATAGATGTTTTGTAAAGCATGCACAAAAATCAAGTCCAAAATTTGAGTCACAGTAGAAGTTAGAATTTATTCTCCATGCAAAATGACTGTACATCTCAGTTGGCCGGCTGTCCCGTCTCCCAGAATGGAAAAGTGGAGTGGAAAAAGTCATTTAATTTGATTGTGGGTTATCCGGATTATCGAAAGGGAAGGTAATTAAATGAAGACCTGGAACAAACTTTATTTTCCCTAATCATTTTGGTGTCTGCCTCAATTTCGCTTCACTGTCAAGTTAGTTCAACATGCTCCTTTGAAGAGCGGGAGCCTCATTCGGAATGTGTAATGCCTTTTGGAGAAGTGTCACACCAATTTATACTGCGCAAACTTCTTCAAACCACCCCACATTTCCGACACTAAAAAGCACTAGCTTTAAGATATTATAAATGTTATGAATATTTCAGGAATAATTATGAGATTCAAAGTATGATTCACAGACCTTTAGATTTGGATGTGTGCCTTCTGTATATATCAATGTGTTATCATCAATATCAAGGAATATAATTAAGAATCGTGAAAAATGAGAAAATAAAGTTGGAGAATCTTGGCAATGATTCAACATACTTTTGACTAAATTGTGTATTATATATTATAAGGTTTGCCACAGTGAATAAGTTGGACATTAAGTAACATTTAAGTCATCTAAAAAAGTTATTTTGAAAAAGGATGAATCTACATTTAGTGAATTTAATATAAATATTTAATGATATACAGTGCTGATAGTGGGAATCTAACCACAAAGCTACTGCATTCACGCTATCCTAAAAAAAACAATACATTAACTGAAATGTAACTTACAACTATGTAAACATTTTATAATATTGACTTTTTTATGTCCCTTACATTTTACTTCACTTGAACATTTTTGTTGTGCCAGTGTGCCTTACGTACAGTTTTAATTCACTATTTCTTGACTTTTATTTTGCACTATATATATGACTTTAACCTTTTAAACTCACTCCTTTCAAATATTGATCAAGTCATGGGTTTCTGTGTCCTTTTTATCAATGGGTTTCAGGATGATGGAAATTAGGACTGTTGCCAAGCGATTAACAATTTAATGCTAAATATTACACATTTTGAATGGGAAAAAATCCCCAAAATGTAGCATTTAACAGGACGCTGAAACCCATGAGTATAAAAATAAACCATCAGGTGTCATCATGCTAAGTCACTAGTCCATAAGGGTTTTTTTGGTTGTGTGTTTGATAAGGCACTGTACACTGAAGAAAAACAATACATGCCCTCAATGTTCTTCACACACAGACCACTCTTCTTCTGTGCGTCTGCTAAACTCATGGTTCACATACGAACTCTGGCTATTGAAATTTATAATAATGCAGAATTGTGTTAAGTCTAAACATATTTGATTGTACTGCACCATTCAAATATTTATTTTCTACATAGAGCTACTACAAGTCCACTTAGGACAACACAGTCCCGAGTACACATGCTTTATGGAAATACAAAACAGCAATACTATTAGAATTTCTTGTCATGAATATGAACTTGACAGGATGACATGAAAAACAATTAGGATGATTTTATCAAAAATGTACTGTTTGCCTGATCTCCCCGTGGATGTGCTCGTGCAGTTTGTCAATTATCCTCGTGTGCATGACATAGCTTGTGCAAGACAAATGTATGATTGATGAATAATAATGCAATCAAAGGCTGTCAATCAGTGCAACGTGAATGACTGTTCCATCAACACACTTCTTAATTCTGACTCTGTGACAGGCTTTATAGTTCCTCTGCATATAATCATGTTTAGAATATGAAGGGGACAGTTTAGGTGAATCTCTATTCACTGTCAACAACTACACCATACCAGAGGTAGGGAGAGGGGCATTCAATTGGAAGTTAGAACACCTTAACCAAAACAAACATGGAGGCGCCACGGCCGTATTTTGGCCATTTTCTGAGAAATACAGACTAGTTATTTTTTTCAAAAACGTGCACACAAGGCGCTTTGTAAATTTGTGCATGGGTTATCAATATGCAAGATTGGCTGCGTGAAGTAATCAATGTTAAGTATTATTTTTATAGGGCACCAGCTAAACATTGTCCAGCAAAAACGACTCCTATTCTGAAGGGAAGTTTTCGACTCAGTGACAACTATATAATGCCAAAAAAAATCGATAACCCAGAATTATTTTGATTGGAATAATAAACAAAAATATCAAAGCAATTATACATTTGGCTACACCTGGGGATCATCATTAGTTAAAGGAAACGCTGGTGATTAGCTCCTTCTATGTTGTAAACACAGATATACCCAGGGATTCTCAATAATTTTCCATTGGCTTCATATTCTGAATCACACCAGTAAAGCAACACTGGAAAAACTGAAATAAAGTTGTTTTTTTAGACATGGCAAGCCCCAACCTCCTCTTTCTTTTGAAGCGGACACGAAGTTCTTTGCCTTGCCATACAAACCTGGAAATTGTGTTGTTCCACTCATCAAACAGCCGGTTGGGTATGGATATCGGGAGAGTAAGCGCTGCACCTTTCACGGCCCCGCTGTTCGCGGATTTTTTGTGTGCTTTTTTTTATTTATTTTTTTTCAGTGGCTAAGGGACTGTAGACATTGTCAATCAATCTCCTCCGTACCGTGTCTCTTGTACAGTAGCTACAGAATGCGTTCAGCTTGCCAAATTTATCACTGGCAATGTGACAGAAATGCTGTATGTTAAGTTTTCTCAAACCCAAAATGTCACGAAACGTTCTGCACTGACAAAGACAAGAGAGAAATGTGAGGAATGTTAATGCCTGTTGAGAATAGAGTTATAATACTTAAAAAAAAGAATGCTGACTACTTCACGGATTTCGCCTGGTGCGGGTTATTTTTAGAATGTAACTCCCATGATAAACGAGGGCCCACTGTAGATAAAGAAATCTAGACAAGGGTTGATATGAAATTAAAAACTAAAGTTGGAACATACTGGCCGACATTGGGCAATACTCACGTCTCTAGTAAAGTCCACGTCCCTTTCATTGAAATAAAGGGAAAAAACGAAAGAATGTCAAAGTGGAGCTGGTATGGAATTGGCAAATGCCAAAGCCTCTTTCGCTGTTGTGAATCTTTTTATTTTTCAGTTTATGTTGATCCTCAGCGTTGCAGGATAAAGCAGAGCTTATTCCACGTTCTTCTCTCTCAGGCGGGATTTCACTGGATCAAAAGATTTGTGTTTATTGACCCTTGCGGTGAGTAGTCTGGATGCAGCCATGAGATGCTGTTTCGTCAGCAGTTGTGTATAATAGGTCTTGGACGCTGGTTCGAGGCCGTTTTGGGAGCAGCGTGACTGTGCACAATCAATCTTTTTTCCACAGCTTTTGTTGTAAGTTTGAGATATTCCATATACTTGACCACATCTTCACCATCATTGTCCTCTGGAATGCCAACAATCCGCATATTCTCGGTTTTCCAGTCGTCAAAACACGCACCTGGGTTGTCAATTCTACAACTTTGGTTTGTAAAGTAGGGACGGTGTCCCTCAAGTCAGAGACCTATTCCTCGGCTGCTGTGACTCGCGTGTCCAGTTCGCCATTCTTGGATTTCAAAAACATGCATCATCGTAGTCGGAAACCCATCCCTGGACCAGAGGGCCACAGACAACCTGACAATGAAGTGAACCATTCAACATTTTGACATAGTTATGATGCACCTCCACATCTTTATTAAGACTTAGAACAATGATATTAGGTTGGTATGACATCAAATGTTTTACATTTTTCCAATTTTACAGTAAAACTATGGCCCCTGGGCCATAGTTTGGACACCCCTGCCTTAGACCATTTTTCTATCAATGAAGAAAACTTTATTTATAAAGCATTATAACACAAACAATGTACCACAAAGTGATTTACAGTCCATTAAAAACAATCCCACATGCCCTCCCACCCAACCACTCTACCCCACACAACCAAACACATCCACACACAGACATGCACACTAAAATACAGCACACAAAGCTGAGCACAGATGAGTTGAGCAAGCACCATCAGGGGAGCTGCCTGCACTTGCTCACAGCCACCTGACACTGACACAGGGACCAGATGTCGGAGCATGTTTTATAAACATGGATTACGGTTCCACCAGCCCTGTGTCCTTTGTAATCTCTGTTGAAAAGTCAGTATACCCCCTACAAGAATATAGACTACACCATTGAAGAGAAACCAAAACTTTTACTCAAGTGAGAGTACTGGTACACTGCAAAATAATGTCCTTCAGAAGGAGTAAAAGTATAGTGTTTGAAAACTACTACAAAAATGTCAGACAATTTTATTTAAATATTTTTGTATATATTTGAGTATATGTCACTGAGAACTACTCTTCTCTGCCAGGGTCTACTGATGTTGTTTAGAATTGAGAATACAAGCTATGAATGCATAAGCACATTAAAGCAGGAAGCATGGACACCTGTTTATTATTTGGCGCAGCAGGGAGGCCAGTTCAATGCCACCTGCTGGTTACACCTACATATACATACTTTGAGTTATGTTTCAGTATGCATCATGAGCACATATGGTACGCAGCAGTTGTGCTGTAATGACTGACAAGAAGAAATATTGTCTGCCTTAGGACTTTGGGAGGTTTTGTGTAATTTTTTTTGTATATATATTTTTTTTTCTCAGAAAAAAATACTCTTTATAGACAAAAACCCCATATGAGGAAAAAAATAATAATTGTGGATGTCAATATTAATTACATTTCCAAATATTGTACATGCGTTGAGTGTGTTTGGCATCACTTGGATTCAATTATTTTTTGTAATGCCAAAAATCAAAAGCATTTGCCTCGGTGAGAGCTGAAGAATGATTGATTTACCTAACACAAGGTTATAAACTCAAACAATGAAACAATTGAAAGCTGTATAAACAATGTTCACAGAAATAAATGGAAAACTGTCCCAGAGCATCCCCTGTTGGTCCTTCTTGGCAAGGAAAAACGAAAGAACCCTTTGGTGAAAAGTACAAACCTCGAGAAGAACCACAGTGAAGCAGAGATCCTACTCCCACAGACGAACAGGCTGCAGATGGTCCAGGACTGACGCGCTTCCATTTGCAGATAGAGACTGTAGAGCCAGAAAAAGATTCTGTTGCAGTCATCTGGAAACGTTTTGATTCTCATCCAAGAGTCATTCTCAGTCTGCGAATCGAGTCTGGGAACTCAGGTTTTATATCCTCCTCTGTGTAGGCCCTGCTCACCGGGCAAAAAACGAAAGAGAGTAGTCTCAAATGAAACCAAAAACTAACAGCCCTGTAAGGTGCTGTTTAGTGCTATCAACATCCTATTGCAACCTGACTTTCACTCCCTCCTCACTGAGGGCGTTTCCCGCTCCAGGGTTTCAAAACACTATTATATACAACCAGAAGGTTGAATTAAACCTCCATTTCGCTTTAAGGAAGGATTATTTTTTTCAACAAAGATTGCCTCCTTAACTCCTCTTTCAAACCATCTCTTCTCCTGCTCAGAATCTCCACCTCCCTGTCTTCAATAGAGTGGTTTGTGGCTTTAAGATGAAGATGCACGGCGCTCTGAGGTCTTCTGTTCCGATAAAGCCTCCTGTGAAGTGGCTGTTTAGTCTCCCCTTTGTACCGCTCTTTACAACTTTCTTCATACATTGGATAGAATACACTACATTGCTCTGTCTTTGTCTCGGCATCTTGTCCTTAAGTAAAGTGTTGCCTGGTTTAAAATAAACAGGGATTTTGTGTTCTCTAAAAATTCTTTACAGTTTTTGCCTTGGTTTTTTGGTGTTGAATTTCAATGAGATTTTACTCTACAGACATCCACTCTAGTATCTTCAAGTTGAAAATCTACCCCTCTTCAAAGAGCACCTGTCTAAAATTGGAATTACACACGTACCCATGTAGTGCTTCTCGTAATATTCTTTTAACTAACACTATAGATTTTATCAGGGGTGCCAGTATAGACAGCATTTAAATATGAATGGATTCTCCAAGTACAAATCGCATTATCAATCGACATGCATGACGAACATGTATATTGAAGGTAACTGAATTTACATGTTAGCTGTGAAATACCAACGCGTACTCAAATAAGAGTGTATTTTTAAACAGTACAAAGCAAATATTGATTTGAACAAAAGCCATCAAATGCTGCCTTTAGGCTTTAGAACTTGGATGAGATTCACAAAAACAACAAGCCAAAAAAGTTGCTGTTTACACAATTTCATTATTCGTTTTTCCAGCATCCATTCTTTTGTATTGTGTTTCCAGAGATGTGTTTACAGCCATGGACAAATTGTTGTTTCCTTCAGAAAAACAGGGAGGAAAAAAAATACAGCAGGTTTACTTAAAGTTGTGCTACGTAACTTTTCTTCGAAAGGTTTTTCCCGTCTCGAAAGCTTTATTCAACAGGACAGTCGTAGCAGGAAATGGGGAGAGAGAGGGGGGGTACCGACACGAGAGCCAGAATCGAACTCGCAACGCCACAGAAGAAGCAACCACACATGTGCAACACCCTTAACCACTGCACCACTGGCGAGCCACGTTACTTTTCTTGTCAACACATGCCCCACGGACTCCTCACCTGAGAAGTTACATAGTCAAGTCCATAGTAGTCCATAATAGTACATATTCCCTTTTCAGACATATTTAACTCTTATAATTTCGGTGCCTTATCGAAAATGTTCAACTCTCAAGTGAAACTCCAAATCTTTATTCAGGCTTAATATCCTTGTATCATAAGTTATAAGCTTCTTTCTAAAAGTTTATGTGAAGATGGAGCAATTAAAAGTTGAACGAACAGCTTGGAGAATAAAGTAAAAGTTAAGGTACACCTTATTGTCCCTGTAGGGAAATTTGTCCTCTGCATTTGACTCATTTTTCAACACCACTGGGTCAACCTGTGCCACAGTGCAGGAATTTAGCTGCAGGATTTTCCCTACTGTGTGTGATGTTTTGAGTTGATGGGGGAAACCGGAGTGCCCAGAGGAAACCCACCCAGACATGGGGAGAAACAACTCTGCACAGAAAGGCCCGGGCGGCACGGGTATTTGGTTACAAGATATTTTAACACAATTGGCCAAAGGAGTGACACAAATAGGATAAGTACTATTATTAGCTCTAACTACTGTTGACAATAGTATGAAATGAATCAGCAATAACATCGACATTCAAATATTTTCATACAGCTGTGTGGAGAATTGAGAAACAGATTTTTGATCGGCGCTAAAAGGACCGATTCAATCCCTGGAACGGGTGCATTTCTATAGAAACACATCAATGCAACTTCAACATGCTACAGAGAATTAAACAGTTTTCTAATCTATTTGTGAGCAGTACTTTTTGGAATAAATTGTGGTTTTGGATAATATATCAGTTTTATGTGGGCTTTTGGAGGGATGGTTTGGAAATGGTTTGAAAGAGAGATTTGAAGCCAGAATAGAAATACAAGGAACACAATCTGGGCAGTGCACTCTGAAATACTAATGCACTATACAGAAGTCTATTATTTATGCACACTTACAGTAAATGTACATAATCCAGTCGGATCAAGGACGCAACAGCAGTTTGCAATGTGGGCAGCTGGAATTGAACATTAAAATGCATGTTTTGCTCATGAAGCCCATTATCTCAGCGCTAGTGCCGCATACTTTTATTTCTTTTAAGCACCGTAGATCATCCTTTGTAGATATACTTGTCATCCTGCCTCAAAAGCCAAAGCAAAAATATTCTCGACCACCAGCGCTGGTTAACCTGCTGAGTTTCCCCGGGTCTCCAAAAGACGCTCCTCAATTTGGCTATGGAAACGTGTCTGTACGCTCACTGTCAGCAATGTATGTAGATTCAAAATAGTTTTACTGACATCCACAGCCTATACAATTTGTCTCTCATGCATTTTTTTCAGAAAGAATGACAAATGTATTTCAACAATTCATCAATTATCTAAAATATTCCGTACTTTGGCCATAATAACTTTTTATCCGCGCACACTTTTGCACACACACTGAAAGGGAATACTCTCATAAAATATTGTGGCAGAAATAATGCGCACACTTTTCAATAGTAAATTAAGTGCGATGTGCCCACAAAGGCCAAATGTCTGTACACACAGTTTAGCACCTGGATTGATAAATGAGACCCTTTGTGTGTTACAAAATCATATCATTCGCAAGGTTTTTATTTATTTATTTGTTGCAATTTCTTCCTACTGTAATACTGCATAAATGTTCAGTCTCAAGTCGTGGCATTTAAATTCTCTTGCAAGATACATGTGAACGGTTTTGCATTTCCCTTCAACTTCAACAAACAGAACTTGTTCATTTGAAACTCTTTACAGCTCCACATGTATCGCTCACTTACCTAATGCCTTCACAGCGTTTCCAAATATTCAAAGCGCTTTTTACATTAACTCTGTCAGCCCGGAGTGACTTTGCCATGATGATAAAGCTAACAAACATTAGCATGCTAACGGCGCACTTCCTGCTGCTCGGAGAATAAAACGCTCTTTAATTTGATGCCGAGAAAGCGCTGTGATCTCATGTTCACACGAATAGATGCTTTTACAATATATCTGTACTGGGGCAAAACAGATTTTACTTTATTACATGCAAAAATATTGGGTACAGGCTCTTTAACCAGTGTGAGACAGATCAGTGCCTTGGTGGAGGTCTGTACTCTCCAGGTTCTTCTCCATTTCAGGACTTTAGGCCTGTTTGGGGCTATTATCTGTCATTGTGCCATCAAGTTCTTTTCCACTTTGGTTTAATGTGACAGTGTTCACCCTCTAGACTTCGAGTGCTCACCGCCTTTATCGGTAACACACTTCTACTTTGACTCATCCCTCTCCAAAAGCTGCCATTATTTTGTCATTTTAACAACAGCTAACATGAGATAACAGTGTGGCAGGCAATAAAGCCAAAAGCCAAGTCAAGCCGGAGAGTTATCTAACAACACAACAGTAATGGAAGCAGACAGGAAAGGAAACAGCGAGCTGACAAAGAAGGTGGGGATTAATGTGACTTTAGTTGTACGTCTAGGGAATGGCTTTTCACTGTGGTGCTTGGGGAGATGCCTATAAAGTGACCATGACCCGATAGAATGGACTCGGAGAGATGGCACAGGCCACTGTTTCCCCAAAACCAAACTATATTGGGCAAATTATCGTGGTTCAAATGTGCGTAGTGTAGTGTATGTAGATCCCAAAAGATCTTTAAAAAGGACATTATCTGGACATAATTTAAAACAACGGTGCAAACTGTTGCAAAACAAAGCCACACTCTGCCCTTACGCCCATCAAGCCTGGGAAACACCTCTAAGACAATTACCTCTGTGGTTGGATCTTCCCACTGCAGAAGAACAAAACCAAAAGTAACAAATTCACCCGATTGAATGTCTTTGTAAGTCCCCGTGATGTTTAAATATGTATTTTCGAAGTGTTTGAAGTGCCCGTCGTCACCCCCTGCTGTCTCTGGGTGGAAAACCAGCCTTGAAACATTCGCCGACATCGACACAAAGACAACTCTCCAGAGAAACCATGGCTCTAAAAATATGCTGTATATATTTGGTAAGGTTAAATGTTTTTGTATGTGATTATACTGTCTTAAAATGATAAAGAAAGCGTTTGCATCTATTTTGTGTGTATTTTCACACGGGAGCTGCGAGGGCCGCTTTATCGCCAGAATTAGTTGGATCTGCTTTAAGTCACTTTTAATGACTTGTGGACAGGCCTGGACTGACCATCGAAGCACAGGGAGTTTTCCCTGGTGAGCCGGTGCACTTTTGGGCCAGACTTGCGCAACAAAACGCAGTCCTGATATCACACTTCACACTTTAGCTTTCTCTTCCTATGCTCTGCTCGAGTTCATCTCAGGCCCACAGACATGGCCCAGGCGAAACAGCAATGCTAGATGCAGGAGTGCCAGCCCTTGAGCCACGCGCCAACTCCTGAGCTGCACGCCAGCCCCTTAGCCACCACACACCAGCCCCTGAGCCACCACACACCAGCCCCTGAGCCACCACACGCCAGCCCCTGAGCCACCACACGGCAGCCTCTGAGCCGCGGCGCAGTCCCTGAGCCGCACCGCAGTCCCTGAGCCCATTGATAGACCTCTAATTTCGCATAGACTTATTTGAGACTTGCAAAACAATGACTTAAGTCCCACCGCTGCTGTAAAGTCCAACAGTCAGCCATTGCCAGCATGATTTTTCTAGTTTAAAATAAATATGTTATGCTTGGTTGAAGTTTGCAACGTTTCTACATTAGTAACTGTATACAACTTTGTAACTTTGTACAATCACCAAGCACAGACCATTTTTTGGACAGGCTCTTACCGAAAGCAGTCGGGAAGAGGTGTGAAGTGTCATGAGGAATATTTTAATCTGATTGGTCAGAGCGTCACAAGAGCGAAACAAGCTGTAAACTGTAGTTAAATCCAGTCAGAGAAACGCATAGACTTCTTCCCCGTACTCAAATACACAATACACTTCTATGTGCACATTTTTGAAAAATAAAATAGCCCATGAATCTGCTATAATAGACCATAGTACAACTACGTCTAACTACAATGTGATTGGTCAGCCACTCAGCGGCCGGGCTCAAACCGAACAGCGCGAGCCTGCCCAGATGTATTCTCAAGACTTTGTGAAACAAATATCGCGAGAATTCATCTGTCCAGATTGGACAATTTTCCCTCCTCTATCATTTCATGCCCTCCCCTATAATATTCCTTGTTGTGCCATTTTGCTCGACCACTTAAAGTGATGTTGAGGGCGTCAAAATGACATAGGATGACATAGGCTGAAATGATTGGGAACTGTTGCCCACCTTTTCATTCACAGAGCACATCACCCCAGCGCCTTGGTAAGCGTGAAGCGATGATTCTAAACCACAGTTCTTGAGAAAGAGCTTGTTATAAAATCAAGCCGCTTGCCATAATAGGTGACCTGTTTATAGGGCTATATTTTGTAACTGTTATCTGTATCTAAGCAGGGGGTCTCCAACCTTTTTGCCTCCGTGAGCTACTTTCACTAGAACAAAACCACCATGTTCCAAATAATTGTATATCTTTTTTTTTGGCCCTGGAACAAACTGTACATTCTATTGTCTGAACATTTATCGCGATATATCATACAAGCTAATCTATAAGACATCAACATTCAAGTTATTTGCTTATAGGCAGAGGCACAGCAGGTGGTTCCGGGGGGTTTTCCGGTATTGATTTGCGTTATCGTTAGTTTGCACCTTTCTCTGTGAATATGAGGCCGATTAACATCAAATAAAACATTTTGTACCTTGGCACCACCAAAAACAATGAATGTTACTTTCCCCAGTGGCCCTGATGGACCCGCACATCTGTTTTTTCTCCCCCGAGTCTGATACTAAACCTAACCAAGCCCACTACTCCATGCCTGCACCATATAGTAAAAAACAGACAAAGGAGAGGTGACACATCGAAGTAGCACTCGAAGAAGTGACTGCTGGGAAAGAGGAGAGTAAAGTTTGTGCAGGTCTGTAATGGAGAGAAAGCACTAAAATGCCGCAAGGGTAATAGTTTAACATCAGTGATCAACATGAAAATCCTGGACTACACTATTGTTTCGCATTGCATAACCACAGCCAGCGGGATCCACAGATCAGACACACGCACTTGTCGTTGAGTCAGATGCCCACTCTTCATTAAAACTATATTTCGGGCTTCTTTGCGGCTCATGCTGCTGCACATGGATGGCTGCAGGTCACGGCGCTGTAACCCAACTTGGTTCAGACAGCAGCGCAATTGTTTGATTGACGGCTAATATTTTGGACAGGAGGAGGGCGGGCCAACAATGGATTTGATCTAATTCTTTCACTGCGTTTAGAAAGTGACAAAACAAAGTAGACGGCTATACTTTGGTATGTTTTGGAAATCTTTTTGCGAGCTACCCCAAATGGGAAGCTCCGGTAGCTTTGCTGTGTGCTTTGGGCGTATGTGAAGCTGATCATCTCGACATGCCGCCGTCTTGGGGCTGTAGATGTGACTTTGCAGGTGGTGAGTCTGGTAGCTTCAGGGAAAAATCTGACATTGAACAAGAACTGGACAAAGTTTTCAAAAACCAAATTCACTGTTCAAATCCCACAAATCCTGCAGCATGTAACAATATTTTCGCCATCTGAATCTATACAGCGACAATATTTCAAAAAAGCCCCTCCATAGAAAAAGCATATTATAGATGCTTTCATGTAAAATGCACTTTATTATAAGTAGGGCTGAGGACTGTGTAGAATTAGAAAAATTACTTGATTTACTTTTCAATAATTTTTTTACTGTTACTTTATTCATTTTTGTTCTTTAAACTGTGAGCGAAAACTTTGACAATGTTCAATTTCAGATGATTTCGTTTTGATTTTGTGCACTATTTTATGTTTTGCCTTTTCCGTCACAATAACTTAAAATCATAAATCAGCTGTTATGTTTACTTACTTTGTTTTTATTTACATGAATAGTAGTTTCTGTAAATATTTCCTTCTCTTACTTGAGAAATGTCTTGTGCTTTATATGTATTTCTACTTCAGTAATATTAGCTTGTGTACAATGTTTGGCTTCTCTACCCAGCTCTGCTCCTTTTACTTTTCTCACAGTTTAGGTAGAATTTAAAGCGAGAAACATGTCCAATTTGTCCAATAACATTTGTTTCATGACGCATGATCCCAAATTATACAGGATATGATGAACTAGAAAGTGCTTTGGTGCTGTGGTGTGATAAAAGATGGAGCACAGTTCAGCCCTGTGCCACAACTCCCCAAAGTGCTTGGAGTTGGTGCTGGTGGAAGGCATGGGCGCAGCGCACAGACCCTAGGCCCATCTGCTCTGCCTGATTAAAGGGGAGAGCAAATATTTCTTTGGCCAAATACTGATATCAATTCAATGAGGGCTGCCATCTTGTTGTTTGTCAATGCCAAACTGGGTGGCTGTGTGTCAATATTGTGACTTCAAAAAATAATATTCAAGTATTTAGTAGTATCCACTTCATAAGAAATTATTTGGGGAAAAGAGTTCTTCCATGGTAGGTAGTTTAAACTGAGAGGTTCATACTGTACCACACGATACTGTCATCAGGGAAGTGCATAGGTTTGAGTTATTGTTGCCAAGGCAATAATGCTTTTTGCCTCTTTAGTGTGTGACATTTTCTGCACATTTCAGTGATGTATTCTTTTAAAACCATGATATATATATATATATATATATATATATATACTCACACGCATTTGTCCATAAAATCACTTATCTATAGGTAATGAGAATGAGACGAGAAGAGATTTTTATACAATTTACAATAATTGGTGAAATTCACATACTTTTTATATGTTTCATATTTTATATATTGCTTATTTTAACATGTTGCTATAAAGCAGGGCAATTCAACTTAATTTTCCAGGGGGCCAGATTTCTCGGGGGCCGTGGCCTCTGGGCCGGATAGGTTACTAACCAGGTCGGAACCAAAACTAACCCAGAATCAAACCAGGTCTTAAGTAGGTCCAAATCAGATCTAAAGCAGAATTAAATAAGGACCAATCCAGTACCAAACCAGGTTTAAACTTCTACTAACCCAGAATTAAATCCGAAAACGTTTTCTTTTTTTTCGGAAGATGTTTCACGGGCCGGATCAGATTGTTTGGCGGGCCTGATCTGGCCCCCGGGCCTTAAGTTGAATAGCCCGCTATAAAGGCATAGAAATGACTAAACTAAGTCATTTATTGTCATATATGCTTTTAGTAGCCTAAATTCATTAAATACCCTTGTTTGACCAAAACTGGATCTATTTTGCTCCTCTTTACTCAGTGTGGCGTCAGCTCCTCCCCTCTCTCCCCCCTGCGGTGGTCCTGAGAGGGGAACAGAGGAGAAGGGCCTTTTTCTTGCTTTAAAACTAAGTTATGGATGAAGTAGGCCTAAATACTATATTTCCGTGGATCAAGTGTGTCCGTGAGGGAATTGGATGCAATATTTGACTATATATTTCTAGATTTTTTTTTTACAGACTCTGACTGTGATTGTTTGCATCAATACTGGCCCTATCACGATGAAATTAAATGGGGACAAATTGTCCTCTGAATCCATTTTCTTCAAGCATCTGTGTGGAGAAGTCATTTAACTGCAGCTGCTCAAAGATACGCAACTTAACCCATTCATGCCCAAGCCAAATGTAAACACTGGGGAATAAATGCTGATCTATAATCCACCCACATATCCACCACACAGCTCCCCGACGCAGCCAATCAGACAGCTTGCGGCTCTTATTGTGTTGTGTATGGCTCTTTCTGGGCCGTATACCTGCATATCGGCCACAAAGTCACTCTGCGTCAAAGTGCTACGAACCACAAGGGCTGTGATTGGTTACTCCAGACAGAATATATGGACAACTGATAAAAAACAGCTTGGAACAGCAACAGTTTGGTACATGTGCACACAAGCCTAACATGATAGTTTATGGCCAGTATTAAATGTGAATTAAATAGTTTGAATTTCCACAACATACTAGGACCCGGAATGGTTCAGGTCTGCGTTGTGACAATTTGATCATGTCCCACTCCTATTTATTACAGAAATGTTGTAATGATAAATCAGTTTAATGCATCGACATATTGTTAGAATTCTTATCCATCTATCTTCTAACTTTTATTTGAACCTAAGGGCTTTTAAGAATTTTTATCTATCCAGTTCAACTAGCATGTAGTCTTTAGTATTTCCTTGTTAATGAAAACTTTACCTTTCCATATTCAAACGTCACTGCAGCTCGTGTTATGATCATCTACTATAATATAAATGTGTGTTATAAATAAGAGGAAATGAATGTGCAATGTGGACATCTCAGCCAACCCGCCGCATAATGATTTGGACTGCCCCTCGAGTTTTGGGATCAGTCTAAACGCTGAGTGTAGCCTATCAGCGTGTGTGTTTTGGTGCGTGAATGAGGTTGGCGTCCCGGCGGAATTGGGATAAGTCTAAACGCAGCGTGAGACGGTTTGACTTCTCCATCGTGGCGGTAATGAGCTGCGATAAACACCAGCAGATATGACGGACTTAGAGACGAATGATGCTGAAAAAATAAAAGATTTACAATGTCACTGCCACCATTACAAAGATTTCCCATGAGTCTGAGTAACGGGAATAAAGCGACAGCGTTTATGGTGGCGCACTGGGGAACAACACAAAAGTTTAGACGAGAGCTCAAACTGGTCAACGTGAAGGTGAAAAAGAGTAAATGTCATGTTTCAAAGGCCAGAAAGTTGTTGTCTCTCTTTTACTTAGTTTTGAGTAATAATTTGAAGTAACAGCATCTTATTTGTGGTTTTGTGAAGTAACCCTGAATGGACATTTTTCCTCTGCATTTGACCCATCAATGGCGCAGTAGAAACCTGCCAGGAGCACTGGGCCACACCAGTGTAGTGCTCCAGATCTTTAACTTGGTGAGGACTTCAAAGCAGGATTAAATCATCTTTAAGATATTAGAGTGGTTGTCTGGAGGGTAAAATCTTGTAGAAAATCCGCCAACAAGAAACCAAGGCACTCTGTCCGTTTTAGAAAAGATAAAATACCTTTATTTTATTCTTAACAAGTTTTGGCCAACACAGCCTTTATCATGGTGCAAGAACAAAAGGTTTAAATGATGGAGGACACTGATTAGGTTAAGTTAATAGTTTAGTTTGATGTTTACCAAATAATGTATTTATTTATTTATGTATTGGATTGGGACGGTGCATGTTAATGGGCAAACATAATGGAACTTTTCCATCTGTTTTCCTGATTTCCTGGGGTCAGGGAGCCAAATTTTAACAATAACAGCAACATGTAGTATAAGTCGTAGTATCAGTTTTGCACAGTTCACGTTCACATTATTGCACAATCTACTTATTGCACAGTCCGCTTATTGTACAGTCCACTTATTGCAGTCCATTCCTTGCACAGTCCACATTATTGTATAGTCCACATCTTTGCACATTTCACAATATCGCATGCTCCACATAACTGCACAGTCCACTTAATTCACAGCCCACTTATTGCACAGTCCACAGTATTGCACATGATCTCCATGATTGGACAAAAAATTAAACCACAAATAAATAATGTACATTTTACACATCAAAAAGTCATATATCTCAATAGAAATATCACAATCACCATAAATGAGAGTAGATTTGGTTTGACCATAGCCAGTTTTATATCTGAGCTTTAAAAGAACTGTAGGTAGTGTAAAGGGCTAGTTTGAAGCGAATCAGATAATCTGAGCCAATCTTGGTCAGCATGGAGTCCACATTTATGAAGAGAGATGTCCAAACGAGGCTGCGTAAGGTTGCAGCCAAAAGAAAAAATGATCCAGTCTTCGCCATAAGCCTCCTCTGCCCAGGTAAACGTGATGTAAAAGCGTAACCGAATCAAAAAATGTGTTTGCGCATTTGTTTTTGAGAACTGAATAGACGTCCTACAAGCATGCTTTAAAATAAGATTTCACATATTTAAAACGTGATTACATGTGTGAAAAGTATTTTTTGCATAATATTGGCCATTCATTTCAGACCATGTTATCTAAGTCCAATAGTCCATGCTTTACTAGATTTTCCATTGTTTTGAGAGTCGTGGGGCAGGCAAGTGACCAATTAGTTAACCCGTAGTCAATATGTGAGATGATCGTAGAATAAAAGTACGTTTTAGCAGCACTCTTGTGTAAATTGTTCCAAATATGTCGAAAATGATACGCAAAGTTACGTGCAAGCCCTTTGCTTAGGATAACACTTGCCAGAAACATCATGATTTGGGGTAGCCCCCCCTGCTGGTTGCTTTGCTTCTTTTTCATATTATTACATGTCAGTTGGCCTTCTATTAAACCATTAAAATGTACCAATGACAAGTTTACAGACTTATCTCTACACATCAGTCGCATAGCAAGTATTAACACAGTAAATACGTTGTTGACTTCCAACTTGTTATGATGCCCTTGGGGAAGTTACTGCACATATTTCTTAGCATTGCTGTTGCTAATGCCAGTGTTGTCCTTGTCTGACCCAGACCCTGATTCAGTTGCGGCCCCCCCATCATCAGTATGTGAGCCGTGCTGAACCAGGCTGTAGTCATGGGCTTTGTACGCGTCCAAGATGAAAAGCTGCCACTCTCCTCAGTCAGCTCTGAGACCATTAACTATAGCATATATACTCCACTGGGAATAGAGCTCTTCGACAATTTTTCTATGTGCTCAGGTTGCCAGGAAACAACAAGTAATTGTCAGGCTAATCTTAGTTTTGCACAAAACTGTCATCTGGTTTGTCCTAATATGATTTTATAATAATAACTTTATTTAATTGTCAATTATAAAGTTTGAACATAGCAATTTTTGGAGTAGTTTAAAAACATTCTCCAAACTGCACAAACATGACTTATAATTTGTCATGATTTCAATAAGAAATAAATTATTTACATGCGTGGTAGAAAAATCCTACATCTAAGAACTCATTTAGAACAAAATACAAAACTACTTTTACCTCAGATTCAAAGAGGTTAGTGCCTCGCTCATTGACTCTCTTTTTCAGGCCTATGTGTTATTTTCCCCCAATTTTTACTTGTTTGTTTTGACATAAACAGACCGTACATTTCTGTGATGGTTAATCCGCCTGTCAGTCATGCCCGTCTGAAATCGCGCAGACAGGATAAGAGTCCATACAATAACATCTACAGTAAAGTAGAGTAAAAGCGTGAGGTCTTGGTTGGGCTGGCAACCCTTTACCGCTTACATTTATAAAGTAGTACAAAACCCATCGATATCAAATTCATTATAGAACCCCTGTTTAATCTCATTAAAGATGAAACCCTGTATTGCAAGATTTAATGTTGTATTGAATTATTAATAATTGAAGGCATAGCTAAGTATCATATTTAATTTTAGCTCATTATTGCGTTTAGATTTTTTAGCCTATGTTTACTCCTGCATGTGTGTATGTGTGTGCGTGCGTGCGTGCGTGTGTGCACAGTAAATGAATGTAGGAACTAGTCATAGTCGAATGTCATTATTAAAGATGAAAGATACAAATCAAGGGTGGGCAAACAAGCTTCAAGGTGGGTGGGACTGTTACGTCTCACTCAGACCGTATGCAGAGCGCCTGTGGCTACTGTGTTGTACAGGTCAGGTGACTTCCAGTTCTCCGATACTTTATGAATAGTGAGTCTGGTCACCACTTTCCCTGCCGCGCCTCGAGCCAAACTCAGACGGAACCGTGCATCAGATCAGTTCAATTCCGTGACACATATTCATCTGTCATTTAGAACAGAATCAAACTTCTCTCACCTCAGATTAACAGCGGTTTTTGCTTCGCTCATGGATTCTGCAGAAATATATGATGTTGCTCAGTCCCTTTCCTTAAGCAGCCAAATTGGTTTTGCTACGAATGCACCATGCGTGTCCCTGATATATGAACTTTCCAGGCAACGTAGTTTGAAAGCTACACTCACAAGACCACGTTTTTATGTGAAAACTAACCATTTCCACAGCGAAAAAGGGCTGGGGTGTCCAGCTGTAACAGACTCCCGACAGTATGAATCCGAAGCTCCCTGGCACCTCCGCGGCCTCTGCAGTTGCTCAGCATGCAGTCTGAGCTTACTTCCCTTCTGTAGTAACACACTTAAATACAACTTTTAATTGCAAAATGATCCAAGCGGTTCCAAAGTCCACCGTATGATACCCCTTATCTTAAACCCTCGCCCATCGTAGTCCATAGTGTTGTGAGCGAGCATGGAGTATATATATGTGGTAATGATGTCCCTTTATCTCCTCTCTCCACGCCTCATTAATCCTGAGTGGGGACAGTCAGTCAGGACATATTTAACCCTGGTCACTTACTGTGGGAGGCAGATAGGTGCTGTCACCACCAGCCAACCGTGAGCACTGCAGGGCCGGACTAAATTGGCCAGTGTGTCTGAGAGCATTGAGTGCATTAGCAGGTTCAGACTGAGGAGACAAAGTGTACGAGTGAAACGAAAACGTGCAATAATAACCAAAGTTACCCAATATCGATATTTCAACCATGATTTAAATGGTTGGATAAACTATGTAACTTTTTTAAGGGACAATCTGGTATTGCTTGGCCTAGAATGTTCTACAGCAGCGGTCTCCAAAAGGCAGACCGCGGGCCAGGTCCGGACCCCGAAGCAATTTGGTCTGGCCCAGTTTCTCATGATTTAAAATATATATTTTCTTTTTTTTTTTTTGCATATATTTGAATGCTCAGTCTGGGCTTTTTTCAAAAGACTGCTGCAGGTCAGAGAACTCCAAACACATGCATGATACTGTGCATGTTGCCTAGTGACAGCTGCGTTTGTTCTTAAGAATTAAATACAAAGTACAGCTACTGCTTTAGTCCTGCTTTGGACCAGCTTTAGACCTGCTTTAGTCCTGCTTTAGTCCATCTTTAGTCCTGTTTGAGTCCTGCTATAGTCCTGTTTTTGACCTGCTTTAGTCCTGTTTTAGACCTGCTTTAGACCTGCTTTAGACCTGCTTTAGTCCTGCTTTAGTCCTGCTTTAGTCCTGCTTTAGTCCTGTTTTATAGTTTATCCATGTTTTTCTGTTAGATATGGTTGGTTTAGTCTTGGTTTAAACTTGGTCTTGGTTCAGGTCTGCTTTGCACTAGTCAAGTCAGGTTTCTGGTAAACACTGGGTTTTAGTGCTTTTGTCCTGTTTTTAGTCATGTCATATTGTTATGTTTTTACTTCTCAGAAAATAAAATCATATGTTGATTTATGTTGTTGAATTGTGCCAGTGTGAGTTGTTTGTGGATCTTAAAGAGATAAAACATAAAATCGGGGTGGGATTTTGCATTCTGGGCCCTGGACCTGAGCCCTTCGAAAAATCTGGCCCCCTGGAAAATTTAATTGGAGACCCCTGCTCTACAGTATGACATTAAACTCCTCTATCTCCATGAGACAAACAGCGGTGCCACCGGCCAGGCCAAATTGCAGGTCAAGGTTCTCTTAAAATAAAACTTTACGTGGAATTCTGACTCTTTTCAGCAGTCCACACTTCCATTACGCAATCTGAACATCCTAATTATTCACCGCGATGAGTTTATAAGCGCTTTTGACATATTTTCAGAGGACAGATCCAAAAATTGCTGTATGAAACGTGTGCACAGAACAGTGAAGCATGAGGCTGCAACATTTGCGGTTAGCTTCTAAGACCAGGGGTAGGCGATGTTGACAAAAATGAATATCTTGATACTTTTTTGGATACTCTCAACAACAATATTTAAGTGTTATTTTAACTATGCATCTGGAATGTGCTAAAATGTTAGGGTTCAGTGTGGCACAAGACGTGAATGGTCCATAAAAAGTGCAGAAATATTACTTCATACTTTACACAGACTTTTCTGTGTATTTTGAGGTAATTTTAATACAATATATAAGACGATATACTCAATTTTGCAAACATTTTTTATATGGATGCGTTCACAGTTGTTGTTATTTGGTCCTAGATTGAGCTCATTAAAGTTCTGATGTGGAGTCTAGGTTTAGTTCTGAGTTTAGTCCAGGTTTAGTCCCAATTATGATGTGCTGAATGTGAATGAGCAGGAAAGATCTCTGACCACTAGTGTTAACTTTACTTAATTAACATTTCATGTTTAAAATACTCCTTTCAAACTGGATAAATGATTATGATTGGAAGGGCATCGAGAGCAAAAAAAAAAGATAGTTTATAGAAATGTGAAAACTACATGGTTCTGATCTGGTTTAGCAAATCAAAATGATATAAACATCCATATTGTTAGATTTGAACCCTTGAACACTTGATTTCATAACATAATGTATGCAGACCCAAGGATAACCCAAAAGACATTTCAAAGACTGAATATTTTAACTTGCAAAACTGCACCAAAAGCCTGTAAAAGTACATAGTATTATTATAAATTCCCTTTCCTTTTTGCTGTCCTTGCCTGACCCTCTACACTGCAGTGGCCTGTTAAACCCCTGCTTATAGGTGGAGGTAAAAAGCTCAATAAGGCAAATGAACCATACGGGACTGCACCAGGCAGTCACAATCCCCTCCATCTCTGAGCCTAAACCCTCAGACGGCGAATAAGAATCACTCCTTACACTTTATATTCTTTAATCCAAGTGCCACTCATCCGGCCACAAAAAAAAACAAAAAATACCAGCGCATTTCACAAGAGCTGTGTTAATCGTTGCTTCCCATCGCGGCTTATGGGTACAATTCCTATGGATTTCCTGACACCTTCCCCCATCTTCATGTCAGTCTTTTCCATGCTATTTGTTCCACCCTGCTGGATTTATCCGATCTGGGATTAAATAGCTGGATTTAGGTGGTAAAGTGACAAGGATTCAAGAGTCTTTGCTTTTTTCATTTGCAGATGGGGTCACAGCTATCTGATAACTTCGAGGATTTCAATTTTGCATGTATCAACCTTGGAGTTATTCATTTGTCACGGCTGTTTAAATTTGTGCATGTGCTGTATGTTCCCAGTATTTTTAGGATGGATCCCACCCCCCGAAGGGAAAGAGCCAGAGGATGGTCTAATATGTGGAGTACCCAGGGAAATAAAGGTTTAATATTGCAGGTCAGACTAATCGCCCGCAGCCAGCCTTCCACATAACATTTTCTATTCTTTTAAGCCACTGATGACACAAACACACAGGTCCCTGTTCTAGTCCTGGTTTAGTCCTGTTCTAATCCAGGTTTAGTGCCAGGTTTATTTTTCCCATAGCCCCAGTTTCTTTTGGGGCATGGAGACAGGTTATATTCAGTCTAATCCCTCATTCATACAAGAGTGGTCCGTAGTAGAACAAGTTTCAAATGTAGTCATGACAATGTAGACAATGTTTTTGAAATCAAGATGTTTCCACGATCATCTCCACTGTCTCCTGGGCGTTGAGCTCCAGGTTCTTACCACTGCACCAGGACACCAGCCGGCCCACCTCTCTCCTGTAGACAGACTCATCCCTGTCCGAGATGAGCTCGATGAGGCTGAAGGAGGTGTTAAAAATGTCTGTGAAGACGGGAGTCAACTCTCCTGCACAGTGTCTTAGAGTGGCGGTTGAGACACCGTCTGATCCAGCAGCTTTATACGGGTTGGATTTCCGAAAAAGCCTGTTCACATCCTGTCTTTGAACTGAGAGGGTTGTGAGGGAGGTGGGGGGGGTCCGGGGTTGGGTGGGCAGAGGTGGCCACAGTGGGGGTGGTCTCAAACCTGGAGTATAAAGCGTTAAGTTCCTTGGCCAGTTTTCAATCGTCTGCAGCCTGGGGGCTTTAGGCTTGTAGTTGGTGAGAAGCCGGAGCCCTCTCCACACAGAGGCAGGGTTGTTAACAGAGAACTGCTGCTCCAGACGCGTATTGTACTTAGAGCTAGCTCTCGGCACCTCCCTACTAAATCCATACTTCACATGCACTGAAGTGCACTGGATCCACTCTCCTTTGGAGGACAGGACCCTTTCTGAGCTCATAAGAAGGGTTAGGGTAACTGTCTGCTGTCTGCAATAAAAAGGAAGCTGGTACACAAATGAAAACTACAACACTTTTAGACCTCATACATTTATAGCTAAACAAGAAAGTGGCAGAAGAACAAGCATTTTAACTTATTGATGATAGCATTGCAGCAAAAAGTGGCTCCAATGTGGATCTAACTTCTGTGATGACAGCTCTGTGAGGAAAACATCCAAACAAGTGTAATCCTGGACAGATGAGGGCCACAGGTATAAACACAGGTCAGAGTGTAATAAAGTATTTACATGTTGTGAGCTCTGACAGCTCAAAATCCTGTGTCCGCACTAATGTGACTGAAGAGCTGGACACTGTGTGAATACAAACAGAATGCATTCATTTGACATTCACTACATGAATAGTTTATTCTCACTAAGCTTAAACTATAAAAATAGTTGGTGCATATTGAGTTTGACTTTGATATGATCGACATTTCATATCAGAAATCATATCACAGTTCATATTCCCGTACTATACTTGCTGTTTATGCATGCATGTGGACTCAAGGTCTTTCACCTGCTGCAGATTTGTGCAACAGTGTCCACAAATAACTATTACTAGGCTATATAATGCTATCTATTTATTTATTTTTTACGTTATGTTCGGCCTGTGACCCAGCCTGAGCTTTGGCATTCATCCCACAACCCAAAATGACACCCCTGGTCTAAATGCAGATCAAATTAAAATTCAGAGGAAATGTAATGTTTTCTTGATGTTTTCTACTGATATAATGTATGACCAGATTTAAATTACAACAATGGATTAATTTATTACTACAGATTATTTATTTTTTTACATTTAGTCCAGTTGTTTTTTTATTTACACACATACTATGCTCTGTAAAGGCCTTTGTCGAGAAAGTAATCAGCAAACATAGGGGAAAAAAAGTTGAAGAATTAAATGTAAAAAATAGGTAAGAAAGCACCAAGGTTATTTTTCCAGAAAAACAACATTAAATAAAAAACACGTTTCAACCTTGTTTCTGTTTTGTGAGCAGTGCAGTAGGTCCCATTAAAGCCACTGGCCATGCTTTGACCCTGCACATTCGCCATCATGTTCAGGTCGGGGAAGGGCACTCATTTGGATGTGCTCCCTAACCCAGAATGAACTCCCCAACCAGCATGTCCTAAATTTAAACTTAACCCCTCACCAAGTTCACTCCCCATGAGCACTTTGAACACGTGCATCCATAGATCACTGTATGTGCAATGAGGCCCTGTGGCACTGTAAGCCATTTATACATATACATGGGTTAGTGGTCTGTGAGAGGTACTAGTCCCAGGGATGCTGGGTTGTTAAAATGAGACTGCTCCACGTTTCCCCTCATGACTAGTCACAAGCTTCTGAAATAGAGGGAAAGGCACGGCTTTACAGCTGTTCACTGCGGAACTCCACGCCCCCTCAGACTAATGTGTGTTTAAAACAAATTTTTGCATGAATTACAATTGTTTCCTATTAAAAACAAATGAAATAGGATCCTGTTGAAGGGTTTACGATTATTATTTAATGAAGCAATAATTGCATATGGTTCATTTGCCTTCATTCTAACAATTCCATCAAACTGCAATTTTCTGCAGCACCGCTAAACTTATGCTACGGCACCCCATTTGAGAAAGCCTGCTCTAGTGACCCCTGAACATCCTCTTTTACGTGCTACTTGAGAGGAGACCAGATAAGTCACATAAAAAGCGTGACTTATCGTAGTAACCTAGCGTAGTAATCGAGTCTGAGCAACGGGCACAGGTAAGGAATTTTGCATCTATAAGTGTCAATGGATCCTATTTATGTGTTTAATCTTTCCTGTTGAAGACTTTTCACCTCTCAAATAGGCTAATATTGACACTTCCGGTCGAGCGTAAGTAGAGAACGAAAATATTCTATAAAGTAGATTGATTTGTGTCAAATGTCCAATGTTCATGTGACCAACAAGTTAACAATGCTTGAAAACGACTTTTTTGTCTCTGTAGAGGTCAGCAGCCCTGTGCTAACTAATACAACCAGAAGGAGGATTACGTCAGATGGCGGCGCTCAGGGCAACTTCCGGAATAAGGTCAATAGAATATTTCGTTTTGAATTGTTAATTGCTATGGAAACAGTCCTAATTGTTAATAATCATATAAAAAATGAGTTTGCCTTTAAGTGATTCTCATATTGTTTACTTCCTAACTAGTTCATGCTGTCCTTAACTTGAAGAAACACATTACCTTGCTTGGACTTGTACCTGGCGGCGCTAATGCTGTTTTGTATACACACCATTGGAATCAAATACATTTAGAGCATGAGCCCTTTGAAGTGGATAGATGTCCCCTACCCAGGCCACACTTGTTACCTTCGCTCCCTCTGAAGTCGATCCATGCCCCATTTGGAAGTCAATGCCTGTTAAGGGATGGACGGTCAGGGAGCCTTAAATGCTAGGTTGACTAATAGTGTTCGATGGTTGGTTTGTTTGCTTCTAAATACTGGATACCGTTTCTTTTATCGCTGCGCACATTTAGCATGCCTGCGTCGTTAGCATATTGAGCTAACCTAGACAGAATGAGGGAACAAAGAATGTCAACATCATCAATAGTAAGGATCGGTTCACAAGCTACTATTCATTATAAAAGCACCAATGAATTAATCAAAGAGATGCTAGTTAGCTGATCATTAGAGCAGGTTAGCCTATAATATCGACTGAAAGGAAGAATATCTGTTTTGAGACAAGATCAAGGCCAAGAGTAACAATAGAAACCAGACAGCAGCAAATACATGACAATAACTTAAAAGGTAAGGCGCATGATTTTCAAACGGTGAAAGGATCTTGATTGTCTGGCACGTCACGAGTATTCGCATGGATTTATTTTTGGCAAGAAACGTATTTTAGCAACATATCAAGCTCTTTATGCTCTGTTTGTCACCTTTACTTGTCTTCAGAAATCTGTGGCACGTTCAAAAGCAAAACACTGACATGGCTGCTAGTATTTCTCTTTCAATAGAATGATTTGTTTTGATTAATTCCCACACTCCTTGCCACAGAGAGGCCATGGTTTAATGGTCATGGAAACTTGAACAGGTGAGATCTCCTCAAAAAGCTTAATTCAGTCCAACCCGGGATCTGCTGGCTTTGAGGAAGGACACACTTGAAGGACACAGATATGCAAAATTGACCTTTTTGAGCGTTGTACCTATTTATACTATTCTTTTCTTCATTCATGCTTGTTTCATTAACCCTGTTTACGAGGCTGTGCTCTCTGAGTGCTCACAAATCACAGGTAAAAATCTGGACTTCTAATGCGCAATGTTTAAAACAAACATCACCAGATTCGTTCTGCAGTCGAATTGTGTTCACAACAAACGCATAGCTCTATTAGTGTAGCATTCACGTTGCCTAAGAGCTTCCCTTAATTAATTTTTCATTGTTTATTCCCACTGCAGACAGTAGAGGCCGCCTAAATACCTCATTGGAAAGGTAGTGTCAAAAAGCATATTTAAAAGCAAATTAAAGCCCCACAAATGCATCAGATGTCTACTTTAAGGTGATGTTTTTGACAAAAAATCAATTTTGCAGGCTATTGGCTACTAAATCATATCTGTACCATATTTACTATATAACTTAGTGGAAAGTATATAGACGCACCTCTCTCCGAAGCCACCGAAATGTTTTGTTGCTGCCAATGTGCCGCCGCTCGCTTTCGGAATGCATTTTGCCTGTTCTAGTTCAAAATGTGCCCAAATCTCTCTTCCATTCAAAGGTAATCTCCACAATGGTTCTGTTACAAAGTGCGGCCGGCGTAGTATAGCAGGGATATTTGCACCTGAATGTGCCGTTTTAGTAAGTACCCGGCTAGTGAACATAGCTCTACACACCGCCATCATCTCCATCAAACCTGAATTACGCTCATTTGGAGAGGGGAGGTGAAACATGTTTTCTTTGGAGCCACTATCTCCCTTCCAGACAGGTGCTCTCTGGCCTCTGAGTGCTGCATGAATTACCAGCTCGCAGACATCCACACCAACACAGCCTATCGCCGCGGGAGACGAGAGCTGGCTCAGATATGAAGTGCCAGTGACTTATCTAAAGAAGGAGCATGGCTAATTGCTGCTTTCCTAATAAAAAGCAGTACCACACAGCTGTACTGAAGATAAAGGAAGCGGCGTAGTCGACACTTGGAGGTTAAAAATAGACGACGTAAAATAGATGCGCGGTTGAAATGAAAAAGCTAAAGGAGGGGGTGGGGGTGGGGGGGCAAGAGCAATTGCTACTTTAAAACCAACAAATACCTAAATAAGTGGTTTTGGTCTGGAGTACTTAGCTGCAAGGATGAGTCTGTATGTTTTGGATCAGGGGTGTCAAACTCATTTTGGGCTGCGGGCCAAATTTCGATGCTCAGGCGAACATAACGTAAAAAATAAAACAATTAAAAATATAAGAAATAAATAGCTTTATATAGCCTAGTAATAGTTATATGTGGACACTGTTGCACAAATCTGCAGCAGGTGAAAGACTATATAAAGACATGTTGCTGTTGCTGCTCAAACTCAATATGAGCTCACTACTTTTATAGGTTAAGCTTATTTTAGTGACAAATTATTCATGTGGTGGTCACATTAGTGTGGACACAGTCAGATCTCACAGCAGCGTCACTCGTCATGTTCATACTTTATTACACTCTGACCTGTGTATTTACCTGTGGCTCCTGATCTGTCCAGGTTTGCACTGCTTTGGATATTTTCCTCACAGAGCATTGTCATAGAAGTTTGTTTTCATGGTGTTAGCCCCACGTTAGCGCCGCTTTAAACACAGCGCTAACGTCCACAAAACCGTCTCCTTTCTTTCTTCTGCGTGTTTCCCCAAAACCACCCGCTCAGACCTCTGCTCAAGTCTAGTTTAGTCCACTTCTCAGCCCTCGGAACTTGCTCCAGCAGTGCGAGGGAGGGGCGGTGGCTGCAAAGGTTTGTACGACTTGTAGTTCTAGTGATAAAAACGCAATATATCAATCCGAAATGAATAAATATAAATTAGAAATGTTTTGCGGGCCGGACTAAAACATCTGGTGGGGCCGAATGTTTGGCACCATTGTTTCAGATTTTAGACATTTAATGCAAAGTTGTCTTTAACAGCCTTTAATATTTGTTTTATTTGATGGAGACAAGTATGTACATTAAACATGTAACACACTGCAAGATTTAGAGCCAAGGCAAATTTGCAATGGCTGTCCCTAGATTACAGACAACAAGGTTTAAATACATTTACCGGTAACAGTTATACAAAGGCAAAGGCAGACAGAATGTTATTATATATACATAATTGACACATATTGTACATGCATGACTTCACTTTAAAACAAGCTTAAGTTAATGTTTAAAACCATCTCAGTTCAGGTCCAGTTTCAGCTCAGGACCCCACGGAGCTGCAAAGTTTAGGGACTGAGAAAATGGACTGCCTGAAGTATATAATAATAACAAATAATATCATATTGTATTTGTTTTCCCTTCTCATTGACTCAAAGTTGAATTTAGATCTTTATTTTCCTGCATTCAAGATGCTTAGATGCTTTCTGTGTTTCTGCTGCATTAATTTATGGGTGGAAGCTGCAGTGAACTGGGAATAAGCTTGTTTGGTGGATGAACACATTTTTTGGCGGAAGAACGAGTGTTTCTAGAGTGCACTGACACAAACACGCGCAGAAGACTTCCACGAGAAATAAACGGGACGTGCTGTTGTTGATCACTTGCTCGGTGGTTTGCTGGGCCCTGTTGATGTGAGCAGAGGACAGGTGAATCGCTAACTGCAGCTACAACTTGTCCGAAAGTGTTTATTGGCATACGAGAAACATGAAAAACACGAATGTACGGAAATTGATGCCGTTTTGGGGCTTCTAGCAATGAAGGCTGTGGGCTCCCGGGCCTCTGTACCCCCGTCGAGGATATAAATTAGACTAATTAGAAGAGGGTGGAACAGCGGGGCACGAAGTCATGAACGCTGATGTGTGTGACCTGGATGCTTAAATAGTGTAGCCGCCGGAAGGGGCATGAAAAGGGTGTGGTCCTGCTCCCGAACTTAAGATAACAGATTTATCTTCATTATCCCGGCTTAATGTTTAATCACTGAAATACCGGGCCAAGCTAACAATCTATAGCCATATTGCTTTAATACAGTTAATAATAATAACAAAAACAACTACAAAACATACGTAAAACCCCCATCTCACCCTCAGTCGCAGGTCATTCATCTATCATCAGCGCTAAGCCTGTAGGACCAGAGAATACACACCGTACTTAAAAAAATTAAAAAATAGAATAATCTCCTTTGTGATACTTGCAGGATTCAGCCGCGTTGCATAACCATTTCCGCGCCAATGGACAAAAAATCCACAGCTTGCCAACGTGAACCACCGGAAAGGTTGCATAGTGCATAATTCACCAATATAGGACCTTTCACCTTTACTCTCCACAACTCTGTGTTTTTGGATGTCTTGCCTCTATTCCATATTTCGCAGTGCACCTTAAAGAGACATGATTGAGTTGCGGATGGATGAAGCCTTTCCCAGGACAATTCTGATGCAACAGAATTGATAAAAAATAAAGAAAGGCGACAGAAGCATCCCGGCAGTACACAATCATTGTCTGGTGCGTCCCAGTAGAGCTCGGCCGGCTCCCTTCTCTGCGGACGCTTTGACGGCGGACATTTGCAAACAAACAAATCTATTTTGCGTTTTTTTCAATCCACTGTTCCTCAGAGATCCAGCGGAATCCTATTTTTTCTTCAATTTGTTCTTCTGTCTTCAAACACTCTCCCATAGCTGTAGCACACTCTTAAACATCACAAGTCACTAGATTTCTGTGTATGTAGTGGACCTCTTTTAATCTATGCGTGCAATTTTCTTTCACTAAAATCTGGCAAAAGTCAAATATTATGCTAAAGTTAAATTGGCTCCTGATTCCAAAATGGTACAATTATGATCATTTCATTACTAATTATTGTAATATTACTTCTATTACTTCTTTCTAAAATATTCCAAAACCTTTTAACAGTAAATTGTATACATTCCTGTTAAAACATAATATACTTACCCATAGCCAATATGCTTTCAGAGCAAATTGTCAACATTACATTACATTGATTTGATACAATCAATAAGAATATGCTATTTTTGAAATTAGAAAGATATGGAGGCAACAATATGTATTTTCATGTTTTCATTTATTTTTACAGCAGTGTTCAAAATAAATTGTCACGACTACTTCTGCTACTGCTACTGCTTCTACTACTACTATTATTGAGTATTGAAATAATATATTCTTAATGTATAGCAATGGAAACTGGGGAAACGGATAAGCCTTAATGCATTTGCAGCCCTATTTCAATAAGCTTTTATTAACAAGATAATATTAAACACTTATTTATTGGGTTGTATTCACACTGGGTTATGGGCTCGACACACGGGAAGTGATGTTGCTTCTTCTCCCTTTACTTTCAGTGGAACTTGAGCAACATTGTGAAAAGTGCCAGTCTCCGACTCCGTTTTCAACTTTTGTTGCATTTGACAATACTACAGTCAATCAGTGAGTTTCATCAATGGGCATACGGGAGAATTGCTCAGTCAAATCTAGAATTTAGCACGGATAAAGGGGAAAAAAAGGCTATACTCATTTTACCATTAAATATAGACGAATAAGTAAGTATAAGCAAGTATTGTGCATTTCCGATTACACTTTTGGTTACTGTCCTCCCTATAAAAAAGTGCTACTTCTAAAAAAATCATAAAAGTGTGTGTTTTAAAGATTCCCTTACTTTAATAGTACTGAAAATAGAAAAAAAAAATTCTCAACTAAACCCCACGTCTGGGATTATAATTTAAAGCCGCCTCTGCATCTGTCTCCTCTCCATAGTGTTCCAGGCCCATTAGGATGACTTGCGGAGCCGGCGGAGGAGGAAAACTGTCCTTGGAAACTTGGCGACATACGAACACTAGTCAAACCCACATGCATCCGTCTTTGGAGGCGCACACACACAGCAACGCTTCATTCTTGCAAACAGATGGGAACTCTTTTCTCCATGTCATATTTAGATCAAGTTCGTCTTTGAGTCTTCCATGCAACAGTCGCAACGCACCCTGGGACTGGTGCCGTCAGGATTTGGGTGCATACTGTCAGCTTGTCAGTGTTCTTACCCATGGGGACCGGGGAGAGCACTTCCCAGTGAGAGTTGCCTCCAAACATCCCTGCAGCGCCTCATCACCCAGCTGTGACCTGTCTCTGTCTGCAATTTAGTGCCGTGTTGTCATCCGCGACACTGGGACCTAAAACAGAGCTTTAAATGGAAAGCCTCAGCCCCCTCCAGTGTCTGGCACATCCATCTTGTAGTCTCTCCATCACTGGTGAAGGGAGGAAGAGCTGTTCCCCTGACAATTTCCATTTCTGACTTGCTGACCTACTTCTGTCTCCACCGGGAATTTGATATGTGTTACAAAATATCTGTTACAGTTTATTCCAAGAGGAAATAGGCACTGCTGTTTTAGAAGAGACAGGAGTGTGGACAAATCTTACTAACCTTGAAATTTCAATGTTCTTTTTCTTTTCCTTTAGGACGTTCCCTTTTCAGCAGGTATTAAAGCCATGCCTTCACATGCCTCCCTCCTCTCCTTAAAGGTGTACTGAATAACTTTTCTTGTGAAGGGTCTGCCACCTGCATTGTCTCTATGGGTTGAGACCCATAGGACTTAAAAACATATTTGTGAGAAACTGTGGTTGCCAGGAGGCACACCATCACCATGTGTTTTGGGACTGTCTTGTTGTGCAGAAATATTGGGAGATTAACAAAGCAATGCAGTCAGTTTTTGACATTGCCATCCCACTCGATTTCAGATATAAATGGATTTCTCTGGGACATACCGATACTACTGGTTGCAATGAAAAAGGCAATCAAAAAAAGTGGATGACACAAACTGAACCAGCAATCAAAGACTGGGCTGTCATAATAAGAGGGATTAGAAGTATACAAAAATGGACACATTTGACAAACTTTTATTTTGGACAGTGTGTTCCGTGATTTTATTTGATGTCATTTGATTTAATTGGATGTCTTGTGATGGTTTCAATTATTTTGAAATATATTTGTAATTAACAATTTGTCATTTTGTTTGAATATTAATTTCACTTGTGGTGCACCACAGGGACTGTTTTTAGGATCAATGCTTTTTTCTAAATCCTCTCTATAAGAGATTTGTGGAGTATCAGTGGTTAAAAATAAATGCTGGAAAAACAATCTATATATGTCTGTTTTTCCAACTGGCTATTATTCAAATATACCATTAAAAAGAAGAATTGAACTGAAGATTTCTAGATGTCTGTTCTGCGGGTTTTGAGATCTAATAGTTTTGACAGTAAAGAGAAGCACATGTTTTGTCCATAAACTTTGAGCGTTGCCAGTTCAGAATCAGGTTCCATTCTAAATCCTGCAACGTGAGCCTGGCTTTAGTCAGTCACATCACATCAAGGGCACTTTTCCTTTCACTGAGGTTTTGCTTTTGGCCCTGGAGGAACGTCTCATCTCTAATATTAGTTCTGATTTGACAGTGAGTTCAAAAGTCCACTTCAGATCCCAAGCACTTGATATGAAAGAGTTAGCCTTCAATGTTTTGCACAAACTCTTTTCAGATGTTTGAAATATTTTGTTTTGCTCAAATATGTTGGTATTATTATAGCAACAGCTGCGACATAAAAGAAGCCATTCATTATGAGTGCTTGCTTCTTTCTCACTAGTTGTAATTATACGGTGCTTTTGTGCAAGTGGCTCTATTGTCTATTGTCTGCGAAGCTTCCAACTAATAATTGGTGCATTGTTAATTCATTATTACCTACTCAAAATCATGTTTTCATTTTTTTTCCAAATCCATGTCCTCCCTGTGTTATAGTGGGATCTCTTAGGCTACTCAGACGTCCTCCCACAGACAGAGATGAAAAGCTTGTGTATTTTTTCTTTGTGCTTTTTTTTTTTTTTCAGCCAGTGAAAGCTAACCTGTTCTGACTATCAAATATGATCAATATTTTTTTTTTTTTTTTTTTTCAGCCAGTGAAAGCTAACCTGTTCTGACTATCAAATATGATCAATAGGCATGTTCCCACTGGTTCGCTTTGGGGCATTTCGGTACGGTCCGAATGTGTTAGTGCTTTTATTTCTACCTATTTATTGCTATTTTATGGTTTTATGATTTGGTATAGGTTTGATTTGACTGGTTTTATTGTTTTCGTGTTAGTAAGATCAAATGGAGCCCTTATTATGCTTGTTGTTGTTTTGTGTGTGTGTGTGTGTGTGTGTGTGTGTGTATGTCTTTGCAGCACTTTGGAAACTCTTTAGTTTATTATAAAATGTGCTCTATAAATAAAGTGGATTTGGATATTAGGAGGAGTTTCATTCATGATGTGTATATTATGTTCAGGCAGATTATGTTTTATTCTACAATAACACATATGACCTGCTGTACATAATACTGACTTAGCTATTGAAAAATAAGAAGCTATTAGCAAACATTAGCTGTCTTAAAACCTTTCATATGTTTTTGGGACTCTGTCTAAATGAGTTTGCTATGTGAAATCAAAAACATTATATTTATTAAAAAAAAATACTGCAATTCTTTAGTTTAACACGCCCCTTTTTTGACAGTAAAATTGGGTTTCATAAAATGTGGAAATAATTGCATGTTGGTGTTGCATTTATGACTGACGGCTGGATTATGATGAAGCATACCTGTCCGGGATGCTATGACTCATTTGAACTTGAGCACACTCAAGCTCATACTCTTTTCCCAAAATAGGATTAAATATTTCTCTGCTTTTGCTCATGGCTTAATGGAGCACTTTCATTTGACCTTTAGAGTCAGCTATTATTGCCTTTACTTTTACAGCAAAGTAAAACACTATAATTTCCGCTCCATTTGTTTAAGATTATGATCCATAGAAGTCATTGAATATGAAACAAAAGAAACCGACTCAAAAAAGGGTTTCTAAGTCAGCGTATGTAAGGTGCTTATGTCAGTGTTTTGGGATATTTTTGGTGTCAGAAAGGCTAGCTTACAACTTTATGCCATCAATTTGAAAGACACTGTAGATTCCTTGTCTTTTCAATCTGCTCTTTTTACAGTATGAACAATAAAGCATGACCAAAGACTAAATTCATAATGAACAAAAATGTATTTTATATTTTCTTTATTAAGAATGATTCAGGTTTTAACGACTTATAAGTACCGGTATACCCTAAATTCAAGCCTGAATCATTCTTGTTTGATCATCATGTATTAAGTCTCTTCATGCTTTATTAAGGCTGATTAAGCTGTAGTTATTAGTGTACCTTTTTTGTTTTGTGGAGGCTATTTTCCTTCTGCAAACAATGAACTAATGTTTATGCTGAAAGCCCTTCCTGTCACAATCAGCCACACTTTGACTGAAGTGAGCCATGAAGTTTCAGGAGCCCAACAACAGCGCGTGCCTGGACTCTGGAGTGAGATCTGATCCTGCTACGCTCTGGTGGGAAGACGACTGGCACTGGTGGCTCTGGAGTAACTGAACTTTTCTGGAGATTACGGGCACAGTCAGCGTTTCTTGAGTATATTAACCTTTTTATGAAACGTGTGTGGGATTGGAATTCTGACAGAATTCTTTTGTTATTGAATACAAAAGATTGGAAAGTACAAATTGTAGCAGTTACAATCAGATAAAGTAGCGGGTCGGTCGTAACAGTTGAGTATGAGAGATCCAGCATGCGTTCATGTGTTAGTCAAGCTTTAAACTATGTATGTAAAAGTACTTTTCTGATGGCGGGCACGGACCCATGACGATGTTATTTTTTTGTCTGTATGTTCCAAAAGTCTAAAAATCTATATTGTATTAATCCAACTATTAAGTGCTTTTAGTACTGAAACATGCATTCCTACTCTTAGCTGACTCGATTCTTCTCAGATCGAACCTGTAGGAGCTTTCATAGATGAATAGTGTCATTGTGTACTTTGGCAAGAAACTTAACCCGCCTCGCCCTCTGTGTCTGTGTACACTGGTCTACGAAACAGTGTGTGAATTGATGAGTGGTTCCTTGAAATAGAGCAATTTGAAAGCCTTGAAGGCAGCAAAGTGCTGTATAAATGTGATCATATACCATTTGACCATGTACGTGTAATATGTACGTGTAATTTGGTCAATGCACAACAAGGATAAACCCCTGAAACCCTGAACCAGTGCGCTTGAGTCAAGCTTCTGTTATCTTATATCTATCTATCTTGAATTGGACATACTTTAAAACTTTGATTAATGGGGCCCTAAATAGTACATGGTACAGCGCAATCAAACCTGGAACTTTCTTTCTACGAGATAACACGACACCGCAAAGCCACCACTGCTCTTTCCACTAAACTGAATTGATTCGAACCAGAAATACAGAAATACTCACCGCACAAAACTTCCTTTTCTCTCTCCATAAGTCCATATGTATCTCTCCAAACTTCTGGAACTTGTGACATATGGCGTAAATTGGTGCGCGTGTGGGGGTGCAAATGTGTGCGTGCGAGTGCTGGCTGGGAGACGGTTGGACAGAGGTTGTGTGTAATCCCCATTGTTGCTGAAATGCCACCGCTGTTATTAGGGAAGATTTATGTGCTGTGCCCAGGGATGGAGTCAGAATGCCAGCTTGTGTTTGTGTGTGCGTGCCTCTTATTAATACATTGCACTTGGGGATAGAGTGGCCATGCCAAAATGCATCCGTGTTCAAGTCGCTGTCAGATGCAGCCAAGGTTTGATATCTATAGGCGAAGAACTTAACAGGACAAATGCACATGATTAGAATCATTGGACTATTACAATCCAGCTTTATAGAGGAAAGTTGTTTTATTAGCACTATACCTGATAATATGCAACTTTCTTTCATGGCAACATAAACTATACTCCAAGAAGTTGAAGCCGTTGTAGTGGTTATATATTTCATTCAGGCACAATGTGTTGGGGATGTTTTGACATCTGGTTATTTGTCTGTTTAAAAATAATGCAGCAAAATAATTTTTAGGTTCATGCATTAGTGTGTGTTTCGTCTACAAGAATAAATAATGTGTACCAATGCTTCGCTTTGGAGAGGATCGGTATGGTTGGAAAGTCTCTTGTTTCTTAAGTGTGTTGAATCGGGCTGTTAAAGCGATAAACTGTCATATTTTGATGGTAACTTATATGTTCAGCTGAGAGCAAAACAAAGCTAGCGCACGTTAGCAACAGATGTTTTGTGTTTATCGATGCGCGACACTCATGTCAAGACCGATAATATTATGTTTCCAGTGCATAATGCATCTATTTTCAGCCAAACCCAATGCATTACATAAAGAGACAATAAAATGCAGTGTAGATGTGCAGAGAAGTTAACTAAATACAGAAGAAACAGCGCCACAAATGTAAACATCTTTTTGTGAGTTACTGAGATCGCTCTCATTATTAAAAAGAACAATTCTGGTATGATTTAGATTTTCTTTAGAAGAAAAGATTTGTTTGGGTGACGTCAAGAGCATTCAAGAGCTCTGAGTAGAGTCACTGCTCCATCATACGTGAAAGATCTTGCTAGAAATGTGCGCTGCAAGTTGCAATACAAAGTGTTACCAAGGAGATAACCAATGTATTTTGATGTTAATGCCTTACTGAACTAAGTTTGCATTGTTTGATAAGGTAGAGGATCTCGGTGTTGTGGCTTTGTCCGTCATCACCTCAAAATCTGTTTCTTGTTCTCTCTCTCACTCTCCGTCCTGTATCTTCTGTTCCATTAATCAATTTGGGACTGACATAAAAAGAATGACTGGTAGATGAATTCAACATGTCAGAAGGAAGGAAAGTCTACAAGTATTAGCATGAAATAAATGTTAAACCTGTATTAAAATTCTGCTTCAAAACACACAAAAAACCTGGAGCTGCAAAAAAAGAAAAAGAAAAGTGAAGCCTGACCAAAGACTTGCTGCCTATAAAACTACCGGTAATTATTGTGCTTTACATAATTTTGTGGTTTTCAGGGTGGCATCTGTTTTTCTCCATGGAGATGTGACTTAATGTTTGTGGCATCAAACGTATTTATCTCCATAATGGAGAAAATTACATTCAAACCAAGTTTGAAAATGGATCAATTTGTTATACTTTGGACAAAATGGGACAACTTATATTGTTTGTATATTGTTCCGTTTTCTAATTGTGTTGTTTTGCATATTTAAAAAAATAATAAATGGATTGAGGTTTAAAAACAAAATGTTTTCATTACATTTAACAGTTGAATTAATCAAGTTTTGTAACTGATGTAAAATAGCATTTAATGTAACTAGTAACTACTACTAAAGAAAACAAGCAGATGACAAAAGTTGCATAGTGCACATTTAAAGCTTGAAAAGTTTCATAGACACAACTGGATCTCTCTGTTTAGACATACTCAACATTGTTATGACTGTCCTGCTGCAAGATGTCCACCATTTTTAGCTCTCTCGCCACACAAGCGTAAGCAAAGGTCAATGTCGCCCTTTACGAGGCTCCTTGATATTCACAGGAAGCCTTCTTTAACTACGCATGTCGCTGTCATTGGTTTTATACGTCTGGCTGCCATGGCCTCGTTCTGTATGTCTTTTGACTTTGCCCTTGTATGGTTGGTGTAACTGATTCGTGTGTGTGTGAGTCTGTGTGTGCTTGTTAGTGACTCCATATATGTTCACTGAAGAATGAATAAGCAGCATCCAATGTCATCTGCAAACCTTCAAGAAGAAAAGAGCGAAGGGGGGAGAGAGGTGATGAGAAAACAGAAACATGAGGGGAGTATAGTAAATAGAAATATGCAACAGCCAAGGGTAGTTTCAGTAATGATCAATACATCTTGCTGAAAACATTTTACATAAAACACTGCCGCGGTGAGTGATATAACATGGCGTGATCCTGCTCGTTAACTTAACTTTAAAGCAGCTCAATCTGAAATCATTTGCCTTCTCTGCACCCACTCCTTCTATTGGTCAGGTTTTATCTTTCTCTGTGTGACTGATAGGTGGATTTAACTTTAAATTGTCAACTCTCAGAAGATGCAGATAGCTTAAGTTACTTCCTAGAGGCAATTTTATGCTAAAGAGAGTACTTAAAGTGCACTGCAATTTTTGCAAGACATTCCAAATGATTCCTAAACTCACTGCGTGTTTGATCGTCATACGGGGAGAGCCTGAGCTCACCACAGAAGGGTGCACACTGTACGGTCAGATGCACTGACCTGCTCAAACACACGTGTTTGAACTGTAAATACATCTTAGCAACTGTAAGCAACTCTTGACAGTGTTATAGTAACGTTTTTATTGCCATAGAACTTGACTGATTTGTTCAGAAGACGCTTCTTGTCCTAGTTCACCTCCTTGTGCTTCCAGCACACCAGAACTAAATATACACACTACCATCTGCAGCTGTGTTTAGCTGTTTATGTGCTGCTTTCACTCATCGTGAGCAGGTAATCACAGCTTGTAACCCTCGTACTCTGTACAACCTGTTAAAACACCAGCTTACAGTGCTACATTGTCTGTTTGTCTTCATTCTATTGTGTCTTATTCCAAACTCAAAGGCCAAATCTACAGAAATTCTTCATGCAACGACATCCTTCAAATGCATGGTCCCTGACATTGTACAAGAAAATATGCAGCCTCTGTAATTAAGCCCCTGGAGACAAGCATTGATCATACCCTTGAACCCAATTGAATAGAAACGAACATTCAAGGTTCAACAAACCACCTTCAAGAAAAGAGGGAATTCATAAAACAAATAAAAAAAATTGACGAGGTAAAAAGATGAAAAGTGCTTAGGAGATAGGAGACTGTTGATAGATGAAGGCATGTGGAAGGACAGAGGTAAGGAGGTAACCCTTAATCTGCTGCCCCCCCACATCACCACCAACAGATGATCTCACATAAAGAGTCACCAGCGCTCATCAGGCTCACTTCATCTTTGTACTTTGGTTAATTGCTTAAGGATACGGGATTTAAAATGAGCTATTGAGCTGGAGTAGCTTGTCAAATAGGGTTAAGAGAGGAGGCTAAGAACTAACAGCTGTTGATCACAGTATTCTTCCGAAATATAAGTACAGAATAATTACTGCTATAATTGGAGTCACATTTTTGGATTTTAATGTAGTTTTTGATGATTATCATGCTGACTGTCTCTTAAGTCTTTTGTTCAAAAATGTTGTCAAAAAGTCTTTTGAAGTACAAGCTCTTACTCTAACGTGACCAAACCTCCCTGTCAATGCCCAATCTCGTCTAATCTTGAAAACTAAGGAGGGTTTGGTGCCACTATTTAAGCTTCTTTTCCAGCCTCAGTCGTCCATTTGCCTGAGGAAGGCGTAGTTGCCAAAACGTTGTCTCTTCACCTGTAAATAATTCCCCTTGCAAGTAAGACAGTGTGCGGGATCTTTCCTCTCACTATGTCCAGCGTTACGCACGTCTTTTCCAACGCACCTGCTACAGAATTTGATGTGCAAAGCACCATCTTCACGTTGAGATGTGGTTCCAAACGCTGCTTACCACCACACAGTGTGGAATGAATGAATAATGTACAAAATTGTAAAGCTAATTTGAGCGTCTGCAAAAATGATGTATAAGACTAATAAATGACATAACATTCTTGTAATGTTTTACTAGAACCTCACTGATCGTAACAGTTAAGGGCACCTCAAATATGCATGAATCACCAAAAATACCACTCTGAAGATGTTAATGATGAAGGGAAACCGTCAAAAGGTGACAGCCACCTTTATCTCCCAAGATTTTTATATCTTCTGAGGAATAAGTAAAGTCTACCCAACTTCTGAAAATTAATACTACTCTTGGGCAAAGATTCCCGAGAACCATCATGATAACATTTGTATATCTCTTAGGCCCCGTCCACTCAACGCTATATCCGCAACTTTTCTGTGAAGGTTGCGTCATTGCCCCGCCTCTACTTAACCACGCACAACCAACACATTTTCACCAAGGAACCTGATATCACAAGATGTTCAGACGTCTTGTTTCCACGTTTACAGAAAAGGTTTTAGAAAGTATCACCGTTTTGTCTCCATGTAGATGTGGCCTAACGCTATTTTTGGTCCGTATGCTTTATTCAACAGGACAGTGCAACGTGAAATGGGGATGAGACTGGACAATGACATGCAGCAAATTGTCGAAAGCCTACAGCCAGTCCCACACTAAAACTACATTTTCAGAAAACTGCAATATATAAATACAAACTTATTTGAATGTATTGTATCAAGAAAGTTCCTTTGAGATTCAGCATGGCTAAATTATTCATATTTACTGCACTGATGCAAATGTTTGCAAAACAATGTATTTAGGAGTTTACCATTCAATACGATGTCCACAATAGATTCCATTTGTTCTCTCTGTTTAGGAGCCCGTGTTGTATGTAACAGTGGAACAGTTCTCCCCTCTTTCATGTGCCTTTGATGTCCCTGCGTCTGCCTCGCTCTAATCTTACACTTTTATCTCTGCAGCCGAGATTTGTACCTGTTTGTATTTTGTGTTTGTCGTACGTCTTTGCACACAATTTGCATAGAAAGCCAGATTTGTTGGTTCAGTTCCTACAGGGCCGGGCGCATTTGAAAGTGTCTAAAATGGCGCAGTATTCGACCGTGGCGCTGCTGGGTAAACGCCGTGAACAGTGTCGCGCTAAACACCTCGAAGCTCCATGTCCAAGGGATCATTTGATGTCAAAAATCCCCCAATGGCCTGCGCCGTTTCTCAATGCAAAGGTCATTTTTGATGTGAGATCTGAGCACGGCATAACTGAGAATGACACACAGATGAATAGGCACAATTTCAGGCTGAATAAGAAGCTTTTGAAGGGGCTTGTAAGGGATTACTTAGTATACAAAGGCATACTTGACCACAGTTGAAAGCAGTGGCAGTCCAGACAAACAGTTTCAATAAGGTCTATTTGAGTTGTTAGCCTCTTTGCTCGAAGTGATTCAATGTATGAAGTCCTCTTATTGAAGTGTATTTTGAGCTATTAGTCATGTTGTTTCCTCATCAAAAACATAACTAAAGTTGTCTATTTCTTCATTCAATCATCCGTAATTTGTACAGTATATTTTGGCATCTCTCTCTCTAGAGTTTGTAATGTATAATCGCCCTGTAATGTCGTATAGTTATCCCAGAAGTGCACCTCTGGGCCTGTATTATGCTAAATTTACTTTTGACCATGTTGTAACCTTGTTTCCTCATCAAAAACAGAGCCCGAGTTGTATTTAGCTTCAGTCAAGCTTAAATGAATCCTGTTTAGTGGTGAGTCCTCTCCCTCTGAGCCTCACAAAAACACTCATCTTGTGACATCATAGGTTGAAATCCAAACTCTTTTGCACTGTTTTTAAGTGCATAAATCATCACATTATTGTTTATCTCCCCTCTATAATTCCCTCCAGGCCAACTTCCTGTCTGTCATAGGGCAATGCTCCAATAATATATTTTACTTGTCTCATTGTTCCGAAATTCATGAGTTTAGGCCAAAATTAACATGCCTCATTTCCTATGTTTTTTTTTTCTAGAGGGCGCTGTACAGCCTTTATTTGAGCAGCCAGAACATTATACTTATGAGATTGACATTTCAATTTATTTAGTTCACTCTGACAACTTTGGTGCATTTGTGCTAATATTTAGTGTGTATTTAAGCCTGTTTTGTATTATTTGGTGTGGAGGGCCCTAGAGGCCAAACTGTACAAAATGGGGCATAGGTCTGATGCACTTTTAGGATCAAGGGCACATCAAAATCAAAGTAATGTTTATGCATTCCTGTAGGTGGTGCTAGAGCACAAATCATAATGGTTGACACGTTATTGTAATCAGTGTTGGGAGGTGTACAAATGATTACAATTTCAACCCAATCAGATGACGCGTGTTTGCGCCAGAATTATTTGTATGTGTTTGTGAGCATTAATTGCGCCCCTGCTGGTCAATAGTGAAAAATAGACAATATCTGTAATGCACTATTTTTCATGGCGTCCTGAGGAGAATATAACTCCTGAATTTCAGGAGTTTACTTTTCACATAACCGGGAGGGGGCGCTATAGAGTAATTTTGTCACATGAAAATGAAGGCGCTTTTTGACAGCGTGCCACATGGAAATTGTAAGGAGTTTAAAAAATTGGCTGATTATTAACTTTCAATGTCTCAAGATGTGGAAAGTGTTGTTTTGAGCTCAATCAAACGAAAAAGTACTTTTTTGAAAAATAAAGTAAAATGTGGTGGCGCCACTTTGATCCAAAATGGCCAACTTCCTGTCTGTCATACAGGGATGTTGCCAACGTGTGTTTTAGTCGTCACAGTGAGCTCTATCACTGCTCCAATTTCATTTCATGTGCCTAGGCCAAAGTTGATGCTTCTCATTTTTTCTCTAGGCGGCGCTGTCGGGTCAGGTCGGACATTCTCAGGATGCATATTTTTTCAAATTTTTCTCCGGGCCTGATTTGTTTAATGCGATTTGAGGGTACTTTTTGGAGATGTTCTGAGGGTGAAAAATGCGATTATTCATGGAGAAAAATTAATAAGTGAGAAACCGGAGAAGAACAATGACCCTCTGTTTACTGGCTCGGGCCAATAAAGAAAAAAAGTAGAATGTGTCCTTGAAAAGTGCACTATTTTTGCATGTTCTTTCTGTGTCTGCTTACTCGAGGTGCTCTGGTTTACACTCAGTGGGGTTAAAAATGTCATTCTAATTCATTCTAATTAATTGAAATTCAATATTCAGTTCAATGACTTCACATCAATCCAAAAGTCTACACAAAGTTGCTGTGGCTACCAAGAGCTTTTCCCCCCTGTGTGAAAACATCACCATATTGTATAATTATGCACAACTGCAGGGCTGAAAATAAATATTGTCTCACCTCCCCAACAACTCGCCATGGAGATGGAAACCCTTAATCCATACTGTGGAACATTCCTGAAAAACATTTCATAGAGACAAGCGGGTGTTGGACCTTCCACCATTGCATCTTTAATGTCAAATGAAACAGGCATAAAAACAGAGATGGCGTTGATTTTTTAGTTTTCTGACATGGCACAGTGCATCTTTTCACATTTTGACTGACATTAATCATCATATTTTAAAATATTAATATGTATTCAATCTGTAAACATTCAAATGATGTTCAACTCTCTGTAATCCCTGTCCCAGCTAAGAACTTTACTTTAACCTAGTGCCTATACTCCTTTATTGCATTACATTGTATTACTAGTCACATCCAACTTCTGGACATTTAGTGAACCCTAACCTCTATAGATTTCTTTTGTTGCTCCCCATATCTCCTCTGAAATGTACTGTCTTCACTTAAAAATGAGTTATAGTCCTATTTAGTTTTACTGTTACCCAATGGAACTTGCGTGTTGATTTACTGTTTACAATCATGCGTCCATTGTAACCCAGAATGACTCATCTATTTGCCATATTCTTGGACGAAGGCAATTGATTGGTGTGTTTGTGAGAGTCAGCCATATTATACCCAATCTCTGAAGTAAAAGTGATTGTTATGGGAGACACGAGAACAGCAGAATTTAACGGCGCGTTCTTTACTAGAACTAATAAAAATGGTAACAGTTGCTGAGCCCGGTGAGAAACAGTGAGAAGCCCTTTACAAAAGAGTGCACATGGGTTTTCTCTGGGTGCTGTCCCCGCCTGGTCTGCTGTTCTGTGTTGTAGAATCAATTTTGCATTTGCACATAAGAGGGGACTTGGGGGAGCGACTCAAAGCTAACAGCGAAATGAGAGGAATTGTTCACACTAATATAAACGCTGATGTTTTAAACTAAATAATGAAACGTGATAAACAAGTATGCACCTGGAGAGCATGGAGCTTGATGCACTCAGCACTAGGGGCATGGAAGGGAATAATCGCTGGGTGGGAAAAGTGTGCATGGCTGCGTACAAATAACCTAGAGCCCTGCAACTAAACAGGTTGGGGTCAGTGTGAGTGCATGTTTGTAGAGGCCTTTTGGAAGGACGATGCTTTCAGTATTAGGATTTCAACATGTAAATGACAGTACAATGCCAGTGGGAAAAGGCAGGGGCAGCAACAGAGAATCAGTTCTGCAGTTTTGAATGGGAAGTCAATGGACATGTTTCCAGTCAGTGGTCCAGCATCTTATTTGTTTTAATTCTGAAGCCCATGGAATATCAGATCAATATTGTGTTTTACTATGAATTTGAAATCAAAAAAATAATTTAGTATCTGTAAAAATGGCAGGACTAAGTACTTCATTGCAGGTGATTGGCCTAAAAACAAATTGCACACATCTTCTTGGAGCAGAGAGGAGAAGTCAGATCTTCGGGACTTCATCGGTCTTCGGGTGGGCCTCCCTTTCACCGGTGTTCCGTCACTGATCCCCTTCTTTACCCACACTCCCTCTATCTACCATGCTGGATTACACCTTTGCTCGTTCCGCTGCTAAAGCACCACTGTGTAACTCTTTTGCTAAAAGATTGACTAAAATAAAAGCATGTTAATCTTTTTTTTCATTTTTGATCATGGGTTCGATTCCTGGGCGAACATCACATGATCTCTCTGGGTGGAGTCTGCATGTCCTCCCTTGTGTTATCGTGGGTTCTCTCCGGGTTCTCCGGCTTCCTCCCACCGTCCAAAGACATCCATGTGTTAGGTCAATTGGCAACTGTAAATTGAGCCTAGTGAATGAATGTGAGCGTGAATGATTGTCTGTTTGTCAATGTCTCTGTGTTAGCCCTGCGACGAGTTGGCCACTGTCCAAAGTGTACCCCGCCTAAGGCCCAAAGGCACTGGGATAGGCTCCAGTTACCTGCGACCCCTAACGGGAACAAGCGGTTGAAAATGAATGAATGAATGAATGTGTCCTGACAGCTTGCACAAACCTGACTCTTACTGTTTATGTCCATGGAAATGTTGTTCCTTTTGGCTATAATATTCTACATATTTTCATTCAAATGTTCTAAAGAATGGTTGTAACTTTCTATTTCCATGGAATCATGCGGGCAACGTGCCAGCTCTAGCAAGTGGTGCTTTAAGCTTTAAACTTTAATATAATCTATTACAAGACACAATAATAATATCAAACTAGATTGTGATAAATAAATGTCAACTAACTGTAATCTAGTCAGTCTTTCAAGAGCTATCTAAACACCAACATGTTTTTGTACCTATGCCTTCCTTTGATACTGGCAGTGGATTGGCCTTTTCCCGTCTCCTTTGGTCTGCTCCTCTCAGACACAGTGCATCAAAACTAATGACTGTACACCAGCTGACCCACCTGAAGAACTGCAGCTTCAAAGAGACACTCAAACAGCACTGCAAATAACTAGCAAATATATGGGTCAGACAATCTCCTTTTTGTTTCCATGATGAGCTGTCATTTCTTCTTTTTCCAATGAGAGAAGAGACAAAGAGAGTATTACGTTGTCTAAGCCTATATGTTCTGTATGAGTGATTTATAAGGCGTGTTGTGATGGGCCCATCCCAGGGTGAATACATGGAACCCGTCCAAAGTTTGGATTTGGCCCGAGGCTTCATTTTTAATGTAGCGTATCCTGACTGTGATTGAGTGGTCTTCAAATGCAAGCCAACTGACTGGGAATACTTAACAGGCAGAGTATGTTTAAGCTTATGCAAATGTGCAACAGTGGTTTGGTTCGTCAAAAAGGTCCAAAGGATAAAACATTTTAGGACAAATGCAACCATGCGTGTGAGTGATATGGTTCATTAGTCCATGTATGAGTGGTATGGTTCATCATTCAACTATATTGAGCAAAGTGCTTCTAGGGAGATCAAAAGAAGTTCCCAGACCACAGAGACATAGTCCTGGCTCACTTCCAGTGCCTCCTCCCGGAGGGACATACCCAGAGGCATCCAGGAAGCGTCCCGTATGACTGAGCTCCACACCCCGTTTTGTAAGGAAGCGCTCAGCCACCCTGCAGAGGAACTCATTATGGTCGCTCGTATCCAAAATCGTATCCTTTCTGACATTACTCAAACCTCATGACCTTTGACCGGTAAAGTGAGAGCTTTGCGTTTTGACTCAGCTCCTTCTTCATCACAACAGTCCGATACAGCAATTCACTGCAGACGCTGCACCGATCCGCATGTCAATCTCACGCTCCATCCTTCTTTCACTCCTTCTCATACTTTAACTCCTCCAGAGGACAAGCCACCTTTTCCGGTCGAGAACAATGGGCTCGGATTTGTAGGTGTTTATTTTCTTTTCTTTTTGTTGAGATTTTGTGGCCCGAAGGCTTTATTAGAGGATAGTGTGAAATGGGGGAGAGAGAAGGGAGGACATGCAGTAAATTGGAAACTCACGACACTGCAGCCGGCTGCACTTGGAGCCTGGCATACGTGTGCTGTACCTTGATCACTCGACCACCGGGCAGCACAGGTGATGATTTTCACCCCAACTGCATCGCACTCAGCCACCAACCGTCCCAGTGCATGCTGCATGATGGAGCCATCAGGACAGCATCATCTGCAAACAGCAGAGATTAGATCCCAAACCAGACATGCACCAACCCCTGACTGCACCTAGAAGTTCTGTCCATAAAGAACAAGGAGCAGAACCGGTGATCAAGGGGAGCCCAGCATGAACTGGTAACTGGTCTGATTTACTGCCGGCTGACAATTGATGAAAACAAGTAATAACTTTGGTTGAAACATAAAATATTTGAATTGAAGGAACATGTCATCTAGCAATTTGTAACTTAGCAAGCTATTTTGCTATTTTGCTATTTTGCTATTTGCTATTTGCTATTTGCTATTTGCTATTTGCTATTTGTGACAGACTGACATGAGCATGGATGCCATGGATTCTCAAAGCAAAATGAATCATTTAGCCAGGCATACACAATCTAAGAAGTGTCTTGCCCAAAGACACTGGCAATACACAATATTATGTAAACTATGTTTGTAAAACTTTATATTGGGTGGGACCAGTGATCCTGGTGTTTTGAGCTTTAACTAATTTTGCGGCGTTGGCTCCGTGTCGTCTTTGTTTCACAACAGATTATTATTACACGGTAAATTAAACGAATCATCGAGGCAATAAAATAATAATCGAAGCTTTTTTGTAATCGAATTATTCAATTTACTCTAGTAATCGTCGCAGCCCTACAGTAGATAGATAACTTTATTCATCGCATAGGCAAATTGATTTGACACACCACTTCGACAGGTAAAAAAATCTCTCAAAAAAGGCACAATATACATACAACAAACACAGCTTGATATACACACCAGAGGACTCCATGGTGCTCTGAGAGCCTCCTCCAAGACGGCATTGGGATAAAGGAGTCATTGAGTGGATGTCTTGAGTAGGACAAAATTCTTTGGGCCTTCCTCACCACTCTTAGTACTACTCCAGACTCGGCAAGATAATGCCTAAAAGCTCACCAGTGTTCACAGTTCTCCTCAAGAGTTTTTCTGGGCCTCAGTGGCATGTCCATATCAACAAATGCCACAAAAGGTTAGGACACTTTTAATAGAGGCTGATTCAAACTAAAAGCATTTCATTATTTACAATAAAAGACATCAGTTACAGCAAGTATTTGCACCCATAGCCAGTTACTTGGCAATGGGTGCAAATACTTGCAGTCCATAAGTCCCATTCTAGGATTGAAATGTCTTTAGTCAAACCTCAAACATCCCAGTAACAATCTGTAAAAGTTTGTGTGTACTCGGATCCGTGCTACATGTAAATTTTAGTACGATCACACGAGGAGCAGAGAGGCATTCAATTGCACTGGTAAGAAACAGCTAGCAAAATATTAGACGTGTTCTCACTCATTTTATCAGCAGAGATGACAAACCAACGGTCTCTCCGCCACAGACTTGCACGGGTGCTTTTGTTTTGATCTGATACGTTAGAGGGATTGCAAAAAGTACCGAAGCATCAGTGTGTGTATTTTCACTGCAGAGACCAAATACTTTATGAGCAACGCAGTTCCTCATGCAAGTTAAACATGCATGAATAACTCAGACTACAACTGTGAGTAAACTAATGAGTGAAAACTATTATAAAATAGTTAATAGCTCATTAAAGTCGATTGTTTACTTTACTACTGGTTGGAACTCCAATACGCTCCCAACTTCCACCCCAAATCGGATCATCTTTGTGCCAACTTTTTGGGGGATTTTGTCCGTACTTTTAAATTCTAGGCTTAGAAGCAAAACCTCTCCTAATACTTTAAGTGGTGAAGAGTGTGCAATATATTTTTATTGATCCATTTCACGGATGAATTATTCGATTTTAAAGGTGAATGTAATTCCAATCACAGCCCCTTGCTTATAGCTGTCTGTCTGTCTGCCTCAGCCCCGTTCTAACACAGCCCTTACGTAATAAAGGACAGTGACAAAAATATATTCATGGCACAATCAGTTGAACTTTTACTTGAGGACATTGAGAGATGATTTAAAACGCGGGAGCTATAACAGATCATGTCAGGTATTTTGATGCCTCTGCATTAGATAATAGAAAGTGTATTTTTTTTCCGAATGAGTTGTTGGGACATTGGGCCTTTTGCCAATAAAATAAATAAAAATAAAATAATAGTCAAAATTGCTGTTGTTGATTAGTCCTTCAAAAAGAAAATGTATGCACAATTAATATCTAGTTTTTTCTGAAGTGACGTGGTTTTTACATGGACAAGTTTGAATACTGTTTCTCTTATTTCAGTTTCAAATGTCCAGCTAACTTTGTTAATATTTATATTTATTTATATATAATGCATCAGAGTCCCAACGATAATTACATTACCTTCCAATGTGGTCTTGGGTGTGCACCTTGTCGCTTTACATACTTTATTTTTGTCATAGTGCGTGCGGTGCTCCCATTCACTTTGACAACGTCTGGCTTTTAATATACGCTGTTGGTAAAAATAAATGGGGCCTAATTTAAAAGAATTTAAAAGAAAGTTAGGTACCACAGCTGTAGTGCCTATTTAAATGATGAAAAATCAACCATGCTCTGTATGTTTTCCCGTGCAAATTTGAAAGATTAATACAAATTAAAATGTGGAAAAACAGCTGCCTTTGTTAATTAACAATTAAAATACATTTTCGCCAATATTTTAGTGGCAGCGTTTGCAGACACTACCGCTGTTTCCAGTCGTTCCAAAAATAAAACATGCAGAGCCTATTGCTAAAATAACACTGTGTCCCACTACCTCCACTGCCCATTCATTCTAGCTAAAGTTGTGAAAAACATCATGTCCTCTGTTTATGTGATGTGGGACACTCCATGTTTCTGAACACGTTTCGGACGGCGAGTTTTGGGAGTAGTATATTTTATTTTTTTTGGGGGGGGGGGTGGGTTGGAGTGATGTGTGTGCCATTGTGACTCACATTTGTCTGGTGATAAGGCAGTCTGGAGAAGGATTTGCCCATGCCAGGAGGGAGGTCAAGGCACCAACTCATTCCTCTTGGTAGACACTTCCATTTATCAGGCCTGACTGCATGCATCACACAGCCTCGAGGGGCATGGCTTTGCACGTGGCTCTCATGTGCACGTTTCTTGATGGATTGACAAATATACTTCAGGAGGAGTGATGTTACATACAAAGAGTTATAGCTCACAAACAAAGAATATCAAGTCCACATACATTTAAAAGGAAGGACCAATCTACACACTGATTTAACTTTTCACGCTTGTTACAATATATGTTGCAATATTTGCAAAAAGGTGCGATGATCACCATTTGTAGGTAAATATATAAATAAAACAATAGAGGTTTTGTGTTGCCTAAAGTCCAGAAAGCTGGCCATCTCCGCGATTAACAGGTTACGTTGCTTATGAGGGACACACAATGGTCTGTTCATATCAAAACAAAAATGGCTGCTCATATGTGAAAAAAAGAAAGGGAAAAAAAGTATCACAAAGGACTGAAAAGCATCGCAGAAGTTTTTATTTTGTTCTAAATTGTAAAACCAGTGAGCTTCTCCATCACTGAAATAAACTGATTGCACAGTTTTCTTTTGAGTTTTGGCTCAAATGGCTGCTAATGCTAACCTAACTTAAAACTTAAATAGGGCATGAAATAATAGATTATGGATTATTTTTTATACACAAAATAAATCTGTGGTGATATTTTTTAAATGTAATAATGAAATTTATTTTAGGTTAGCATTAGCATTGGAGACTCAAACACCTACCTTAGTAAACAGACGTAGCGTCCGGAGACGTGGTTGAATTATAAATCAGCTCTTAACACGCTGTCTGGGATTATCCACCCATGACTTGTTGTCCGTTGCCTTTGTTTATTTTAGCTAAAGCTGAAGGAGATTCACGGACAAGCTAGTCAAACGGAAGTAACGCTGCGGGGCTGTGCACAGAGCCGTTTGGAGCCGAAGATGAGGTATCCCTTAATTGACAGAATTTTTTATTTTTTATGAATTAAAATTGAATTAAACAAGTGTATATGTATACCTAGTGGTTCAACTGGCTGAACAAATGAGCTGATATGAGCATGTATGTGTGCATCTATATGAGTGTCAGTACTTGCTTTGAAGATTAAGGGTTTTTTCGGTTTTTGTTTTTGTCAAACCCATCCTTCACTGTTGCAGTAATCTGCAATCTGGCTTGAGCTCACTTTGGTCAGGAGTGCCTAGCTGGGGGATTCGTTTTCTAGAACTTTTGATTATATCATAATCTCAGATGATGGACAAGGCCTTATGTAACTGAGAGGTTTACAGTTTTTGAAAGGAATATGCCCCAAAAATAAATCCACGTACGTTGAACATTATTGTTATTTGTAAGCGACTGGGTCAACATCTATATATCATTTCATCTATAATAAGGAAACCCACCCATGACACGGGAGAACATAACAATTCTAAATAGAAGACACCCACCTGCATCAGGATTTAAACCTTTTAATCTTCTTGTGACGCGATAATGTAAGTAGTAGTAGTAGTAGTAGTAGTAGTAGTAGTAGTAGTAGTAGTAGTAGTAGTAGTAGTAGTAGTAGTAGTAGTAGTAGTAGTAGTAGTAGTAGTAGTAGTAGTAGTAGTAGTAGTAGTAGTAGTAGTAGTAGTAGTAGTAGTAGTATACGGAACGAGGAGGACAGAAAAAGGGCGATGGGTTCCTTATGACGTTCTTGTAATTCATTCCTCTATTGTAATTCAGTACAAATAATAACTCATAGCTCGAATATTACTTGGAAGTTTGTTTAATCTGGCCTCTGTTATAACTTATAATGCAATATATTTTTTATTGATCTCTTATTGCCTTTCACAATGAGAGCGGGTGACTACACATCACAGTAGATTCACGTTATATTAGAGATAGTAATCTGGTGAAATAAAGACTTTGAAATGCCTGCCATCTGTCTGCATAAACTCATATTAAATATTGTCATTAGCATTTCATATCCAAACAGCAGCCTTCAGACTATTGTTGAAGTCATGGCATCATTTGGGGTAGTGCTCATTCCATATGGAGCCTTATTAAATTGTCACTTTGATTTTGTATACAATATCTCCCGGCTAACAGAGGGAGCAAATTAGCCTTAATATGACGTAGTGTGTTTGGAAAGTTTATTGTAGAGCCAGTGAAGGGTAACTAGCGCTAATAAACACTGCATTGATCGGACAGTGTCCTAAAGTAAAACCTCTCTAGCTGCTATTTTGTAAAGGTTTGTAAGTTTAAAGTCAGTTAGAGAAACTTAAAGTGATACAAATTTGAATTTTTGGAACTTTTAACCATGATATAACATCTCATTCATCTAAAACATACCTGGAATTATATTTAGTTTCTTTCACACTTGTTTGATTAATCCAGTCTTCTCCCTCTGAGCCTCAGAAAACACTTGGTTCCAAATGTCCCAGTTTTGTGACCTCATATGTAGAACTCCAAGATCTTCTGTGCTGTTTTTGATAAATATATATCATCACCAGACTCGTGTGCTTTTCTGTTGTCAAGTTGCTTTAATTACAACTGTGTGCCTGCATTAGCATGTTGAGGGAAAGCGTTGTAATTCGTCTTTGTAATTCCCTCTGCTGCCAGTAGATGGACTCAATTGCAGACATGGGAAATGCCTGACCACTTAAAGGCCACATTTCTTCAAATTAAAGATGATATGAAGAAGGGCCAATAACGGCTGTAACTTTCAGAAGAGTGGGTTAGTTGTGCGGAGTTTGTCGGGTGTCCTCCTCATTATTCCAGCTCCGCTTGAGCCGTGAGCACAGACAATGGCTGAAGGTCGCAAGAGGACGGGGAAAACTTTGAGGTTTCTGAGAAGAGGCGAAAGGCTTCAGAGGAGAGGAACAGGACGAGGGTTTTCCTCAGGGATTCGTTTACGTGATGGCGTGCCTTGAAATCTCATATTGGACTACGCACTAATGCATCTGTGGCAAAACTGGTACTGTAAGTTTGTCTTACTATGTATGTATGTATGTGTTGTAACAAAGTGTTTTTAATAGTTCAAATCTTATACGGGAAGAGATGTTTGAACCTCATTGGAGATACTGTACATCTGCAATTCTGACTTTAATAACTGTCCCTTACATTTGAAGGGGACATATCATACCTTGTCTAGCTTGATGCCATTGTATTACATTATTTTTCATATTCCCTCGGTGCTAACATTGGACAGAGAAACATGGCTATGGTCAACATGACGCTAACGGGTAGATGCAATTGAGCTTCTTTCCATCAGCACGTCTCGGTTTCAATTGAGTTAAAAACCAACCTGATTTGAAGTAGACAACCTCACCAAATGTGTAACAATTCAAAGTTGCCAACGCTACACTGAGACGTTAAGGACATGCGAGGATCTATTCACATCAGAGTTCCCGAAGTTCACAGTAAACGGAGCGCAGTATACAGATTGACAGGTTTGTGCGCGTTTAGCATCTCGGTCTGCCCGGCGTCGATCCAGAGCCCAGCAGCTTCCACAGAGAGTTTGAATCCAACAAACGCGTGGAAAACCCAATGGATTCAAAGTTATAATCCACAAATGTTTGCTCTGCTGCCTCAACAGCATTGGGGTGGATCCAAATCGGCTTGTGACATCACTCTGCTCCACAAGTCCTATGTCCGTTAAATACCGCTGCCAATGGATACCAATAAATAGAAGTTTATTATTACAATAACGTGGATTAGCGGATTTTCTCTTGAGAAGGACAACCGAAATATGCAGGTATACTCAGATTCAATGTGTGAAGGAAACAAAAGATAACTCCAGGTATGTTTTAGAGTATTAACATGTACTATAACATGGTTGAAAGAAACAAGTTCATTTAGCATAACGTACGACCTTTATTGGTAGTTATACACCAACTATTTCCTTTGTCTGTGTAGTCTCGTGGCAGCAACAGAGATAACCTTTGTATGCTTTGACAGGATCTTCAACAAAAGGCCATCCATCCAGCTCCATTTGCCTCCAGTGACATAGAGGGGCACAGAAGAGCACATTGTGATATAATCTGTTATGCATATGCTTTGACAAACTTTCAGCGACATTTCATTTCATCTTTGTTCTCTTGAGACTTTGCATTCAATCCATGTTCTTTTTGGGGTTATTCTATCGATTCACTTTTTAAGTTTTCCACTTTTTATGTAACTTGCATCCATAAACGTAATTAAAAACGTTAAGCAGTCACCAGTATGATACTGTGCTGTGCCACTGTAAAAAAAAAAAAAAAAAAAAGAAGTCAATTAATTGCTTGATTTATTTTTCTTACTTGAAGAAATTGAGTAATAAACATTTAATCAACTGAATAAAAAATGAAAAACACCATGCCAAACTTTTCAAAAATCGCTTGGAAGGCAATATATTAGTTTGACAATGAATGACATAACAAATTAAAACATTTACATTTAAGTATCACAACTATCAAAGTCATGACATCCAGACAATCTTGTGCACCCTTGCCACACAGGGACGAATGATGTCGTAGCGAAGCAATTCATCAATTAACTTTTAAGTCCATGACACGCACCATCACTGTCGTAAATGAGCCTTCACTTCTTCAGCCCCCAGATCTACAGTAAGAACATTTAGGGTTTTAAAGACTTTCAATAACTTTCTGGGCCTTCCTCTTGAAAAGACATATGGAGCATCTTTAAATATCACTTATGTAGCCTAATTTATCTGTGAAGCATCCAGGCCTGGAGTGTGACAGGTGGTCAAATGCTTCAGCTCCACAGCTGTCAAAGACATGTCTCAATTGCTGTCATAACTCTGTAGAATCTGGTAACTATGGGTATTGCAACAAACTAAATATATCACAATGACACAGATGTGTGTTTTTAAATGGAAAAAGGGCAATTTAATGTATTATTATAAAGCGTAAATTAGGGGTGCACGGTGGCAGAGCGGTTAGAGCTCTCGCCTCCCAAGAAGGAAATCATTGGTTTGATTCCTGGGCGAACATAACATCACATGATCTCTCTGGGTGGAGTCTGCATGTCCTCCCTAGTGTTACCGTGGGTTCTCTCCGGGGTCTCCGGCTTCCTCCCACCGTCCAAAGACATGCATGTGTTGGGTAAATTGGCAACTGTAAATTAGCCCTAGTGAATGAGTGTGAGAGTGAATGGTTGTCTGTGTGTCTATGACTCTGTGTTAACCCTGCGACGAGTTGGCCACTGTCCAGGGTGTACCCCGCCTAAGGCCCAAAGGCACTGGGATAGGCTCCAGTCACATGCGACCAAGACAAGCGGTAGAAAATGAATGAATGAATGAAAGTCCTAAATTAGCCTTGATTTAACATGGGTTTTGTCAGTGTTAAGCTTTTGTTTTGACTAGTCAATTCTGGCATTGCCAAAAATAACACAATCTCAGATCGATCTGCAAAATGGGCTGATCAGACGCACCGATCATACTTTACTCGCCAGGCTCTCTCATGTACATTGCTTCAGTTTAGATGAGTGTGTTTTAGATTACAGTTACAGCTCCACAACAAACCCTCTTGGTTAAAATGTTCTCTTGATGTTGTGGTCCTTTATGTCGGCGCTGTCTCCAAATGTCCCCCACTTGTACCCGTAGTTCCTGTGAACTATGCGCACAAACCAAGAGCTCACCTACTAGCCTTCTAGTTAAAACATAATCGAGGTTCAGAGCCTATTGTGTCCGTGTATAAGAAATCTATTGTAAAGGAGACACGTGCTGGCTGTGCCAAATAATGTTCCACTGCTTCTACAAGGCGCACATGCTTCACTCGTACATACGGAGTACATACAGTACACGCTGGAGATTTACTCATTAAATAGCGCACATTTTATGTGTATTCTGAAAAAGCTATTATGTCTTATTTTGCTGAGAGGATGTGTTCTTTGAGGTTACAATTATACTAAAGGCTGCGTATGAAAAGTGAAAATAAAAAGCACATGGCTTTGTCAAAGACGTGTTTGAAAGTGGCACTTACATACCCTCTATGCTCTCCTCACCTTTTCCTTCCTCACACTTTGTCCAAACTGCTCAGAAGATGAAAGTTGGTCATATCCACTCTTATCTGGCTGCATGCTGCCCCAGATGTGTGCCACGACATGATGCAGACATGAACAACGATTCAAATTAATCCACACACTTTATTGATGGGCAGAGTCTAATACTAAAATAAATTAAATTACTAGGCCTGTATCAAAGTCAGTGTGATCCGCCGTGATCTGTCTCAGAATTCAGAGGATGGGTATCCTCCTTTTAGTGGTCCTTTTAGTGGTTTTCAGATTCTAGAATGTGATGATGTCATACTCCCACAATGTTCTTGGCCAATAGCATGTTGTGATGTCGTCCGAAACCCAGCCGTAAACCCCATCTCCAGTGCAGCAGCAGAACCATGATCCACCTAAGTACTGATGGATTTGTTCAGTGCTCGTAACAAATCCATCGTCCTCTCCATTTGCATTGCTGACTCAACCTCCCAAGTTGAGCCATTAAAGAATTATCATGCCTCGTCTCTTTGGGTTGACTTTCTTTCTCTACATGTCACTCACTTATCTCCAATCACTTTAGTCCATGCTACGTTGAGAAGCGGAACTATACCAGATTTGTAAATGACATAGATGGCATGTTTGTCTAAATTGGTCGATATTATGCGTTGCTTGGCATTTTGGGAGATTGAGTGCTCTTCTTAGTAAATATCTTTTCGAGTACAGCATTTTCTCAACAAGAGCCTGGATTCAATGACTCTTGCCGTTCATTTCAGCAGTTATGTTATTCACTCACTCAGCTGCAGAGATGAGAGGGGGAAAAAACTCTCAAACCTCTAGTTACATTCTACACATGAGTGCTCGCTGATGGCTAGGCGGTTGGGAATGCTGCCACAGCGGTATCGTGGGTTTGCTTCCTGGTCTTGACTATTTGCCGAATGTCTCTCCCCATTTCATGCAACACCAGTCCTGTCTAAAAAGCCTTTGAGCCATAAAAATATTATTCTACCCATGCAGGAAGGAGGCTGAGAGCCATGTTAAAGGGAATGAAGATTTGTCAAATATTGCTGCATGGTTGTCCTGAGTGACGTTTTCTCAGAGTTTCTGTGTTTCTAGTTTTCAAGAAAAAGAACCAAATATTACCAGTATATTGCAGTAACGACTCAATCAAGTGATTAAAAACAAGGAAAATTCTCAAATCAGCCAAAATGCAAGTCCATTTAAGTTCATTTATCGACCCAGATATTGTTATTACATTTCCAGTTAGCAAAACAATGTTTGAGAGGATTTTTTGCTTTTGCTTACATTGAAGCTGTAAAGTGTTTGTCTTTCACCAAACACAGGTCATTTTCTAACCCGGGCCCTGAAATATTATTTTCTGAATAGGAATTCCGAGTTGGAAGATGTACAAGTCGGACGATCCAAGCTCTGAGGACAACTGGAGCTGTCTTTAAAAGAGAATAGAAAAAAAACATTAACAATTGCTTTTATTAAAAGGTTTTTTTGGAGACAATTTACTAAATCAATTAGTAAATGCTTTTATCAAAACGGCTTTTAAAATATAAATTTGATTAGCTATCAATATTAAAATTTAACAAATACTTTTGATAGAAGGTGCAATTACAAATCCTTTTAAGAAAACATATTGCAAATTGTATTAGCTTCTCCATTTAGCTCTCCCGTGGTCCTCCTGGTGAATGCAAAAAGTAAATAATAAAGACAACGCCTGTAATTCAATAAATGCCAGCTAGGAATATTTTATAACAATCTGTGGATCATTCCAAGCAAAACAATTACATCTTCAAGGAGACAAGTAAGGCAAGGGAATGTGAACTTTAATGTACACAAGAGGAAATTTGTCTTGGGCAAACCAAGTAAATGGCACGCGCACCAAAAAGGATACATAGTGCGTCCTTAAAACAAATAGTGAATCCTGCTGCTTTGGCTGTGTGAAGTTGTTACCTCTAAGACAAAGCAAGCCTGACAGACTATTTCAGCCTGAGCTCATCAGAATTCAGAGAGCATACAGAGGTTTTTTCATGCAAATCACAGACTAAATACACTTTGTGCTGGTGATTTGGACTGTACCGCGTGCCCCTGTCTCAATGTGCTGCCATGTCTTTGGATAACAGTGCAGCCTGCCTCTGTGTCGTTCTACACATGATAATGTGGAACAATTACAGCCAGGGAACAGGCTGATGACAAGTGCAGCGTTATTGGTTTAATTGCACCGAAAAATAAAACATGTTTGTTCAGTGATATGAGCACACAGGTCTGATGAGAGAGGATAATGGATTTAATCTGTCTCATTTTTCAGTTAATTCTTTTTCTGATGTGATGACAGAGACTGGTAATTAGTAGGATTTTAGAGTGAGATTGTCTTTTTTTAATTAATTGTTTTTGTGGATTTATTGTATCATATATCTCATAGTGTTACATTTATTATTCCATTATTATTTGAAAGTAAAAATAAAATATATATTACAACAGAAAACCAGCCGGATGAAGGTTCAAGGCATTCGTTATTTCTGTTTTAGTTGAAGGTAGTTCCTCCCTTCCATTTCTAAGTCCTAACAGTAGATTATTTGTTTACCCGTTGCTATGACGAGGCCCACAGTGAACAGGGATTCATTTGCTTGGACAACCTGTGCTGTCCATAATCCTCTATCCTCGGCCTGTTTCTCCAATGCATGAAAAGCCCATACAACCTGGAGTTAAATCAAATGACAAGTTTCATCACATACAAGTGAATGGTGAAGCCAATCCCCATATTAAACGATTTAAAATATTTATTTCATTTCATGTTATTCATGGAATTTTTCTGCTCCTCGCAAGTAACATATAAAAGAGGATGTTTAGTGTCACTAGATTCTTACTAGAACAAAATAAATCACAACTTAGTTAGTTAGCCTTTAGCTCAAATGCATGTTTTGAGGTCGATGGGTTGGTCCATGGGTTGGCTATTGTTAACCCCGTTTTAGGGAAAAAATACAAGGGACTGTCTCCGGAATTCTTTGGTGATCAATAGCATCAGCGTGTAACACTGTTCATTTTTTTTTTTTTTTTTTTTTTGGGACAACCCAATGAGAAAAGTTCTCTTTTTCATGGGAACCCTGTTAAAACATAACACAGAATAAACAACAAACAAACACAGGATACTAAACACAAATAAAACATTCAATAAAATTAACCAATACATAAAAACATTTACACATACATTATATAAACCACGTGCACCGGCACTGCGGGTAGTCCTTCACCAGTGCTTTAAAATCATTCAATCATAAAATGATTTAATTTAAGTCTCTGTGTTTTGTTCCACAGGAGGGAGCAAAGTTGCCGAAAGCCTTTTTTCCTGTCTCTGTGTTGATACGATCGGACTGTCAGATAAAAATGTCCTGAGACCTCAAACGGTGACAATTTCACCTGAGGTACATCAAACTTGATAAATAATCAGGCAAAATGCCAACTAGAGCTTTATACACAAACAAAATGCAGTGCTGTTCTCGTGCATCCAATGATTGCCATTCTACTTTAGAATAATAATTCACAGTGTGAGTTCTGAATCCCTCTCCTGTAATAAACCTTAGAGCTGAATGAAAAACCAAGTTCAGAGGTTTTAACACTGTTGCTGTAGAATGCATATATATAATGTCACCATAATCTAGAACTGAAAGAAATGTAGCCTGGATTAACTGTTTTCTACAATTAAGAGGAAAACATTCTTTATTTCTAAAGAAGAATGACAGTCTGGCTTTAAGATGATTTGTCAGCTCTTGTATGTGTTTGTTGAAGGAGAGTTTATCATCGATCCAGATGCCCAAGTATTTGTAATAGATGGTACATGTTCAATCATATTACCATCAAGTGTGAGAATAGATTCCTTTTTTGGGTTACTAGAGTGTCTTTTGGAGAACAGCATTCATTTTGTTTTATTTGAATTCATTAACAATTTTAAATGAACACATTCAGTAATAAGTGTCTAAAATCTACTTTTAAAGTAATTAAATATTGCATGTACGTACAATTTACACTGAAAAAAGTGCATACAAAAAGTTAAAAAACTGATCAGAAAATCTGTTCCAGTCTCCCCAGGGTGAGCTGTGTGAATGCTGGTGTTTGTCCAAGCACATTTCCTGGACCTGTGGGGAATACTTTGCTCTCGGCGGGAAGGAGAGAGAGTGATAGATAGAGGGAAAAGAGAAAGAAAGAAAGCGAGAGACTACACACCACCATCCCCAGCTCAAGCATATACACACACGGGCCGGACCCCCACTGTCTCTCTGGGGTCCGACCATCTGCAACTTTGCTATTTTAGCCCCTCGAGGCAACTGCTGTTGTGATTTTGGGCGTTACAAAAATAAATTGAATTGAATTGAATTCTCTCATAATATTATCATTCGCAAGACTTCTTCTCGTGAGTGGGCCTTTTTCTTATCCATTGTTGTCTGTGTCCAGGAGGGAAAACATGACCATGGAGATGCACTCAAGCCAGCCACAGGCCCGACTGAGGTATTAACCGATAGCATCGCAGGTCTGTTTACAGGCAGAACACACACACAGACTGCAGTCATCGTTGGACTAAGCTTGCCCCCTGGGGTTTCTCACAGAGGGTAGTGTAATTCCCAGCATTCCACTCAAAGCTAGTTATGTCAATGATTAGTGTACATTTTTCTTCCATAAGGGCATTAAGATTCAAGTTCAAATGATTGAATCTACTAAATGCACGGATGACTGAAAATAAATACTTTGGGGATTGTTTTGACGTACAATTAACACAAAAAGAAGGTTAAAAACTAGAACCTTTAGGGGTTAAGCTAGCATCGCAGTAGCAAGTTGTGCTAATAGACCTCTCTCTCCATGTCTTCATATCTGTATGTGATATCCTAAAGTCAGCATTTGCAGCTCTTCTCCAGAATGGTTTATTTCCCCCACGGAGGTGTTCCAACCTTTCGTTAGTGGCCGTTTCCTCAGATCCCGACCGTATTTACTGGGAGTAAATGCCTTAATCTGACCTAAATCAAAGCATTATCGTGGCGGTGCACTCTAGCCAACAGCACACCCAAGCGTACAGTAGGAATTAGCCTGATAACATCTCCGGTAGTCCATCATTCTCTGACATTTGCACTCATATCGACATGCCAGTTTCGTTGAACCCCAGCTAACAAACAGAAACCTTGCACTCATCCCGCGCATGTTTACTCTCATCCATTGACTGATTGCTCGGCTTTATCTGATTTCTCTGCCAGTGCTTTATTCCCCATGCGCCCTTCGTTCTTGACTGGGGGAATTGTCTTTCGGAATGCTTGTCGGAGAGAGAAAACTCGTTCCGATGATCTGGGTCAGATAGAACGCGCTTCCATCGAGCAAAGACAATTTCGACAAGAAAACTTTAGAAGAACGGGAATGGAGTAGGATTGATAAAACAAGTGAAGTCCACCCTTTTTCGAGTATGTTTATGACTATTTTTTGCACTGGTCCTCAATAAAATGTGCAAAGTTATGTGTATATGTACGTCTGGGCCTCTTTTTGCAGCGCTGACTTATGTTTTTCTCTGGGAAGTATAAATCCATGCAACATCGCTTGCAAGGAAATGGCGTCTGTTTGGTGGTGGAGCGCTATAGCTTTGGGGAAATTGGTTTGCAAACAAAGACATGCATCAAAAATATCCAGCTTTTTCAGGCCCGCGGAAGAGAAGATTTTCAGACCTCTTTATCATACGCCATGCCATGTGAATATGAAGAAAGAGGAGGTAGGAGTACGTTTCCATACAGTAGATTTTAAGTGTTATTGTACATAAGTAAACAGATAAATTAGGTTATATATTGTAAAATGACAACCTACTCCTTTAACCGTTTTTTTTTTTTTTATTTTTAAGATGCACATACACTGGTATGGCTGTCTTTTGAAAGTATAGCTGTTTATTTTATCCTGTCGCGGTGTGTGTCTATCTTAAAATGGACACATAGTACAGAATAAAGTTGAATGCGGAAAATAACTTTTTGCATTTTGATGTCGAGTAGTTTTTATTTAAACTTTTTCTCTTTGATTGAACAAAACATTACAAATTCAAATGCTGAGGGCAGGATAAATAGATAAATGTGTTGCTTAAATTCTGTGTCTGAAAAGTCCATTTATTTTCATTTTTAAATAAAATTCTTGGAAACACTTTCCCCGCGAAGGGCAACAAGTACACTGTTGCTGCATAAAAGATAGCAAAATCTGCATTCAATTTTAAATACCAAGAGAAATACTTTTCAAAACCAAAGCAAATAAGTTAAATGGTGCACCATTCAGAATTGAGATTACTGACTTTCCCCCCCCCCCAATTTCTACAAACACATTTTAAAACAAATCATCATAATTTTTATTTTTCCAACAAATTCTAGATTAACATGTGTATTGAGCGTTTTATGCCTTTGAGTTTAAAATAGCCATCTGCCACAACATTGTCTATTGTGCATAAAATAACACATACAAAATGGCCGTGTCAACAAATATTTATCCCAGCTGTTGGATTTATGATCACGCAAGCAGACATAATCTCAAACAAATTACAACATTTAAATTCTGGATCCTTCGTGACAAAAGGTGCAAAGCCGTTCTTCACATGTAGGTTTAATGTGAGCCAACAGCAAATATCTGAAGGCTGACTGATCCTTGATCCTGCTCGACTCCCCATTGTAAAGAAAGAAGCACAGGGCAAATTCCCACAGAAATGATCAAGTGTGAGATACAAGTTAGAGAAGCAGTACATATAGTGTGACATAAAACCCACAAAAAGGACAACAAATACAGCACTAATGCTACATTTAAATCATATCAATATAAATAGAGGTTATTTTTTTTTGGGATGGCCTTTTTCCCCAAAATATGTTCCAAAAGGTATCCATTTGTGTTGTCTATGGCAGTGGTTTTGAGGCCCAAATAAATATTTCTGAAAAGGACGGTGGTGTCAAAAACAGTCTGCATCCCGGCTTCAACTATTTGCTGCATGTCCTCCCTCACCCATTTCTTGCTGAAAATGTCATGTCCACACAAAAAAAAGTAGAAGAAAAAAAAGAAAGAAATAGGTCTCAGTTAATCTAATTTTACCATGAATGAATACAACACATTTTGTATTATCCAAATGTGAAAATGAATCAAAGATTTGTAATAGTTGCTATTTATAAAGTTTGTTTACTTTGTTTCTAGTTTACGTTTTAGGACTTCTTGACAAGCCTATAATGGACATTACGGTACCTCTTTATAATGACTACATCTAATTCAGCATTAATAAAGCATGAACAAAAGACTTAATTCATAATGATCAAATAGTTACTTATTACTTAATTAAGAGATTAGGGTATAAATTAAACAGTTATGAAGCCGGAATCATTCAATAAACGATTTGTTTAATATGAATTAAGCATTTTGTTCATGATTGAGGGAAAGATGGAGATTGGAGATGGAGATTGACGTGCGGATCGGTGCAGCGTCTGCAGTGATGCGGTCGCTGCATCGGACTGTTGCGGTGAAGAAGGAGTGGTCGAATTGAGTTTCTTACTTAGAGATGGGAGGAGCCCGGAGTAGAGCTGCTCCACGTGGAGAGGAGCTAGCTGAAGTGGCTTGGGCATCTGTTCCGGATGCCTCCTGGGCGCCTTCCTTGGGCATTTCCCACCGGGAAGACCTAAGACACGCTGGAGAGACTATGTCTCTCTGCTGGCCTGGGAACGCCTCGGGATCCCCCATAGCTGGAGGAAGTGTCTGAGCTGTGGAAAGTCTGGGGGTCCCTGCTGAGACTGCTGCCCCCATGACCCGACCCCCTGAAGCGGAAGAAGATGGATGGATGGCTAGATTAATTAAGTCTTTGTTTATGATTAGGCTGTTAAAATGTTAGTTATTATGAAGTGTTACCAACCCTATAGATTACTGTTACAAAGTGGCAGGGTTCTACGGATATTAATGCTGAAATGGAAGGTGAAATTGATCTTTTCATTTTATAAAGCACATCTAATACTACTGTCTAAATATGAACAAAATGAGGTCGCACACGTAATTACATAAGGATGAGATTGTCCATACCTTTACCCCACCTCTCAGCATCGTGGCACTTTGGATGACCTCCACTATATAGGAATCGGTAAATCTTTTAATTATTGTTTTATCAATGCATTCCATCAGATGATTAAAGAGGGACGTGGGGGAGGGGCCTCTAGTTAAAAGGTCAATGGAGAAGATATGAGAGATGGAGTCTTATGAAGACAGAAGACGGAAAACACCAAAGTGCAAGGGATGAAAAGATTAAACCCTGTAATCGGATTATTTGACTGGAATAAATTGGTCTGGACTTGTAAATCAATGGCACTGTGATGTTTACAGATGCAGCTGGAAACAAGGCGGTTAAGTGGCACAGTGGTTAGTGTACTTGCGTCTAAGCAACAAGAGTCCAGGTTCAATTCCAAGACAATGCTACAATGTTTGCATTGAGGGCTTTCAGTTCTACTCATATTTCGCTTGGACATAGTCAACCTTTATTGTGTAGACTAAAGTCGTGGGATGTTTACAAAAGCCAGCACACAGACCGGCTCTGAGAGTTCACAGCTTCAACGCAACTGTGGATGCACTTGTTGAATATCGAAGGGCGAAAGCGTGTTGACTTTATGGATTTGCGAAGAACAACAGAGAAGAGAGAGCAGAGGAGTGATGGACGAGCGGAGGAAAAGGAGAGGAGGAGGAAAAGATGGAGACGCACGCTAAACATGAGATGTTAAGAAAGTGAGGAAGGTTTTAAAGGTTTTTAAGACCGTAAAGAAAAAGTTCCAGTGCCTTTAAAACATGCACATTATGCTAATCATCCAAATGGCTACCCCTGACCATGAAACTGCTTTTACACTTTTAAATATAAAACAGAAGGTTTATGTTATGTAATAATTTAGCCTATATACAGCCTTTTTTTTCCCTCGATGAAAACAATATGGGAGCAACTGTAAGACACAGACAGGTTGCCTTGGTGGATCAAATTAGAACAAATTTCCCTACAAAGCAAAGTGGGATCATATTTTCCCCTTGTTAGTTGACTAAAGAAACAACTTTTTTCATTCACTTTTTATTAAGATGCTAATTTCTGTGCAACATGATCCATGGATCTATGTCACATTTAGGGATTAAGGGGCCAATTTTGAGAGCAGATTAGCTCGTGCTGACAGCTAAAAGGGAGCTCTTGGATTGATCGTCGGAGCTGATTATCTGTAATGTGAGGATTTCGTAAATACAGTCCCAACCCGCTCATCGATTGTGACCTGATAGGAGGAGCCTCGATTGTATCATAGCAATTACGACCTGACAACTACAAATGTCAGAATATGAAGAGATTGATTAGGAAAATATATTGTAGAGCACTAGACATACAAATCGGGAGGTGTAATGAACAGATATTTTCCTTTTGAGAGTCTGGCGTTATCTGATACAAACTGATACCAGTGCGGAGATTTTCTTAGACCCATTGGGAATGTATGATGAGAATGATTCGTTTTGAATCAATAATTTAAGTTTGATTATTATCAATTAACCATTATTTTTATGTCAAATAAATAAATGTTATATATTTTATCAATATATTACCTTTGCCTGTGCACAACTTCCCACTCCCATGCATATGAAGAGAAACTAAAATTGGTTTCCTGGTGTACAACACATGTATTTTGGACAAATTATACTCTGTCAATACTTATTAGCCTAGAGCTATCTTAAAATTACTCATCATTTTATCAGTCAATTTATAAAATGTTATACATTTCCCCAAGTACAATACCACTTAACATACTTTTACAGCAATTTTCCTGTAGGCCAAGTCAATATTTATCTGCTTATTTATCCTATAGATCCACATCATACTAAAATATAGCTAGATTAAACTATTGTAACTCCCTGCTTGCAACGTGTCCTAAAAGCTCAGTAAAAAGCTGTCAACTGGTTATAAATGCAGAAGCAAGATTACTAACAGGAACTAAAAGAAGAGAGCACATTACGCCGGTGCTCGAGTCTCTTCACTGGCTCCCTGTTGAGTTTAGAATCAAATTCAAAATCCTCCTCCTGACTTACACAGACATAAATGACATGGCACTATCCGACCTCAAAGATGCTGTAGTACAATATCATCCAAACAGAGCATTTCGCTCTCAAAATGCTGGACTTCTGGTGGTCCCAAGAGTCTCTAAAAACACAGTAGGAGGTAGAGTGTTTAGCTGCCAAGCTCCTGTGTTGTGGAATCGGCTTCCTGTCCATGTTAAAGAGGCCGACACAGTCTCTTCATTTAAGACCAGGCTTAAAATGTTCCTCTTTAAAAAAGCTTATGGTCAGGCCAGTTAGGAACAGAAATAAAAACCTACAGTTTACACTGCCCTTGGAGCAACTATGCCGGGGGAAGTATGGCAGCTTGAGCACTATCCCCTGCTACCTCCTACTTTTCCGATCAACAATATTTCATATTTTAGTTCACCTGTCTCTGTTCATTGCTGTTCATGCCTATTTCTCCTTCTTCCACTCCTCTCGGGGTGTGGTGCGGTTTCAGGCGCTGCCGGTGCTGGCTTGTAGAACTTAATGTTCCTCAACTGCCTGGCGGAACGCTCTCCACTCTAAATGAATGGCTCTTCATCTGCCTGGATGAACTGGTTCTCCTCCTTAGTGGTTCTGGCTCCACGGTCTATCTGCATATTGAAGCGAGTCCGCCTGCTGGTCCGTGGGAGTCAGATCTCTCCTTCAATGTGGAACTCCTCGAGGTTTCTACTTTCTCCCAAAGGGTTTTGTAGTGTTTCCTTGCCGAGAAGGAGGGTCTAAGGATGTTGGAACAGTTGCTAATTTTCCTCTTACATTGTTTTTCCACTGTCACCCTCCAAGCCAACTGCTGTTGTGATTTTGAGCATTACTAAACCTTATCTTTTATCATTATTGATTTCAAGTGAAGAAATATGCCCAGTTCTATTTAACTCGGACATCTGCGTGTTCAGAAACTGGAAGAGGAGTGAAAGTCAACAAGATCTACTCTATCAGTTACTAATACATACCAGCTATAGATGACCAAGATTCATGAGTTTCAATTACGCATTCTTTATTCTCCTAACAAAGTCATCTATACAGACGTCTGGACCTCCGGGTGCCTAACACTCGTTACTTCCCGTCTCTATCCCGGAAAAAGCAACGGACAGCCACAGTCGCCAGTATTATAGACACAGAAAATGAATATGCATGAGCCTAAAGTAAGTCCTGTTGTAGAGCCGGGATTGGCCCAGTGCCCATCTGACCCCCTTCATGGTATCCTCCTTTTTCTCTTTGTCTGCTCGTGTAACTTGAGACTGGTCACACCTTGGAATCACACTGGAAGAAAACAGCACCGCAGACCAAAGAGCAGCATAACATTGTCTAATAGTGAATACATGATCAATGCATTGTATAATGGCGAATATTATGATCGATGCATAATATGTAGTTCTCGTCACAAGGTACATTCCTTGTGGATGGACCGCCATCAAACAAGTTGCCACAACAAAAAAAAAAAAGGTCACACACTCTTAATAGTTGGTACTGTTTTCCGTAGGTACTGTTTTCGAGAAGCTTTTGCAATATCATGAGACTTATATCCATCCAGTGTTGTGTTGATTTTTCAGTTCAGTTCGGTTTATTCAGACATTTTCCCAAAGGCTAAAGTAAAAAATATATGCATAATGTCTGAAAAAAGCTTATAATGCCTACCCCTTGTACATTTGCACTTAACATAAAGAGATGTTAACACCTTAAGAAGACATACAGTACCCCACAATGCCCAATGGATTACATGAAGTCAGAATATCTAATTGCTCCTTTCAGCATTCATTTCCTTAAATGTGAATTTGTTACAAATATGCTCTGGCACCAATTTATTCTTAATCTTCCACATGGTCTATAACATTTTTTATTTAACAAGATCTACAAATTTTAGGACCTTCCACTTAACAAAAAGTTAGTGTGATCTCTTGGGATCTCATGGTTTCTAACTCTATATATATAGTCGGTCAGTAAAACCTTTGTATGCATTACCCCGCACCTCCATAGAATATACAAAATTTAGAACTTTTCGAGACGAGTGCAACTGAAATACTGCAGTCTCAGAACATATTTTATCCTTGTACAGAATGTATATATATTTTTTTTAAGTGATAGTTGATCAACTGTGTAAAAAGCTTTGGATGGGGATGCAATTTGTGTAAGGTTCACCTGGTTGGATCATAAATCAGATTCATTGTCATGTAGCATGCTGCAATGCTCTGTCTATTGGAATGTTTTTATTGTCAAAAAACATTATATCATGATGTTCAAATGGAGACAAAACTATGACTTGAAATCGGGAGTTTGCAGATTTTCCTCTCCTTTGTCCCCGGCTTCAACCTGTGCAGAAGCTGATCACCAAGATCTTGTATTGATGATGGGAGAGTTTGACGCACTGCTCAAAGTTTTTTCCAGCACATTCCAAAGATTTCTCAATGGGGTTAAGGTCTGGACTCTGTGGTGGCCAAGCCATGTGTGAACATGATGTCTCGTGTTGCACACGTATGCCAGGCTTCAAGTGCAGCCGGCCACAGTGTTGTGAGTAGATACCGACTCTGTGAAATGGGGGATGAGAGAGAGGAAGGACATGCCAGTAATTTGTCACTCTGTCTCTCTTCAAATAAAGCCTACGGGAAACAAAATGATTAAAAAGAAAATTATGATCGCTGAACCACTCTTCCACAATTTGAGTCCACCGGATCATTCAGTATATTTACGGTAGGTAGTCAGCTGACCTCATTCTTTAGCACATAATGTTGCTGAACCTAGACCTGACCAACTGCCACAACTCCAGATCACACCACTGCCCCATCGGGCCTTGTACCAGTAGTGCATTTTAGAGTAGGCATTAGGTATGACGCTTGAATCACTTCACCTGCCTCTCTTCTTACCCATCACTCTGGAACAAGGTAAATCTAGACCACATGACCTTCTTCCTCCATAGTCCAATTTTTATGCTCGCTAGTAAACTGAAGCCTTCGTTTCCAGTTAACCTTACTGATTAGTGGGTTTCTTACAGCTACACAGCTGTTCAGCCCCAATCCCTTAAATTCCTTTCACATTGTGCATGTGGAAATGCACTTACTTTCACTGTAAAACATACCACTGAGTTTTACTGTTGTTTTTCTTTGATTTGGTCAGACGTTGAAGTGATCGCAGATCACAATCATTCAGGATTGTTTTCATCAGCTGGAGGTAAATAACTTGTAGTCAGCTGAAAGATGATAATCACTGCATGGGTGATTATCCAATAGGCACCTAGATTTTATTTTTCTTAGGCCAGGCAGAGTTACAGGTCAGATCTGCAGAAAGACAACCTAGCTTACTATATGGGTTAATGTTTTTTCAAGGATTTGAAACAGTAAATGTTTTCAGAGATTGTTTAATTCCATTTGTAGCATGTATGTAATACGAGTTGGAGTGCTATGGTGGAGGTGTATGCCTCACAGTGGCCAAACTATCAATGGTTATGGCAAAATTAATTAATTAGTTTAACAGTTTATAATTAAAATATAATCTGTAAAATAAGAATAAAAACACACAAATATGTTAAAAACATTAACCAGGTACAGGCGCAAAAGCTATAGAGTTTAAAACCAGATGACGCCAGAAGGATATGTAATGGCCGCGCTTCCATCTTGTTCTGCTGGGCAAAGCTGGCAGCGCAACGAGAGGTCCCTCTATTCAATCACCACTTGGGCACAAAGACTGCCCACCGACGCACACAGGCCATCTCCATTAGAGCACCACTAGATGTAGTGAGCTTCTTTTTCTCACGCGGCCGGTGTAGAACGTTGTGGTGCTCTTCCTAGGAACCATGTTGATCAATTTCTTTGCCGTATACTTGGTTTTTGGCTGTGGCGACATATACCTCTTCCTGGTCCATGCCCTGATCCCATACGTCTCCCATCAGCCCATCATCACGCCGTAGCAAACTAGCATCCCCGGTGGTCCAATTTCAACGCCTCTGTCTGTGCCTGTGCCCTTCTCCTCTCATCAGGTTAATTCTGCCTTTTGTATTCTCTCTCTTCCCGCCTAGCACAGGTGTGGTGATTGCCGGCTCAGCAATTAGAAGAACATCAATCACACACGATACAGAGTCACGGCAACAAAGGTGGTCTAACAACATGCAGAGGATAAATCACAACAAAGTATAAAATGGATAAAACACACACAAAAAAACTCAAAAGCATCTAATCCACTTATCCCATATCACATGTACAATGGGGTATAACGATTCAGGAACCTCACGATTCGGTTTGGGATCATAATTCACAACCAACGATTCGATTCATCATAATTCTGTCACAATTCAATATATATATATATATATATATAAAAGTACGTAAATCGCACAGCTGTATCCTAATTTAGTTTAAAGGCATTTGTTTTGATTTCATAGGGCTTAATATACTTTAGCTTTGCTTATCATATTCCACGTGTGAGCTTCTGCACTGCATAAACAAGTGTGTATGTGTCTTTACAGCTGTTTCGTGAAATGTTTTGCCAGATTTACTAGTTGGACCTCAGTGCGTGTGTGTCCACATGTGTGTGTGTGTGTGTGGCACTCGGTGCCTTGGTCCCCGCCTCTCTCAAACAAAGAGGAAGTTTGAAGTGCAGAGAATGAAACATTTCTAACTCTGCTTGTCTTCAAAGCTGTGTTGTGCATGTTGCGCGGACACAAACATATTTGGGAGGACATCATAATTTGATTAGAAGCAGTAGTAGCAATAGACTAGCACCAGAAGTTCTGGGTTCGGCTTGAAGAAAAATTGTGTGCTTGATGAAAAACAGCCTGTATTGGGTTGTAGTGCTTAGCTGTGGTGTTTTTTACAGTAATAGAAAGACAATATATTCACCATGAATACTGCACCATTTGCAGTAGTGCACTTGCATAATATTGTTCAAAATGGTCTCAATGAGCGTGAGTCCCAGTGCGATTGAGAGTACCTTTTATTCAGATTGCACAAGCTTCAAAACCACACAGTTCATTGAAGCCACAGTATCCACGCGAAAGGCAATAGTTCATAGAGTTCTACGATACAATTTTGCTATGCTCAGGAATGTTCATTAAGTTTGTCACCAGAAGGAGATCATTTGTGTGTGTGTGGTTGGGACCGGTTGCAGCGCCATACCTACTGCACAGCAGATTGCTTCTAGCAGGCCATTCAATGTCCACTGGAGCACCCAGTGCCTTGGAAACCTCTTCACCATGTAATAGTCACTCAACAGTACACAGCGCTTTGTCACAAGGCAGCTCTACAACACAGGCAAATCTCGAAATACGTGCATGAAGTCTCGTAATAGTTGGAAACTTAGCCGTGGGCAGACCAGAAGCAGAAAAACACCTGGGTTACACATAATGTGGAACATTCTAGGCAAACTATTGGCAGACTCCCTCACCAGAAAAGTTACATGGTACACCTTTAAATGACAAGAAGTTTCAACTCACAAACTAGCTACTTAGCATAAACAACGATTCAGCACTGTCGGGAAAAGTACACTGTAAATTAATATACTCGACGACGCTTGATGCATTTGGGAAGCTGTCATTCTTGAGCCAGGCGCGTGATGGAGATGACACTTGGATTTTTATTGTACTTCTAAAGGAGAAGTTTAGCACCTTAAATCATCCATCATGGAAAGTGTTTTAAAACTTTGGCTATAGCTACTTGCCGTCTGCAGCAATCTGATGTCTTTTGGGTGATTAAGTGTGTCCTCAGGTGTATAAGGTGCACAAAAGGTGGAGGTGCCAGCTATTTCCGATAATTTATCTCCAACCCAAAGGTGCAGAGGGGATAACATGTTTGTCCCTATTGGCATTCCTTTGTGATTTTAATTAAAAGTTAAATTAACGAGTGCTCTTAAAACTATTTTGGTTTGCAGTGGGTTCCAGGGGGACAAAACAATTTCCAAACCCAAATCCATGAATTTATATGTAAATTCTTTGATACGCTTCTTTGGCTGGCTTCTATGTGGCAAATTTTTGGTTGCACATTTTTTCAAAGCCATGAGAAATCTGTGGCAAACTTCAAACCTGACATGAATGAATAGAAAAGCAGATTTTTTAGCATTTTTGAAGTTTTGGCAAAGCACAACCAGAGGAAAGGTTGACACAAACCGTTTTCTGTTATCTTCCATCTTTCTATTATTCTTTCCCTTCCAGGCTTTCCATGTCAAACCCAATTACATATTTGACTGGATTGGGCAATGGGTAAGTCAAGTTTCCAACATCAGCATGTGCCCAGACAAGGGTTAAACTAGTTCTCTGGTGAACCACTTCACCACTGCTGCTAGAGCGAGGATCTGGGAATTTATTTTCTTGGTTAAAGAATAAATACTGCTATTTATACAGAAAGATTGTTCCATGGTAATAATGCACAGGTTGTCTTTTGACCAGTGGAGTCAGGTCTGGCCAAGAAAGTCTCATTTCACTGCGGCAGGTTCTAAACTGTGACCGCTGTATATCGCATGTCCGCGCTTCGCGTGTCTTTGCTTTTCACCGTGTCTAGATTCAGGTCCTCATTAGATAACTTTCTCTGTGAATATGAATCCGATTTTAATAAAACAGAGCATTTTGAAGATTAAAATATGGAGAACACGACGTCTCCCCTGGACAGTGCTTTCACTGTCCACTGAGGTCTTCTTCTACTGAGTGTCAAATGCTTGCTACTTCCTGATAGAGTGCCCCCTGGTGGCCGCTAGCCAGTAAGAAATCTGTAAATTAACCGCACCGTTGTATGGGCTCAAAGCATGGGAAGCTTGTTGCCGAAAACTACGTTAAATGTCTTTGTTAGTTCCTGACATGTGAGGGTTAAATAATCTATATATGTGCTATGTTTCCCTTTCATAGTCTACCCTATGGACATAGTAGATAAAAAAGTGTTGTGCATCACCCATAACATAATAGCTTATAAAATATCACCCAGAAAATACCCGGATCGCCCCACCCTTGCCGAAAGAGCGATCTCCCTTACGCCGCCCAACTGTAACGTAGTCTTCAGCATGAGCGAGGCGTACGAGTCCATGGGATCTATTATTAATAACTGGATAAGCACGCCCCCTCTGTCCGCGATCCAAATGAGTAGTGGCCACTGCCGCGGGACTGCAACCTCAGGCACCAACCATTCAACAGTTCGGCCTGTAAAATTACCGAAAGTGCGAAATTCTTTTTAGTCTAAAAATTTAATAGAAGGAATGTCACTGCTTTAGGCCGTTTCTAAAATCCTTACAAAAATGCACATGTTTTAACGTCACGCCCGAACATATACGCGCTCTGATCGCGCACGCACTCCTCGTTGAACGATCATCAGAAGAGCGCGTTGGTCGGGACGGAAACCAAACAGGAAGAAGACGAGACAAAACGAACTCGAACAGGTGGTGTGTTTATGTCATTTCACACGTTTTCACACATCATTCAATATGAAGTATAAATAACGATTACACAGTTCAACACAGCTAACAAAAGCTAACGTTTAGCTACACAAAAAGAAGCATTCATGAGTTCAACGGCTCATGCTTTCTGCCAAAGAAACCATTATTTTTCGCTTTACAACATGATACCTTATATTTATAGATATAACATTCATCATTATACATTCGTAAACCATTCAAGACCACAGACTCCAAAGTCCGCGCTAACTGTCCTCAGTCTTTCACTGCTTCTGCTGTCGCCGTGCTCGTTCCCGACGCCAAAGCGACATTGGTGATGTCGCTCATAAAAGGGAGGCCACTAGACTCCCTATTCAGGAAGTAACGCGGAAGTAGGGAACTTTTTTGGAGGACATGCGACCAATGCAGCACACGCCATAGGTTTGAAATTGGGCCGCCATTTTGTCTTCCGGGGGCTTGGTACCGAGTACAGAGTGCTTCCTGGAGGGAGGGGCTGAAACAGGGAAGATGTGCCTGCCGTCATCCTGGTGAGTAGCCCCCGTTTGGTCTGCTCATCCGAAGGGAATGATAAAGACTATTCTCTAGAACTAAAGACGGCAGGAATCGATCAAAAATAACACTTTAAATGAAGGTACCAATAGTGCGCGTAAGAAGGCTAAAAGCTTCTGAAAAGTCTTATATTACATGATATAAGCCCCTTTAAATATGTATTTTTGGGTGTTTAAAGCATCTGTTGTCTCCCCCTGCCTGTCTTCTTGGTTGACAAACCGACCCAAAGAGAACTCTCCTGGCAAATCCTGGCCAACATTCAAATTTTGTATGCCGATTATGCTGCCTTATTTACATGTTTTACTTTTTTTTGCAGAAGTGCTCTACTGCTGAAGTAACTTAGTTCTTGACGGCTTCAAATAGTCTTTATTGTAATCATAAAAGTAAATGTAATACTTATATTTACGTTCCATAAATCTAATTTGTACTGACACTAACATGATAACATTCAATATGTCTACCTCGTATGAAAATAATTGAGTAATAAGCTTCCTTATGTAGTATGGTAAAGTGTAAAATGTGACGGTGCTGTTTCCAGATGCCTTTGTGAAGGACAGGATGGCTCCACACTGGCACCACTTACACACCTTTGGTCTCACCAGCTGTGGTTTGTGGTAATCACATAGTTTACACAGCTGGCACGGATCCAGCTGCTGTGCAAGGTGAAATCAGACGCACCGCTGTATCCATCTAAGTCAAGGGTTTCAATAAAAAAAAGATATTTACCCCAAACAAAATAATATTGGTGAACAAGTTGTATTAAAAACCTGTATAGTAAAATACCACATGAAAACAATAAAATAATGTTTATGTTCTAATTCAAATTTTTGCTGTAGAATGACCAGTTCCCCCCAGAAAAGCCACCCCCAAAGATTTTTGTCCCTTTTACATAGAATATCCAAGCTCGACTAAAAAATGTCAAATGGCAACCACAAAGTGTAACGCAAATAGGATTTAGAACTAATTCCATTCAAAGTACTCAAAATGTTATGTGAGAACCCCCATGGAAGACCTTTGTATCCCCTTAGCCCCTCCTACAAAAATCGTCTGTTCTGGATTAGCCCTTGCTGATTGTGGCAGCGGTTTTGTCATAAGCTCGATAAATGTGTCTCTACTGTTCATAAAGCCAAAATATCTTAATACATCAATACATTCACGGAATCACAGGGCAATTCTGCTCAATTTTGGCAAACGGTTAAATCCTTATCGCAAAATTCTACTCCTTATAAAATATATTTTTGATGCATTTAATCAGCACTTTGCTGACTCTGGAAATATCTTTGCTGCTGCTCCATCTGTTGCTGTTAGCCCAATACATTAGAATAGACCTGATGATCCAGTATTTTCCCTTAAGCCCTTTACACAGTATGAAATATTGAATATTTTGCTCTCTATAGATCCAAAAAGTCCACTGTAGCGGACACCCTCGGATCTACGTTACTTTTGTAATCAGCCCCACTAATAGTACATTGTTTAACTCATGTTTTTAATCTCACAATTCCAACTGAAAGTATCCCATTACTGTGGAAAACTGCCTTTGTTCTCCCTTTGTACAAAGGAGGCCAGAAAAATTATTTGAATAATTTCCATCCAATCTCAAAACTACCCTGCCGAGTAAAACTCTTAGAGAAGCTCATAAGTAACCAGGTGCATGCTTTCTTAACCAAATATTCATAGCACTATCACAGCTGCTACTAAAGTTATAAATTATATTGCAATTGCATTGGATAATCATGAAGAATATGCTGCTGTTTTTGTTGATTTGTCAAAAGCCTTTGATTCAGTAGATCATGGTATTCTCTTGGAGCGTTTGGGTGCTATTGGGTTCGATACAAATTCTAAAAAATGGTTTGCAGATTACCTGACAAATAGAGAAGTTGTTTCTGCTGATGGCTTTCAATCTGAATTTTCTTACCTTAATAAAGGTGTTCCTCAAAGCTCTGTCCTTGGACCACTGTTATTTACAACTCAACTCAATTGGGTATAATCTAAAACACAGTAGCATCCACTTGTATGCAGATGATGCAATTCTGTATGCTAAGGCATCTTCTTGAATGCTGTTCTCCAAAAGACACTCTAGTGACCCAGAAAACATATCTATTCTCACGCTTGATGGTAATATGTTTGAACAAGTACCCCATTACAAATACCTCCTTCAACAAACACATACAAGAGCTGACAAATAATCTTAAAGCCAGATAGTCATTGGTCGTTAGACATAAAACGTGTTTTCCTCTTAATTGAAGAAAACAGTTAATCCAGGCAACATTTCTTTCAGTTCTAGATTGATATATTATATTTGGTGATGTTATATATACATTATATATATAACAGTCTTGAAAACCTCTGAACTCGGTTTTTCATTCAGCTCTAAGTTTATTACAGGAGAAGGATTCAGAACTCACCACTGTGAATTCTATTCTAAAGTAGAAGGGCAATCATTGGATGCACGAAGAGAACAGCACTGCCTTTTGTTTGTTGTAGAAAGCTCTAGTTGGCATTTTGCCTGATTATTTATCAAGTTTATTGCACATCAGTTCAGGTATTCACCGTTTGAGGTCTCAGGACAATTTATCTTACAATCCCATCGTTTTAACACAGAGACAGGAAAAAGGCTTTCAATAATTGTGCCCCTCCCTGTGGAACAAAACACAGAGACTTTTTAAATTAAATCATTTTATGCATTACAGTTATTTTATAGAACTGGTCAAGGACTACCCGCGTGCAGATGCACTTATTTTATATTAATTTTATCTCATATTTGTTTGTTTTTATGTATTGGGTAATTTTATTGAAAGTTTAATTGTGTTTTAGTATCCTGTGTGTGTGTGTGTGTGTGTGTGGTGTGTGTGTGTGTGTGTGCTTGTTGTTTATTTTGTGTTGTGTTTTAACAGGGTACCTATGAAAAAGAGAACTTTCTCATTGGCTTTTCCCTGTATAAATAATAAAATGAATGTGAATGTGAGCAAAAGCCTGTAGGTGCCTTTTCTGGAGCAGGGTCGAGTTGCCTTGAATATTCCCTCTATCTTGGAGTTTATCTGTGTGATCCATCAGTCATCCAGGTAAGTTCTACGGCAAAAGAAAATGCCTTTTTGTCAAGTGGACTACAGTTTTTAAGAGTGAACTACTTTTGCAACTCATCCATGTCCTTCAAGTCCTTGTCCAAATATGTACCATATCAAAAGTGTCTCTAAGGACAAGTTTAATGCAATACTGTAAAACAATCCAGACAATAGCAATAACATCTTTATGGAGACAAGCAAAGGCGGACCCCCACACTAGGAAATGTACATTGTGCACCTTTTTTAAAATATAGATACATTTAAATCACTTTTAGGATATGAAGGTTTTTCTTTTTCATTGCATGGGTTTAAAAAGTTTTTGGTAAACTTACTGTGTTATGAAACAGCCAAGAAAAAGATCATACTTTCTTAACTTGCCTTTGGTCTTTGGACAATGGACAACGGACAGAGTGTCAATAACTGTAGAAAGCAACTCATACTTATCTTATACAATGAATTAAACATCTCTCCTGCTTGTGTATATTTGGTATCACATTGTTTCTTATGCAATGTTGTTTTTGCATGACCCTGAAAGTAGCAATTTCATTTGTTCCATTGTCATTACAATCACTGACATTTTCTCTGTGATCCAGAAATTCTGTGTGATGAGACTGCTCCATAATTGACTTGGTGACATCTGGCATTATAAATTATAGCCCAGCAGAGTGTGAGAGACAGACACGGAAATGCAATTCAAAGGATATTTTTGTTGTTATTGACTAGCAATGCTCGGATCCCACTATGCAAACCTTATGTCAAGCTGTTCAAATCATCGACAAAACACTGTATGCTGGGTTTTTATTTGCGAATGTACATGCCGCCTGTTAAGCAATGCTGATCCCACGCCAAAACAAGCGGTAACAACAGAGAAGTATAAACAGGTAAGCACTTCTGAATGCGTGGTTTGTCAATGTCTTATCTTGACGAAGTTTGATTGAAACAAATTTCCATTCATCAGAAGTTGGTTTTCTCACTTGCACATAAGCTCTCCTTGGGGGACTTGAAGCGTATCCAAACAATCTGGTTTTATAATAATATAAACGTCGACGTATCGTTTAGCTCTGTGCATGTGTGTGTGTGTCTGTCTGTGTGTGTGTGTGTGTGAGAGAGAAAGACGCTGTGTGCGGAATCTTGGCATGGCTTTTCAGTGTTAGCACAGCTGTCCAATCCGAAGGCACACAGGAGGCGGGCACAGGTGTCCCAGCCACGGCAACCACATCCATAATTATCCTTCTCTGTTTACTCCATTGGCACAGTTCGGCGCGTCTGTCTAACTGTCTGTCCTCTGTCCGCTTTGTGTTGATGTGTTTTCAGCTTTCTGTCAGTCTCGGTAAGGTAAACTAAACAGTGATATGAGCGCGGGGAAGACGCAAATAATAGTGTCAGGTGCTTGAACAGGAAAGGGAACAATGCAGCTGTAAATGCTATGCCAAGAATCACATTAGCATGAACACACAACGTCATTTATGCCAAATCTTCTTTAATGAGCTTTTAACCTTGTTACAGCGTTGTTTCCTCTTCAGCAGTGCTCTCAAAGTTGAATGTTGACAGACTAATTCTGTCTTGTCCTGCAGTTGAGGCTTCAGTGCTCCGAAAAGTCCTGTTTTCACCTACCTCCTATCCCCGCCCACTTCCCTGTACTTAGTTGTGATTATTTGAAAAAAAATGAAGACTCCGAGCGATAGATACATGGTTCTTTGTGCACTTTTCAAAAATAAAACCATGCAAATGACAATCCATTGCTTATACAGTCAAAATGTAAAATGATGACCTGATGATCATGATGATGTTATAGTTCATGTACCTGGACCACCTTAAGGTTAAGGTCAACTTTATTGTCCTGAATGTCCTTCTCCACTGTTCAACCACATTTATGGTTGGGCAGTGTTCTTTCCTGAACAGAAACAATACAGACTATACTACTACAAAATGTACTTAAGTGTCTGCACATGCTGATTTTATTCACTACATGAATTGACATGAATAGTTTATTCTCACAAAGCATGAAATATAAATTAGTAAGCTCATGTTTTAGCAGCATCAGTCAACAGTCAGGTCTTTGATATCAACATTTCATATCAGAAATACTATCAAGTTCATATTCATATTCACATGCAATAGATTTGTGCACCAGTGTCCACAAATGACACAAGGCTATATAAAGTTATGAAAAAATGTAATATAAATTTGACGTTATGTTCGGCCCGTGACCCATCATGAGTGCATTATGAGGACATGTGTGGCCAGTGAAGTAAAGTTATGGCAATGACATAATTACCTTGGAGTGCAGATGATAGCTGCCCCCTGGAGGTGTGGAGGTCCTCTCCTTGTGGTCTAATGATTACTTAAGGGCTATTAGTGTCCCTCCCCAGTCATCTTTACCATCGGCAGCACATTTGTTACTGCTGCTTCCCTCTGACTCCGCCTCCGCAGGGGACTGAGAAGTGGAGTTTGTCATCGGAGGACAGCCCATGGGCTAGAAAGTGTTCCAGCGAGTTAATATTACACTGTTTATGAACAACTGTCCCTGCAGGCTGCTCTGAAAGCGTGTGGGCAGAGAGGTCATAATTCAGGAATTTAATCTAGTTGTTGCAATGTTTGGGAATACTGCACAATTATTTTTAGGAAGGAAGCAATATTTTTTCATTAATATTTTTGCATAAAACAACCCCAGAAGAGCTCATAAACCCTATCAAATATAAATGTATATTTTTTTCGTTTTTCTCCAACTTTCCCATGTTACTTGACATACTTTCTACTCCATATGTTTTGATTTCAGTTTACAGAACTAACCCTAAATATTGATCCATTATCAAAATAAATAAGCATGTAAAATTTGGACTGCTAAACATTAGGTCAATTTCCTCCAAATCATTCTTAGTCAATGAATTAATGAGTGATTATAACATAGATCTTTTAGCTCAAACTGAAACTTGGCTTCAACAAGATGATTATGTAAGACTAAATGAGTCTACCCCACTCACTCATGTTAACTTTCAGACCGCCAGGAGCACAGGCCGAGGCGGTGAGGTGGTGGTGTGGCAGTGATCTCACACTTGGGTCTACTCTTGAGTCCTAAAATTTACAATGCATTTCGCTCAGGTGAAAGCCTTGTGTTATCAATCACTTGGATAAAGGCGTTTTATTCATAGTTATCTACCAATTCTACCAATCTACCAGTTTTCAACAGAGTTCTCTGGAGTTTAAATCCAACTTAGTGTTAGACTGGGATAAAAAAGTGATTGTTGGTGTTTTCAATATCCATGTGAATATGCAGTAAGTGCGGCTGCCTCAGTAATACCTTCAGCGCTCTGTTAGATAGCATGGCTTTCTTATACTCACAAGCACACTCTGGATCTTGTTCTAACATATGGAATAGAGATTAGTGACCTAATTGTCTTTCCTCAAAACCCTATTTACTGATCACCTTTCAGTTTATTCTTAAAGATAATCCAGCCCCACAGAATAAAAGTACAATGAAAAGGGAAAAGGAAAAGAACAATATCGGGAAAAGCTATCTCAAAGTTCAAAGAAACAATGGAACCAAAATTCAGTGACATGTCATGAGATCCTGCTGAGAGCAGCTTTAGTCCCAGTGTAAGTGATCAATTTGTTGACACAACCATGAAATCAGCTCCGTTAAAAAACAGAAGGTCATTAGGCCAAAACGAGCCACCCCATGGTACAATGAAGAAATGCGTTCATATAAGCAAAGAGTTTATTTTTGTCACTCCCACACGGAAGAATCCCTAAAAACATCTGCCTACTGTCCTATAAGCAGGCTCTGCGTAAGGTCCAAATGAGATACTATTAATTTTACTATTTTAAGCATTGTAGCCAGGCTAACAAACTGTCACAGCGCAGTAGCGTTTCAGTCCCTCTTCTATATTTTAACAATAAAGTCACAACAATTGGAGATTAACTAGATGAAATTACTCCCACTATTAGCACTGAGCAAGCCCAAGCTGTTCAACTAGTGTCCCATTTAGATCCATCAGTTACATTAGAAAGGTTCACTGCTGTTGATCAAGCAAATGAATTAAACTTGTATCCTAATCTAAACAGACTACTCAAAGACATTCACTCCCTAATTATAGATTATATTCTTAAATAATAAATGCCTCATTAGAAAGTGGTTATGTTCCACTGCCTTTCAAACTTAAACCACTTTTGAAAAAGCCTAATCTTGATTCTGCCCCTATTGGTAAACTATAGACCCTAGGTTTCCAATAGGTGGCAAGTGGGCAAAATGCGGACCGCCAAGCAATATGGTCTAGCCCACGGCCCAGCTTCCATAATTAAAAATATCAACGTTTTTTTGCGTCGCTTCCACAATGCAGTCACAGTGCATCTGCACCACATCCACAAGCTCCACCGATGTTCATGGTCGACCAGAAAGCCGGTTCATCTGAAACACTGCTCTGTCAAAGCAAAAATGCGTGATGCTGCAGACATAGTAAATAACACCTGAATTGATTATTTGGTGTAAATGTAACATGCGTGGAGGAACTGTTTGTTAGACGAGCCATCCTCTTACCTCCTGAGTGGTTCTGGTTCTACAGTCTATCTGCAAATTTAAGCCGGTCTGTCCATGGGAGTAGGATATCTCCTCCATGGTGGTTCTCCCCAAGGTTTCTACTTCTTGCCAAAGGGGTTTGTAGTTTTTCCCTTGCAGAGAAGGAGGGTCTAAGGACAGAGGATGTTGGGACATTTGCTAATTTCCTATAAACGTTGTTAAATCTGTTTTTCACTGTCAACCTTTGAGGCAACTGCTGTTGTGATTTGAATTCAATCAATTTTTTTTCTAAAAAATTCAATAAAATAGCAGAAAATTGAAATATTCCTGAATTCTTTCAGAGACGTTGCCATACACACTAGCAATATGGTTGTATTTGTGTACATTTTTAACATATTGCCTTACAATAATTAAAAATATTCCTTATTATACAAAAATGTGTTTAAATTTAATGTTCCTCCTGGCTAGCTCACTACATCTACTGACACTTATTTTGTTCTTTTTTTTTTTTTTTACTCCCAAAAGTGCTACTTTACTCCCAAAAGTGCTACTTGTATTTATTTTTTTATTTTTTTACTTGTTTGTTGAATTATTATGCTGACTGGCTATAGTATAGTCATTGAATTTCTTCCTTTTTTTTTTTGTTACCAGCTCCATTAAACCCAGAGTGGCCTTCTCCTTTGCTCCATTGAGTCTTGTAGATTTGCTTTGGCAGGTATTCAGTGACCTCATCATGGCTGCCGGCACACAGACGTTTTCCTCTCTGCTTGAGACCGGCTGTTATCTCTTCCCTTTATCTCTCTCTCTCTCTCTCTCCCGCTCTCTCTCTTTCCCTCTTTTTTTATGGAACGCTACCTTGCTCGTCTCACCTTTCCTCTCCAACAGGTGTCAGCGGCGAGTGAACTGCGGGGAATTGAGTCCAGAGATTGGCACGGCGCCGTCAGGGCAAGAGTATGGCGGATTGTGAGGTTTCTGTAGGGAGTAAATACAAGTGTGTGATCTGTTATGTGTGTATAAATAGCTCAGGATCCAGACGGAAATATTGGCAGGAAAAGGTAACTGAAGAGTTTATTTTATTACTTATAGATTTGTTCAGGATTAAATGAATGAGTCTGATTCTTGTACTTATGTTTAAGGTCTATATGACAGGTTAGACTACACATTTCACTAAAATGTAGTACTTCCTGTTTGGACATGGGCAGCAAATATGACATAGATAGAGGTAAGTCCACAACTGTTACCTGGCAAGCAACAAGACTGTAACAAGAATCAAAATCCACATCAATTACATAATTGCTATTATTTGACAAACAATATTACCATATTTAGAATTAGAAATGATGGAGGGGTCATCGTTATTTGTAGGTTATTGCTGCAAATATGTATTTGAACACCTGCCAATAAGTAATAATTCTGGCTCTCAAAAACCGGTTAATCTAACCTCGGACTGGGGCTCCAAGCAAGATCTCACCTTCTGGGGTCTCAATAATGATAAGAAAGCTGAGGAAGTTTATGGTTGCATGTTGTTATGTCCACATCAAGCACACACTTGTAATCTTGAGGTAGATGAGGCACAATGTCTCTGTAAAGTTAAGGCTTCACTTCTACTTTCTTCCCAGGGACCCCGAGATTAATTTGTCTTTGCTAATAGAGTTGCTTTTTTAACAAATGTCTCCAGACAATCCTCCATGAGATCTGATGGTTAAAAGGGGACAATACTGTATTGTAAGCAAACGGGAATGGATACACATTTAAAAAGCCTAAACTGACAATGCCTTACCTTATGACATTTCTCCAAAGAGAGAGTAACAAAGTTATATTATAGTTCTATTGCGGTATAAATTTAACTAATTAGACATGATTAGAAAGGCTGAGGCAAAAGAGCGCAGAGGATTCTATTAACATGGAATAAGAGGCAAAAGGAAGACGTAAATGCACACGCAGCAAACATTTGTCAGATACTCAAATCGACAAAGCAGTGACATTAGCAGAGCGAGTTTTACTATTTAGAAATAAGAGAGAGGAGTGAAAGGGCGGAGCATACATTTTTCACCAGATAAACTCAAACTCAAACGTGCACTTGTACCACACAGTGATGCACAGGTGGAGCTGCTCCTTTCCCTCCAAATGCAGGGTACATAATTGTGTTTTTTAATATTGCGTTGTAATTGCAAATGCAGTCAATCGTTCTGCCCAAGTTCACACATGTACTATTGACTATTGAGACGGACTCAGAATCAGAAAAACGTTTATTACCATTGTCAGTGAACAAAATTCACAAACTAGGAACTTGCTTTGGTGCAACATACAGCAATGAATAATAATAGCAAAGTATATCAAATAAGGCATGCATAAAATTAAGAATTTACGAATAAAATAAAAACTTAGTCTGAGTATATACACACACATTTACAAAATGTACACAAAATGTGCACACAGACTCAGTAGAATACTGTGGAAGGACACATTAACATCATCAAAAGAACAGAAATAGTTTTGTTTCATATCTCTGTTTAAAAATGCAGATTTACTGAGCATTTCATGTATTAAATTTAATTTCAGGCAAAGGCAATGATCTAGCCTGTACTCAAGCAGTTTAAACCTTACCATTTGATTGGTGGGTAAAGGCATAAAATAGATACATAATGCAACCCTTTTGTGGACATTTGTGGACTTTACCCATCAGCATACTCCCAGTTTTATTTTGAATTGAATTGTTTTTGATCAGTTCTGCTTCGTCCTTCATTTGAATGCTCATAACATTTAGTTTCCACCTTCGCCCTGCACACTGCTCTGAGGCCTCAAACCCATGGATCTATGCTCAAACCACGCTGAATAAACCTGTGTGGGAATTTGGATGTTTGCAGGTTCTGCCCTATCTGAGCATGTGCAGAGGAGAAGTGAAGCAGCAGCAGTGCCAAGTTTCAACAAACGGACTTAAAACTATCTTTTAGAGACGAGTCTGTGTTTGTAGCTAAGGCTCTGTTCATGTCAGGGATACAGGCAGTCCTTTACCAACATAGAACGCTAATTTGTGTAATGAATTGGTGGATGAAGTGATCTTATTGCACTATTATCGGATATCGAAGTCTAGCTCAGTAGGATCGGGGTTTGAAGCTTATTCTTGCGTTATGGTTTATTTATTTATTTTCCACTTTTCTATTATTCGCTGAATATTGACGAACACCCCAGGTCTGCTTGCCCCGCACGCGACTGTATATGATTAAGTCATGTTGGATCAATAAAGTGGTTAAGGTATACTTTAGTTTTTAGGACATTTGTGAAATTTGCATTTGACCCGTCCTTCAACCTGTGTCTCTGGGGCAACCAGTCAGGAGCAGTGAGCTGATCTTGAGCTTGATTTGGTCAGGATTTTCTCAGCATAATTGCATAATGTGCATGTTTTGGGTTGATGGTGGAAACCGGAAAATGCAGAATAAATCCACACAGACTCAGGGAGAACATGCAAACTGTGCACAGAAGGCAGGGCCCAGGAGTCGAACTCTCAACTTTCATGTGTGCTCTTTAGCCACACAGCCACCGTAAAACACAAGATAAAACATTGCATGCACTTGTTCATCACAAAATATCACAAAATGCATTGCGTCTTATCTCATATCATGTGTTTGCGTCACATCCAATTATTCATGTCTTTGTGTGTAAATATATTCAATTTTATATACAAAATCACAGTCGAACATCTTCATTACTAGTGTGCTCCGTGAGGCCATATGTACAACACTTCTTCATAGCACAACCACTTACCCCCCACGTACGGGCCCTGCTGTGACAGACAAAAAAACAACCCAGCACTTCTGAAACATATTTTTCCAATCGTTCGCCTCTTCTCACTTTGTTGGGGCAACTGAGAGGCCCGTGTGCACACTTCTTCCAACGCAAAACTCTGCCTAATGTTAAGCAGCAGCCTACTCAACAAGCTGTGTGTTTTTTCCTGTCCGCATCCTCACTTCTTATCATTTTTATGCTAAACTGGATTTTTTAACTATCCAATAAGCATATTTTAATGTGTAAAAACAAACCTGCAGTTGTAATTAACTTCATTCACCCGTGCTTCATTAATAAGCCTGTCACGACCATTTTTGACAGACGTATATTGCCTATGAAAATACCAGGCAATGTTCTCCACAAGTCTAAAAACAATGATTAGTGCAACAATTAAATGACTTTTTTACTTAAATAAAGTGAACTTTCACCAATGTCCAGTCTGAAAAAAACTTTCTCAAATCAATGTTCAGAAATTCACAGGGTCTCTTTTATATTTGCTTTCAAATACTGTGATATAATTGTTATTTTTCACAATATAGTCTAACAATTAATTGTCTATCTGATTCAGAATAATGATGGTTTGTATAGCTTTTTCAAAAGTTGATTTGCGGTAGAATAGAAAGCGCTCGTCCTGTGGAGGAGAATTCTGCTTTTGATCAGAACATCATTCTCATCTGGACAAAACCTGTCACTGAATGCAGTGATATGATTGGCTGATTAATGTTACATGCGAAAACCCTTTCCACCTTTCCACAAGAGGAGAAGCTGTGGCACACAATCAGTGGCATACATCGTGCTCAAAACACACATACAGTCACACTGAGGTGTTGGGTTCTCTCTGAGCGTGAGGGCAAAAGAATGAGGGTCAAAACAACCACAGCAGCGATGTGTGCGCTCCTCTCGCTTCTCTTGTTGCTCTAAATGAGCGGAAAACGTTTACGTTGAAACGCAATCGTTTCAGATAAATCTTCACATCTTCACGGCTGATCTCCCACGTTAAAGCTTTCCACAGACGCACAAGGAGGGCTGCACGGGGGCAATGTTTAGTGTCGGAGGCTCTGGTCCGTATGGGAGAGCGCTTAGGTTGTGGCACAAATGATGGTTTGCTCGTCTTTTTGTCTCTGGAGCTGTGGCTGTGGTAGTCGAGGAAAACCATCACTCGTGTAACCAAACACATGCACACATTTATACAGTTTCAAAAGGTCATTGTGCATTTTTTTAACCTATCGCCCGGTAGGTTGATAACTGTTGCTGACTCATAGGCGGTTTGACTTTGTGTTGGGGAAACTTTTCAGTGTGTTTTTTAAATATGATCTGTTCGGCTCTGGGCACGTCTCCCCTCTCAGCTGCTTGGACAGGGGTCATTTACTGTTGGGACAACTGGGGTTTTACCTGATTATTTAACAAGTTTACTGAATATCAGATCAGGTCTTCGCTTATTAAGATCACAGGAGATTTTTATTTTAGACTCTCGCAGAGTCAATTCAGAGCTAGGGAAAATGGTGTTCAGGAACTTTGCTCTCGACCTCTGGAATGAAATTCAAAGACTTTTTAAATTAAAGCATTTTATGCCTTTTAATGAATTCAAAGCACTTTTAAAAGACAATCCTCAGTGCCAGTGCTCTAGTTTTAAATGATTCTATTCCATATTGTGTGTTTCTATCAATGTAGTTTATTCATTATTTTATAGAATGTTTTGTTGGCATTTTATCTGTATAACTTGTGTTTTGTGTGTATAATTTATAATTGTGTAAATGTTTTATGTGTTAACAGGGCGCTCTTGTAAATGAGCGCTTGCTCTAAAGGGCCCTCCCTTTATAGATAAAGGTTATAATATACTGTTCATGAGCGGCTGTGGTCGCGGTGCAGAATGTGCGCTTTATGAAAAAAAAAGCGACTCAAGGTTTGAAGGGAAAGTGGGATAGTCCCCAAGTTCGTGTTGACTTGTGGACACAGTGTAGATATCAGTCTTTTATCCCTGTAACTCAGCGGCCACAACCAGTTTGCACAAGAATGACCAACCTTTAAAACCAAACCCTGGTCACTATGACCAGAGTGGCAGCTCCAGCTTGGCTCCACAGACGTTTGTAGATGCATCAGGATTATTGCGCGCAAAGGAGAGGGCGTGGATATTGTCCTGTGTGTGCGTAGAAGGAGGTGCTGGTCTCTAAACAGGTTCATAAGCTGACTAATGTGTTTGGTTCTCAGAAGCCCCACACCTGAACAGACTTTTTACCATGAAGGAAAACTATCAGGCTTGTGCTTCTATCAAACAAGGCCAAGAGGAGAGTACAGTGGGCCTATTCACACAGAGCTCTTCACTCGTAAACACTTTTTGAATGTAATGTTTTGACGTTAATCAAAAGATAAAAAGTCAGGCTGTGGAGGGTCTGGATGTGCACAGCTGCATAATTGAAAGCCTAATTCTTGCTCATTTTTGTACAATGTAGTTTCCTACTTCAGCCACCAGGAGAGACAGTGCCACCACTGCCTCCTCTTAAACGATGCCAATGACCCATGTCTTCTTTTGAGCACTCAGAAATTACACGGTTTTTTTTACCCAGATGGTGACATCACAGGTAGAAATCTGGATGTCTCCTGTGCAGTTTTTAAGCCCATTAACCATCATCAGACTTGTTTCTGAACATTTCTGCGTCAAAATGGTGTTCATAACAGCTGAAAGCTTGTATTAGCATTCTGGTCAACTTGCATAAATCGCTATGTTTTTTGTGTGTGTGTCTGTGTCTTTTTACGGTTCATTCTCACTGCTGCCAGTCCTTGCAGAAGAAGCACAGCGGGTGTAAATAATGTGTTTTCGATAGGCATTATTATATTATATTATATGTTATAAAACACACACATTTCCCAATGCCCAGGGCATAGGAAATGGGTTTGCTTGTTCACATCTTTTGTTACAGACAAGCCCAATTTGTCCATAAGAGTGTCCTAGCTCCTGCCTGTGTGAGAGAGAGCACTGATAACGTGGTATGTGGCATATTGCCCTTGCTATTGTATTACCTGGACAAGTTCAATTTGTGTTGCAGGAGAGGCAGTCAAATCACCTCTACATGCTATGAATAAACATGAGCCGGGCCGCTGTTGTTTATGAGAGGGCCAGATGTGCGTGGTTTGGAGAGGTGAGGGAGTGGGGACAGGAGGCGAGGAAGGTTGTATGTATGCTGGTTTGGGACATAAAAAACTAGACTGTGGAAGGCTAACGGCTATTGAAAGTGAAAAAAAAGGAACAGATTATATACGTGCTATTTATCTTCCTTTTTGTTCATGCACATAAAAATACTACGAACAAACTGAATTATTATGCACCCCAATATGACATTATGACATTTAGAATAAATACAATGTTAGTTCAGCTTATGTTTATGCCCTGTACTTCAGTGATAACACAGTAATCTAGAGTGTTTTGTATGCATTATTGTATGCATTATTGTATGCTACAATCTTTTCAACTCCTGGAGTGAATTGGATGACTGTACTAGAAGAGTGTATCTAATATTTCCAAAAGAACAGAGAGAAGACAGAGGTACCAGTGTCTTGTCTCATTATTCATAGTCACAATGTCACAGATATGTCGCACATGTATAATCTTACCGCTCACTAAAGCAGAATCAAATGGCAAATTACCCATGAAATATATACTGCCTAGATATATTGGGGAATGACAACATTTTCAGAGTGTTTCAAGTTCTTTCTTGTATACCTTCAGAGATGTCGTTATGTAAACTAAGTAGGTAAAGTATTGCCCTTGTGGGAAAATATATCCTATACATTTGACCCATCCTTGACCAAACGTGTCTGGAGCAGGCCAACACCTTGGGACCAATCTCCATATCCTGAGCTTGGCTTGGTCAGGGCTTACTTAGCTGAAGCATTTTGCTCATTGCACATGTTTTATGTTTTAGATATTATTCTATGCACATTTAATAATTTATACAATGTACAAAACATTTTCGTTTTCCTTCTTTCCCCAAGTGATGGAAAGAGTTGCATGTTGTCAGAAAAACAGTGGAATAGATGGTAGTGTATTATATTGAGCAACAGAAAGTAAAGTATAACGATTAGGGGTCCAAAAACGGAACCTTGGGGGCCCCTTGAAATATTCATATTACCACACTGCCAGGAGTTGTCGATCCGGATGTTCCTCAACTGCCTGGAAGAACCCTCTTCACTCTAGATGAACAGCTCTTCATCTGCCTGGATGAACTGTCTTGCTAGATGAACCATCCTCTCTCCTCCTGAGTGGTTCTAGATCCACAGTCTATCTGAAAACTGAAGCGCATCAATCTGTCTGCCCATGCGAGGACTTCTCCTTCACTGTGGGTCTCCCCGAGGTTTCTACTTTCTTCCAAAGGGTTTTGTAGTTTTTCTTCGCCGAGAAGGAGAGTCTAAGGACAGGGGATGTTGGGACATTTGCTAGTTTCCTATGAACACTGTTTCTGTTTTCATTGTCCCCCGTCGAGGCAACTGCTGTTATAATTTCAAGCATTAAAAAAAATAAAATAAGTTAATAATCACCTAAAACCAGTCATCTTTCTCTAGGGACAATTGTACCCAAAGAGAGGGCATTTCTTTTTTCCTCTGAGGAATCGAACCATCAACCAACTTTCTCCGGCACAATGCACATGCACATTTCTAACCATATTCTCAACAACATATTTCATCGTTATTGCTCACATCATCCATCCTAGTCCCTGTCATTCATGATATGCACAGTTCTTCCCAGCATGCAATTCAACCATCCTGCTAATTACAATCAGCCTGAATCCTGGTATGCCCTTTTTGTCATTATTCTTTCTATTTCACTTTGTATCAACTGCCAACCTGTCTGAGGTTTGACATCTGCTAAAATGAGACATCAGAAATCCTTTTTAAATACTTGAGGTCCTCCACAGATCAGTTCAGCTCTTTGATGGTGAAATAGATTAGATAGAGTACGGTATTAATGAGCCAGATTACGCACAGCCGTCACTAACCGGATTACCGCTTCCATTTTCTGAGAGTGACAAGTTTGAAAATGTTTTAGCTTCTGTTTTCGATACAGGCATTTAAAGCTAGGGTCAAGGAGTTAGCATTACCTCCAGGACACAAATCAAACATTATCGATGTGTCAAATGAATGCTGATGACAGTTTAAAAGAAACATGGTTGGAGACTACTGTGGAGACAAGGCATTCAGATCTCCTCAAACCTTTCAGGCCGGGACCCCCAAAATAACCGTGCAACCAATCCGGGACCCCCACTGCTAAATTAAATTGTTGTCTGTGATCATTTCAAGGTGCCAAACATTTAAAAATCAGATATAATCATGTTTATTTGAGTGGATTATTAAGTAATTGATGTAACAAGACTAAAATATACAGTTTAATTAAAAAATACATTAAACACAGCGTCATAATTATAAAATCAACTCATCTCGCGACCCCCCCAGCTCAGACCCCCACGCTACTTTGACTCTTAGAAGCGATAATAATCATAGTAGTTGTAATGTTCATTTATAATTAGTGCCAGATTGGAAAAAAAAATACTTTACGTACAAATATTTAAGTGAACTAACATCAAAACATTGAGGTAGTTAACGTCCTTAAAACACTGTGTACATTTTTAGCTGTCTATTTTGTAACATACAATTTGAAAACCTGGGTCAGTAATTACAATTAGCTTTAGGCCACAAATCCCTGCAAAGTGAATGATGCGTTGATTTGAAGTCATTGACGGATAACAAAGAATATGGTAATTGCACAGCAGGAAGGAGGAACCTAGTGTCGCAAGAGTGATATCTAAAGAAGGCTATTTTGACAACTTAATTTTGTCACGTCTTGGTATTACTTTGAGTTGCACTGATTAACCTCATTAAAAAGAATGGCAGTGAGAGCTCAAAGAGATTGTGGGTAGCTTTTGTAGTTCCCGGAGAAAAGATTCAGTTGTGAGCGAATCAAACGAGGAGCCATCCGAACGCCACATGAAACAAAGACAGGATGACAGCGACTTTGGCTGAGCCTTGTGAAATGGAAGCCATATTTGAATTCAGATCTGCGGCTTTGTGCTTTTTTACACTAATTGGGAATGCCCCTTCTCTCTCGTTTTGTCCACTGTAGCAAATATCCCAAAAACTTGTATAAATAAGACTTTCCCATTCACAATGTTTTGTTTTTTGACATAAAATGCTTTAAGAAATATGTAAACGTGAGATGTAAAGGACGTAGGCAATTTTGTAGAACCTTTGCTTTATCTCAAATAGCAAAGACCCCATCGCCGGGCACTCTGTCGCTGCAGGTCTTATGCATCTCTTTTGTATGGTCAAAGTAAGAACCTTTTTAACCAAATCCAACCAAATCTTCTCAAACTGGTATCTTTGTGTTTGTTAATACATGATTCATTCTATACAAAGAAAGTACTACAGCCTGTCTCAAGGTTCAAGGTTACTTTATTTGTACCTGTAGATAGATTTGTTCTGCAGTGAAAACAGACATGACAAGTACGCAAAGACTCTCAGTATTAGAAGTATCACCCAGTAAAACTATTAAAATTGGATGAAAAGAAAGAGAAGCACTCTAGGTTTTGTTTATTACAGTAAAGTGATCACAGTGGGAACAAAGCTATTTGCATTTTGCATCTTGGGCCCTGAAGCCTCTGTAAAGTGTGCAGTGGGTGGGACTCTTCGTTTAAGATACGGGGATGCTGTGCTAGTCTGTGCAGCAGGCGACTGGACCATTTTACAATTTGGTCTGAAGATTTTCTCTGTTTCAAAGCCTGGCCAAACCATGACACTAAAGACAAACGATAAAACAGTTTCAATAAAACATAATCATTATGGTTCTATCAATATCAAAGTGTGCCATTTTCCTCAAACGGTGCAGTCGCTGTTGACACTGTTCTCTTCATAGTTCACTTTACAAACAATGGTGGTCCCAAGGTACTTGTATGATTCCACTTGCTCTGATCTTCAATTAAAGAGCCTGTGAGGTTTCCTAAAATCCACAATCATGTCTTTCGTTTTGCTACATTTAGCATTAGCATTTATTCCTCACACCAATGAAACAAGTCAACTTGACCCTGGCTGTTCTAATCCTCATGAGGCTGACAATAATGGAGTCATCTGCATATATGAGGATTTTCCTGTTTTCATATTTGCTCTGACACATGTTTGTATACAAAATATACACCCTTGTGGAGAGTTGGTTGAAAGGAGTGCCATTTACTCTTACTCTCTGAGTCCTGTTGATTAAAAAGTCAAAAGTCCGCCCCAGCAAGTTTTTGCTCTGATCAAATTGTTCATGGAGTCTTTGAATTAAAACATGGAGTTGAATTATATTAAAAGCTGAAGAGAAGTCAATAAATAAGAGGGGCTGGCATGTGTCCAATGACAGTTCAAGTGTTTAAAAAGCATGTTTAGCATCCTGTACTCACCTGTGAGGCCCATATGCAAACTGCAGGGGGTCTAGAGCGTCTTTAAAAGGTCACATCTTACACAATTTTCCAAAGTTTTCATTATGACAGATGTAAGAGCCACCGGACTACAATCATTTAAGGTTTTGGGGCAACTTGATTTTAGAATAGGTACAACTAAAGCAAATGTAAGTATTTGTTAAAAAATATAGTGCAAGTAAGGACTTACTTCAAGGATTTAAGTAATGGCCACTGTCGGGGCCCGTTGCTTTCATTTACTTTAATTGCACTTAGGGCCCTTTTATGTCCTGCAGCTCAATGTTGAAGTGCTCAGTGTCTGTAAGAATGTACTTCAGTTCAGAAATGTCCTTGTCAAGAAAATCCAAATGGTTTGACGTCAGAATTAAACCCTTCTAAAAATATGCTGTTTTTTGTCTCTGAATTTTAGATTCAAGCATCATTTCCATGCTCGTCCAGGCTGAGCCAAGTTCCTTTGCTGCCATCCTGCTTTCCAATTTTGATTTGTACACCTGTCTTGCTTTCAGCATTTCACTTCTGAACTCACGGAGGAGGTAAAAGGGGTGCAGCGATACCGAAAGAAGCTCCAAGTCTGGCGTACATATACGTTCTCTGATGGTGACAGATTTACAGTAATGCTGATTCATGTAAAGACATACCCCTCGTCTGTAGCAGTTCTGTTGTCTCAGCCACCCAGTCCAGATGAAAGGGGACTCCAAAGCCATCAGCGCGTTTGCCACGCTTCCTCCTCCTTCCTCTGCTCTTGTGATTTATTAACAAATCCATGTCCCGGTCGTTGTCGGTGAGCCACGTCTCAGAAAAAGCCATAATACCGCTGTTCGTGAAATCTTTCTGAAGTTCGACGCAGGCCTGAAGTTCATCCAATTTATTCCTCAGGGATTGGACATTTCCCATGTCTTCTTATCATTCCACTGCAGCCAGAACGCACACAAGCATTTGGAGTCTAGTGCAGTGGCTCAAGCGCTTATCTCAGAACAGGAGGTACGTCTGTAGGTGTAATTGTGTATTTATGATCCTGTGTGTGCATCCGTATATTTGTAGGTCTATGCAGACAATCTGGAATGATTGTAAACCAATTGTATCATATTTGCTGTCATAAACTCAAAATAAAGCCCATCAATCAAATTGGGATAGCATTTTAAATATACTTTATCATAACTGTTTTAATACATGAGTCCAACCTGTCATTAAACGAGTGACAAGCATTCTTTAATGTTTTCATCTGAATGTATGTACAGATCTCCAAGCACTAATTGGGGAAGCCTGGTGTCTGCGGCTCTTTCTTTCTCTTTTCCTCTCGTTTCTCTCCGTCTTGCCCTCTCCTCACTCGCTGCAGCAGTCGGAGGATTACAGAATAGGCTTAAGGAAACAATGGGCCTAACACAGGGCTTAAGTGGCCAGAACCAAACTAAATCTGCTGCCGGAGTAATCCTCATATTTTAGGCAATTTTGTAATTATTTTAGGCCTCCTCCGTAACCTATTTTTCTCTGATGAGTTTTTAAAAGCTTTGCCTCTTGTCTGAAAAGTTGCGTTCAGGTTTTGTAATTGACTGTTAATAAACTGTTAAATCCCATCCCCGACACTGAATGGGATAGGGTTGAGTAAACGATAGTTGTTTTATCTTTTTCGGTTTGCTGACCGAAGTAAGACAAGCTGAAAATCAACGGAGATGCGCGAAGCCAAGCGGCATGTAAACATTGGGTTAAAGGCCGACGCCCACCGGAGCGCGTCAGCTGAACACACTGAACACCGTGCGTCAGGGCTCTCAAAAAGGCTTTAAAACAACTCGCGGGGTGCTGCGCAGAAGAAAAGCAAGAGCCTGCGCTGCTTTCTCTGCCTCTGCTGCAGTTCTTCGGGCCTCTCCTCCAAGGTCACAATGCTCCCTCTGTACGTCACAGAGTAGATATCTGTCTCTACTCAGCGCATATGTGAGGAAAGCATGTGTTTGCAGCAGCTGCGCCACGTCCCCAATTCAACAAGTTCCGAACCAAGTGTGTGCACGCTCAGAGAAAATAATGGAGGTGCCTATTTCCCGATCCTGGTGTGCGTTGGCCTTAAGTCATCCTGGGTTTCTGTCGAACTTTATCTGGTTATTTTAAATAAAATGGCGAGAGAAAATATGAACTAGATTGTTTAGGACAAGGGACTACAATCAAAAAAGCGTGTCCCACTCCCATGTGTCCCTGGATGACTCTGTTTGGCTTGGCTCTAGGCACGGAGGACGGAGAGATAACCAGACTGAGATCCTCCACCGGCTCACACAGGCTGTTTCAAGCACCATTACTTTGATTGACTGATTTATTATTTAGTTTATTTTGGCCACAGATACAACTGGAGTGATTCACCTTCTATTTGAGGACATGCAGCTCTAATGCCCATTTTAAAAAGGCATAGAGACTATTTTTTTGGCTGAAGGCTACGCTTACCTGTGAAATGTGAAGTGGGTGAGTTTAAATGTGCTAATTCGAGCAGTGGCCATACGTGCTTGCCAATGCCTGATCTCGCCAGCTCTCGGAAGCTAAAGCAGGACAGGGCCTTGGATGAGAGAATGTCGTCAGCCAGAGGAAATGCCGTTGTGTCCTTAGGCAAGACACTTCAACCACATTGCCAAGTAAAGTGCTTTGAGTGCCTTGGAGGTGGAAAAGCGCTATATGAATACATTGTAATGATAATAATGAAGGTTATGCAGGTGACATCGCAGCATTGGAAAGTTTATCAGTGAGTGGAAAAAGCGTGAGTCAGTGATGAATAATGACATGTTCCCCTGTAAGAGCACAAAACGCATCTGAAATGTGAAAGAGCTTCTACAGACTCAACAAATATGAAAGTCTACAACTTCTTTTGTGATTGTCTTGTTTCTTTGTCCTTTGCTGCAGCACTGGAACCTGCTGCAAACCCGTTTTGAACAGTAAGCAGATAACTGATTATTGTGTTGAAATTATTTAAATAAAATGTATGACTTTTTCAGAGATCTACCCCTTGATAGATATGTAAAATGTCCTGTTCTTGTTCTAAATATATTTCAATCCCTGCTAAAGTAACAAACAGGGGCAAACACATCAAGGTAATGAATGATTGCTGAGGAGGATGCTGAAATACAGGTATTCGCCCCAAAGGTTGATGGTAATTTCCCAGTTTGGTAGACTGGACGTGCAGAATTCCAAACAGTTTAACACACATGTTACTGCATGCTTACTCCTTGTAGCCTGTCATGAGTGGTTACCTGAACTGCAAATGAACCCCCGGTCGGCCAGAAGAGGTCACCAAATTGCTCTTTACTGACCAGATCGATATTCTTCAAACCCCCAGCACACTTTGAACACCACCTTTACCTCTCCATACACTTGACTTAGACAGAGACGGAGAGAATGGGGGAGAACGGGAAAGAGTGCTAACGAGGGATGAGAAACGAGTGGGACAGTTTGGAGGAGAACAAAGGATGGTCAAACACCACGGACTGTAGAAGAAAGCAGCAGAATCCCCCCAGGCCTGTGCGTTTCTAAATGTGGAGCTTGTAAATGGAAGCGCACTCCACTCGGCTTGTTCTATCTCTTCCAATCTTGTGTCTGGACCTCTACAGGCGGGACAATGTCAGGTAAAGCAGGGCGGCGTATAGCGGATTTGTACTGTATATATGTGCGGTATATGAAAGCCAAATGGCAATGTTCCCTAGGGTAAATTTGCTATTTGTGGTGGAAGATAGGCGAACGCAAAGGGAATTCTAAGGTCAGGGATATGCATGTTGAGTGAGGCGTGTGCTTGTGTCGGGATGGGAGCCTGTATGGTACAAACTAAAGCCAATGTGCAATGAGAACCTCTCACCCTGACAGCATATGCTACTGGAACAGCACAGACACATAAACAGATATTATTCCAGTACATTTTAGCCAGGAGTTTCAGAATCATGGAAAAATGAGGAACGTCGCCATAATTATTAACAATGTAAAGCAAAATAGTATATATTTGAAATTGGAAAAGTCCTCAAAATGTTGCCTAGAACATGAAGCTGAAAGCCTGTGAATAAAATCTTTAAAATCTTATGTCATCGGCTGCAATAGATTTTCAATGATTAAATGACATTTGCTCTATATGCTAATGGCTTTAAGGCTTAAAAATAAGCAACACTTCGGCATAACCATGTAGAAATGTCACGTAATTGGCTAAAACAATGAAAAAAAAATGCTTCAAAAATAACAAGCTATAGTGGTCAATATTTCTGTGCAGTGAAAGCTAATCTGGATTTTATCTTTATTCTAAAAGTGTAATTAAATTAAATCTGATTTTATCTTTATTCTAAAAGTGTAATTAAATTTAAAAAAAAAAAAAAAAAACATATCTATAGACAACTATATAGATCTTAAAATTAGGCTCTGATATTTTCATTTGCCAAAACCATCTTGATTTTCATGTTTTGTTATATTCTTTGGCCAATCACGGTTTCTTCATTTTCCCTTTTGCCAATTCTGGAATTTAGAATGTTTTTGCTTTTTACTTTAAAACGGTCCGTAGTGTTATAACGGAATCTTTCTCAAACTTTTCAGATTGGAACATGAAGATCGGAATTCCAGTCATAATCGTTTGAGGCAACAACAAAAAAAGTAAAAAAAAGAAAAAACATTTACAATATTGTAATTTTGTGTCTTGAAATGAGCCCATTTACAGAAACGAGAAGTTTGGACGTTCATATTATATTACAAATAAAGGATTGCAATGTGTTAACCCCCTTTGCATTGTTCCCAAGAAACACAAGTCAAGCCTCCTCTATAGATATACTAGCACTTACTTTAACAACAAAAACAACCGCAATACATATTCACAACAGTCATCTTGAGACAACACCACCTGTAAACTCCTGAAGGACAAACATCTGCCAACCTCCAGGTACAGTCTTGTTTACGCCAGCTCTCCGACATTTACGGATCGCACTGTTACAGAACGCCTGATAATGATCGACGATATCCAATCATCCTTTGTTGCCTTCCGTTTGAATAAATCTCAGAAGGCAGTGAGGGAGACATAGAGAAGCCCCACCTGGGAACGTCCCACCAGGCTCACAGACAGCTGCTCATTTCAAAGACAGATTACAGCTTCATTTACCAACTGTAATTAATGCGCAACACCTCTCGTGTGCGTTAGTGGGCCGCTCTGCATTGGAGAACCAACGAGGAATCACTCCAGCGCCGCGTGGGGAAAGCGGTCCATCTTTTAATGCGAAGATAATGACTTTATCTCCTCTCTACGTGTGTCACAGCAGAGCGCGTTCGCTGAAAGGTATGTTTGTTTTAATTAAGGCGATAGTTGTTTTATTTTCAAAGCAAGGCAGGACGCACCGACATTTTGCCGGAGGCTCTGACAGCTCTGCCGTAGAGAAAGAGCCTGACATCCAAAATGACTATGGTACAGGAATCGGAGTAGGATTTGAGAGTGGTATGCTGTTTTTCAAAAGCACACAAGCTAAGTGAGCCGTAGTGTTGACAGAAGATGACACATTTTCCTCTGAGCCTTTGATGCGGCTTAGATACATACTTTGAGGAAAAAGTCCATTATTTAGAAAATGCATGGATTCAAAGAAAGCATGCTGGTGTATTTTGTCTTTCCGAATTTGTGTCTCTTCAGTATTATTTGGAGGCTTCTAGTGTATATGCATTTTTGCTTCGCTGAAATCTTTAATGAAAGTGTATAGTTCTCTGTGCGACACATTTTACGAAAGCCACACTACAGTAATTGCATGGTTACAGCGAAGGTTGACCAGCCCGGATTACATGCTTCTCTAAAGGCCGGAACACTTAAACAACTCACTTTGAGATGATGAAGTGTTAAAAAAAAGATCCGAGCATTGCACTTGCAATAAGTTCATACGCAAGTCAAAACTGTGCTTTTTTTTATTTCGTCAAACGTGAATCGGAACAATATTTGCTCAGAAAGTTGCCGATAGACGACACAGGAAGTCGTGTGCCATGTTTACTGCGGCGAACATGAAGCAGCTGATGAGAACACTGCAGTTTAGCTTCACGAGAGCGCAGTAATAATTATCCTTTTCGCGATTTCCCGTGTTCATCACTCCGTTTGCTCCTGACGCTTTGCTCGGCTGTTGCAGTGGGGATGTTTTATGGTTATGAAGTCGCAAATCAGAGCCTTAAATAGGGCAAAAGAGCCTGTAGTGTGATCCGACCTTAACACTTTACAAAGACCTGACACTGGTTTATGTCTCCCTGAATTCAGCTCGGGTTGGGGTTGCCACAATACCACAGACAACTGCAAAACATCTCAGACATTTGTAGAATCAATGAGTCGAGGACAAAACGCTGTTAATCTGAGGTGACAGAAGTTTGATTTTGTTCTAAATGATGGATGACCAATGAGCTCCTCCGTTTCCCATGTGTCACTGAAATAAACAAACATGATTGCATTGTCTGAATTTGGCCCGAGACGCAGTGGAGGAGGTGGTGACCATCTTCTGTGTATAATGTAGAGGGAGAATCAGGCTGGATCATAGGTATATACAGTACAAGGGGCAGCACTGTTGTATTCTGTGACAAATATATATCATATTTATAAATCCAAACAAAGCTGTTAACCATGAATTATACTTGTCCTAAGTATCCTAACTCCTCAAATTTGAATGGAAAGTGTGTCAAAATCTCTAATACGAAACAAATAATAGTAATAAATACAAATGTCAGCTTTTTCAGCTTTGGTAATTTGGTAACGCTCAAGCATGCGATTTAGGCTATTTATAGTCCATGCATTGGTCAATCGATTCAAAATATGGTTTGTTTGCCATCCATTTATAAACAAAATTATACTATTAATTTGTCATGGACCACTCTCCTATTTAATTTTAAAATAAAAAGTAAAAAAAAAACATTAAAAAAAGAACTCCATTGAGGACCAAAAAGCATGGAGTCTCCTTTGGTGCAAAATTTAGATTAGGGGATGTATCTGCTTGAAATGGATTAAGAGACAGACTACGGTTCCTAAGAAATATGATTGCATGCATATTTCTCCAATCACTGAACTTGTGAAAAGGTACATAACGCTAAAAACAAACCTAAAATTCAAGCAACTCCAGCAACGTGAATTAATTAAAAGGTTCTTGCTGTATTTCAGTGGGTTTATCCGTTCGCTTTATCCGGAATAAAGTCTCTAAAAACAAATAAATTACTGCCATAATCTTGCTGCATTTTCTCACCTTGTTTCAAACACCGACTCTGACGTGCACTAGTTTCAAATGAAGTATGGCCAACAATCACAGTTGATCTACATCAAAACAATACAGGTATTTGAAATCATATAAACATCTGCTCCTCAATACATCCCACAATGCCACAATGATTGCAGCGACACTTAATTTAACTGAAACTATGAAATATTAGCCAAGAAATATTTCATCCCACCAACCATGCCAAACCCACACAATGATGAAAAGGTAGAAATGCAATCAACATCTCAAAATACTTACCACAGTGTGAAATTTGGCCAAGATATTGTCATGTAATCTCTAACCCAAAACTCCGCGTTGTGACTAGAAGCACCTTTGTACTGGAACGCTCTCTTGCAGACTTCTCCGCATCAACAACAGAAGGTGTACCAGCGCTACACGCCTGGTCCTCAGAAGTTCACGAATCAAAGAATAAAGAAAGCGAGCGACTACAAAAGGCCCCGACAATATGGGGGAGGTCAGAGCGGTGTCTTCCCGGGCTGTGTAGAGAACTGATGGAGAAATGTCAAGCGTGGCATTCAATCACCGAGCCAGCAGTCGTTTAGTACTCAACTCTCTCCAACAGAAGGCCAGGAGGAAATTAGATTGGTAGAACAAAAAAAAAAGAAAAAAAGAAATGAGGGATAGTCCAAAAAGTGTTGGAGACGGAGTTGTAGGAGACGTGACACCAGGAGATGAAGCGTGGACGTGTCTGACAGCACACAATACGTCCAGATGGCGCTGGTTCCTTTGTTTAATTTGATGGACACTTTATATGCAAAGTCAAGACTGACAGAATTGCTGTGTAGCCTTTGTTAAAAAGTTAGCCATCATTTGACTTATGTTGCCATGCCAAACTTCTGCAAGGAATACGAGGTTATACCATGACATGACGTGGTTTCTTTGGTTGAAAGTAAGTAGAGCAAATATTGTTCCCTCATCAAAAACATACCTGGAGTTGTATTCATCATCATCATGTTTGGTAAGTCCTCACCCCTCCGAGCCTCAGAAAACTCTCTGAATTTTCTAGATTAATGACTTCATAAAACGAGCTCTGAGATCTTCTGCGCTGTTTTTAAGTTCAAGTCATCGCTCGTCATTCGAGTATTTCTGCCATTAAATCAAGTTCAATGTGTGCCTGTATTAGCATGTTGGGGAAAAAGCTAGATTTTTTTATCTCTCCAATGTAACTCTGTAACACTGTAATTCTGTAACGCTGACTGATTTGGAGTGTGCTTTTTGTAGACCGTTTTTCTACTTCTAAAACAAGAGATACCAAAGCATATGTACTCAAGAGAACGTTAACAATACAAAAAAATGCATAATGTGTCCTTTAAGTTCATGTATCACATACTACACGTTGAAATGTTACTGTTTCATTGTGTAAACGTGTGCATAACTGTCATCAAATCATTCTTTAAAACCAACGGGATAATTATTCTAAAAAAATATAATATATATATATTTTTTAATCAGTTTATTAGAAGTTTATTTGAGAATCAGTGAAGTTTTTATGACAGTACACGTAACTACAACGACAATGTCTCCAAGCTAGGTACAAGCTGAAGTGTTCTTGATCTTTCTTCTTTTAGGAGGGCATATTTCTAAAACATACCAAATACACAAAGCCCTTTTCCAAGGACATTTTTCTGTTTAAAGATTTAAGACTTCCTTTTTGTCTTTCATAAGTATCAGACAATTTTCGTTACAAAGGGTAAAAATGTTTTTTTGTTATATATATATATATATATATACACACATACATACATACATACATACATACATACATACATACATACATACATACATACATACATACATACATATACATATATTAATATATTAAATCCATACCTGAACTCTAAAGACCGGTTGATAGTCAAGTCTGCTGTCCTAAACATTCCAGCTTCCACGGCTCTAATCAGGGTCCAGGTGCATTGTGGGAAACCAAACTATTTAATTTGCATTTATTTATTTACCAGGACAATAAATAATCATATTTGGCTCATAAGCAGACAATTCTGTGCCAAACCTCAGCAGTTCCAAGCTGTTTTTAATCAGTTTTCTATTTAGTCTTTGTGGATGGACCAATCACAGTGCTTGTGGTCCCAAAACTGCACAGCATGCTCGGCAGCCTTTTCTAATTGGCTATCAAGTGCGTCGCAGGGTTGTGCAGCACATCTGCGGTCATTTGACGCTTGACTATAAACCAGCCTTAAAAGGTGGTTGCCTGTATCTTTGTTACAAGAAATATTTGTCAGTGAATATATTGTGAGTATAGGTTAGGTTGGCTGATTTGTGATCGCTGTGATTGCTTAAACTTTAAATTACCTCAGGGTCATCGAAAGTGGTTATTCTCCTTTGACAGAGGTTATTGGTCTCAGTGTTTTTGCAATTTGAGCCTTTTTCTCCCAAACCCACTTGACTCTAACAATCCCACAAATGTGAATGTTATAATTACAATTATTAAAATACTGCTGAATCAGATTAGGTCACATTCAGTGGACACCAGAGTTTTAATAATAAAGATTTCATTTTAGTACATTTTCCTTTTTCTTTTTTTGCTGTTGTAAATATCTTTTATTTGAAAAGCAGGGCGGAGTTTAGCTGCTGCCCTGTTTGGCAGCCAGCCTCTTGTCCCTCTCCTCGGTGCTGGTGAGACGGACACCCACGGCTTCGTACCCTGAAAGACCACCACAAACGAGGTCAGAGACGAGGAAGAACCTCAGACAGAAGTGTTCAACGTTTAGAGAAACAGTCTGGGTTTAACTCAGTAGCTCAGAACTTCTTAGAGGGTTTGGTTTTTGATTAAAGTGTCTGTAATCAGGAGGTCTAGATTAAAGCAAAACCCAGATTAAAGTATAATTTGAGTCACAGAGCTTCAGACAGAGCAGTGCCTCCAGTTGCCTCCTTAGGCAAGACACAACAACACTTAGTCTTGTATAAATGTAGTAAGTACGTGACTATAGGGTTTGGTCGAAGGTGCAGATTGACAGCCTCACTTCTGTCAGTCAGTCCTAGGGCAGCAGTATCTTGAAGATGGTATGGAGGATTTTGGAGGGCCAATCACCGCTGTAACGTCCACATAGATCATGTCAAGGATTTGTCCCTGCTCATGTCATTCAAATCTGCTTACGTCTTTCTCTCTCTGTGGGTTATTGGTGCGGAGTTTGTCGGTGTCCTCCTCATTATTCCAGCTCCACTTGAGCCGTGAGCGCAGATAATGGCTGAAGGTCAGAAGAGGACAGGGAAAACAGTCTTTGAGGTTTCTGAGAAGAGGCGAAAGGCTTCAGAGGAGAGGAACAGGACAAGGGTTTTCCTCAGGGATTTGTGTACGTGATAGAGTGCCTTGCAATCGCAAATTTGACTGTATCTGTGCAAAACTTTTACTCAACCGGTAACTTTGCCTCACTGTTACAAAAGTCCAAAACTTACATAACATGTATGTTGTAACAAAGTGAAGAAGACTTACTGGTGGTGAGTCTGACATGTTTGTGGCTGTAAACAGATGCACATGTATCTAAGCACATGCACCTCACACTTTAGGTGGGCGTTCCCTCTGGAGGAGCAGCGAGGGAGGGGGGAGTACAGCACATGTGCAGTGAAGAGCTACAAACAGATTATTGCAAAAATCCTCAAATATAGCTTTAAGCTTTTAGTATGTACAGTAGTTGACTATCAGTTATATATATATATATATATATATATATTTGTATATATGTATTTTTTATTTTTTATTAGTCGACTAGTCAAACAATGATTTCTATAGTGCATTGATTTCTATTGTGATTTTTAACCAGACAAAGGAGAAACTAGTCAGTGAAGTCACTGAAATCTTTTTAAGGGAGAATATTTACTAATAAAGTTTATTATTGATGAAAATCAGAGAGTTAATTCTATTTCAATATTTTGATTTTAAAATGTTCCTGTCTTTGTTATAAATAAGATTGGCGATACCACAGTTTTTGATATTGATACGATACTAACTACTCGGGGTTAAAACTTATACCGACACTCAACACTGGTCTAACCTCAGGGGTGAAGATTTTTCATTAACTCTTAAAGAAAAGATTTCAAAAAGACTCTAAAGGACAAACAGGACACTGACTCAGCAGGATCAGGTGTTATACAAGAAATAGCCCTAATATGTCAAAAATGAATGTTTAGCCTTCAAATGTACATGTTAATTATATTGCACATGAATTAGTATCAATATTTGCATAACAGTTTTTTTCAGAAAAAAATACGCCCATCCATACCTCCAGATAAAGACCAATGGCAAAAAAAATAGTGAACAATGATTTTAGCTTATTAGTAGCACTTTTAGAAACTTCAACAAGCCAGCGTAAGACATTATTAGTATTAAGAGTGAAAATGTAGGGAACCATTATTCTGAAAAACACATCTCTTTCTTTTAGGTCAAAGTTCGATTTTTCACTGTTTCTTTTATTTTTTTAATTTTTTTTTGCATTCTCACATAATGCTGTTGATGAGAATTCTCGAGTGGAGCATAAACATGTCAATCCTGATCATAATCAAAATGCACACATACAGTAAGCGCTACAGTAGCACCTTTGTGGACCCCGTATAATCCTGTTCAGACGAAAATGGAGTTTGACGTAAAACAAATGTGGAGAGAACATACAGTATGTCCTGAAGGTACAATGCTTTGTGTTGAAGTAGAATCATCTGAAAGAGCGTATACTTAGTGCTTACAGTGGAGGAGAGAGAGGAGAAACAACCGTGCATGGAGAGGACGCGTGTAATATTAGATTTAGTGCAGGTAGATTTGGGGCATTTATATTAGATTCGGAGCAGATGGGAAACACTTTCAGCCCTTATGACACCTTCAGGCTTATGCACAGGTTGAGTGTATTTCTAATTGTTAGCCCATGCCTCGTGAACAACTAGCGTTATAGCGCCTGCATGGCCACAACAAGGCGGACCAAAGGAATTCATCGTATTTAGAGTGTGTGTGTGTGTGTGTGTGTGTGTGTTTGTGTGTAGCAGCTTCTTCTCCCTTCTTTTTGGCATGTAATGTGAATTAATCAAACCGCTGCATTCGGTGAGTGAGACACAGAGGAGTGATAGAGAGGAACACAAAGCCCAGCACATGTCAGATTTATATTCTTAATTATAGTCTAAAATCATGCTCTTGTTTTGACTTATTATAACTATTAAATGCTAATAATTGTTTTTATTATAATAGGATATTAAAATTTGGCATAAAAGAGACACGTGAAGTAGCAGACCTTGGCTTGATGACATTTTCTCAAACTGGACCTCAGTTTGTTGTCATAAACATCTTTTTCAACATGTATAGTTTTACAAGCTGAGACCAAACAATTTGTATCTTGTCTTAAGAATGAGCTGAGTGTATTTTATTATTTTTTAAGATGCAAAATTGTCCTTTACAACACTAATTTAAAAGGATTTAATGTCCATTTATATTGGAGTAATATTTGCCCAGGTGTATTTGTACTTTTACTCAAGTAATAAAAAGATGTACATGTTTCAGGAAAACTGCTATTGTTCTTGAAGCTTTTGAAGAGCAGTAGTAGTTGTAGCAGTGGTAGGTTTTTGCAGTCCTCACTCTTTAATTTAATGTATAGCATCAGGGACAACTCCATTTTTAATCTGACTCATCTATAATTCAGCCAAAATCTCGAGTTGGAGCTCTCTTCTGAAAATAAACTTGCCATGCACATACTAACCTCAAACCTTCTTCGGCTCATCTCCGCCACAGCAGAAGATGCATTCACTACCTCAGCATCTCCACTTCCTCTTCAGCTGCAGAACTGCTGACACCGTTTATTAAATTATTCACGCCACCTCACATATTTGTTGGTTTAAGTCTTCCCTATTTGACATACATTTGAAGAGTGTATGGGGCACAATTTTCCAACAAAATTCCCTCCAAACATGTGATTTTGTGGTTCAAATGAGATGTACATACACTTTCCCATTCTTCATCAGTCAAAACAAAATTAGCCTCTATTTCTTTTTGTTTTTAATATAATGAGTAGAGTGTATTTCCAAATTGTTAATACTTTTATATCATTTACATTTATTAGATTAGATTTATATTACTTTTTAAAGTTCTAATTTATATGCCTTAAATACACTGCCAGTCAAAAATCAATATTAAAAGATTATTGTGTTGCACAAAGCCTTCTCCAGCTCATCCCAAAAACTCACCCAGGTTCAGATCTGTATTTATAGTAATAGTTTCTACTTCTCCTTAGATGTTTTCTCAGCTTGATACCAATGATTTGACCCTTCTCAAACATACTGACATCTTTTCCATGACCACGGGATTTGTCTTTCCACATGGTTCCTTCAGAAATGAGAAGCCACTCACTGCATCAGTTGGGTTTAAATACTGTGTTGCAGCTGAAAGATCATCACCTATGCAGCAGTTATCCAGAAGGAGGCTCGGACCTACTGCATTTGCTTAGTTGAGTCCAAGTGGTGACTTTTGTGTATTTCTGTCACAGGGTTATAGTGTTTATTGCTTTGTTTACTTTCATGGTTATAATGACTCCTTATTTGTAAATATCTATAAAAGTCCTATTTTCATAAGTCAAAGTATTTTTTTTATCATATCAAAGCTTTTCATTTGATTATCTTTTCCAACATATCAAATATTTATACCTTTTGTTATCCAGACCTTACATCTCAGATCTAGTTCTTTTCCAGGTCGCAAGCAGTCCTGTGCTCAGGTCTCTGCACTGGCTCCCTGTGGCTCAGAGAATAGACTTCAAAGCAGCTCTGCTTGTATACAAGTCTCTCCATGGCCTAGCACCAAAGTACATCTCGGACATGTTAGTGCCATATGAACCATCTCGGACTCTGAGGACCTCAGGGACCGGCCTCCTGCTGGTTCCCAGAGTCAGGACTAAACATGGGGAATCTGCGTTTCAGTTTTATGCAGCTAAAATCTGGAACAGTCTTCCTGAGGATGTGAGACAGGCCGCTACTCTGGCAATGTTCAAATCTAAACTAAAAACTGTTTTGTTTGGCTGTGCATATGACTGAAATGCTTTTCTTTGCACTCTTCTCTTTTATGTCTTGAACTAAGATTGTGATTTCTGCCATGTCTTTGTGATTTTAATGCATTTTTTCCTGTTGTGTGAAGCACTTTGAATTGCCTGTGTGTACGAATTGTGCTCTACAAATAAACTTGCCTTGCCTTGCCACATACTTCACCCAGGGATTTTCCACTTCAACCATTTGTCATGTGTCAGTAAAGCCTGTACAGGAACCTCCGGCACAACATTACTCTCGATAATTTTCCATTGAGCGGCATTGTTTTATTTCATTCATCGAGCAACCAGTTGGAGATGGAAATAAGAAGAGTCTGGAACATATAGAAATCTGGGCAAAACATTTTTGTTTATAGTTTCAATCCTTTGACTTAGACTTAAAGCAGAACTAAGTAACTCTGGTGATAGAACTCCCCCTGACGCTCCCTTGTGGAAAATAAATGGTCAGAAAATAGGCGCAAAAGCTTTTGGGGTTTTTTTCACATGTTTTTTTTTTTTTTTTCTTGCTCTAGTATCATGACAGTATAATCACATACAAAAAATGTCACATTGCCAAACAAAAAAAGAGCCAGAGTTTCTCCGGAGAGTTGTCTTCAGGTCAAGTCTGCAAATGTTGCAAGGCAGGTTTTCCACCCAAAGACAGCAGGGGGTGACAACGGACACCAAAAATACATATTTAACCATCACAGGGATTTATAAGGAAGTTCAATAAGGTGAGTTTAGTTCTGCTTTAAGTTTCGGGTAAGAGTACATTTTTCAAGGTCTTTTTTTTTTTTTTATATGAGAGAAAAGAGGGGTATAATTTTTCTCCAAAATTGTTGATAGCTCTTTATGGAGGACTACACCTAAATATCTATGTGATTCCATTTGGCATTTAAATGAATAGGTCTTTCTAAATGTCAAAGGTAATTTCTGTTTTTTGCACATTTAGTTGTATCCAGACACTGGACCAATATTCTGAAGAAAATGCATCGCATTAGGTGTGGACATTTCTGGTTAGGTCAAATATAATAGAACATCATCTGCGCAGCAGGCAATTTTCTGTTCCACTCGTTCAGTAAATCTTGCATTTCTCACTGATTTTGTTAAGTCTATGGGGGAGAACCAGAATAGAATTTTCATTTCCTGAGCCTAAAGTGCCAAAAAAAAGCAGGTTTGACATGTTTATGTATCTGGCCTGGTTTGGAGTACAACAGAAGTGACCTAATTCTGTCGAGTTGGCACTTAATCTTAATCGCAATTAATGCTTTAATGGAATGTCGTATCAATTTGTGTCCTGCCTGTTTTGTACATGCTTATACCATCTTACACCGATAACACTCGATACAAGCCTGTTACATACTTGTTGGGATGCTTGACTGACCTCCAAATGGTTTGTGGAGGTGGGTGTGAGACGTACAAGTACAACATCAATTAGCGGACTCTAATGAGATTGGTATGTAATCATAGACTTTATAAACCAGCCAGGCAAATCATGGAGGTATGTGGAGGTACGGGATTGTTAAGTGTGACATCACGGGTCCAAATTTTCAGAATCCCTTTGACACAAACAGAAACGGGGAGTTTGTCTGAGCCTCCTGATGAATTAAAGACATATTAGGGAACTGAAACTGCTTTGTACTAAATAATATTACTGTATTTTTAGGTCCCTGTTCTAATAAGAAAAATAATTAGATAATTTAAATTATTCTAATTATCCTTGGTGAAAGATCAGACTTAAACGCTCCGTGCTGTTTTAAATGTGAAAACAGCTTTGTTCAAATCCCTGGAGCAGTTTAAAAACTGCAAACTTCCATTATAATGAATAGGGCATCATTACTTAACAACCCCAGAATATTATAGAAGTTATGCACTTTACAACTGTTTTATTCAAAAAAATGCCCTTCAACATCACCAGTGGCGGTGAGGGCCCGAACTATGGGAACTGACAAAAGGTGTTTCTTTGCATGATTATTTTTTTGGACCGTTTCTCAATTGTTTTGCTTGCTCACAAACTTAAACCCTTAAAAGGAGGACAGTTATTCCATTTTGTCCACTATTTTATAAAAGAAAACTCTGAAGTTGCTTGATATGCTGTGCATAAAAATAACTCTCTTATTTCCAGTCAGATCAATCATTCTGGGAAGCATCAGGCTAAGTTTGTACTCCAAACCCACAAGTAAAATAGTACCCTAAAATAAAATGAAAAATGAATAGGACTTTTATATGGAGTCTGCCTGGACTTTTTTGCTTTGTTGCAAGTCCCTAAAACTCATTTTTTATTACTTTACCTTCAGCGTTTAAAAGAAAATGGTCAAAACCCAACAAATGCTAAAACTAGTGTCAATCAGTCCTCACCTCCGGACACCAGCTATATTCCTTCATATATTTAACAAAGAAAATCTAGGCGAGATTTAAAATCTGACTTCCTCTGTGCAGAGCTTGTTTCTGCTTATAATTAGAGGAAAACAGACATCAGAGTCCAAAACTACAGAGTCTCAGCTTCACAAAGGCTCCAGCCAATTGTTTGTGCTCCAGAGGGTTCAGGAACAGCTTCAGTTTGAAATGGGGCTTGTTTTTTCAGGCATTTTTTGAAAAATAGGCCCTATGCGTAAATTGAATTGCTTTTTTGTTACCAGTAGGGGGTGATGAAGGACACTTCAACTCACTCCCCAAAAATCAATTCCCTCAACATACAGTACATACTAAGAACCGTCATAGAGAGAAATTTTATCAGAGATTCACAAACACATGATTTTTTGTTAGGGATTGGGTCCACAAGATTGCTTTATTTCTTTTTTTTCTTTAGTTGTAACTTAGTTCTAGGACTATAGTTCATTAAAGAAATTATTGACCATGACTCTGGTCCCAAAGTGCACAAACAGGGCGGTTGTAATTATAAATCCTTTAAATCCTCTGAATTAGTCTATCAATAAAACAATTTGGTAAACCAACACACCACTGAACTGATTAATCGACTAAATGACTAAAGGTCTACGGCCCTGCTGACATCTACAGTATGACAGATACCTCACCACATTTTTATTTTCTGTGAGAATACATAATAATAACATAAATATTAAACATAAACCCGATCCAAGACCTATTCTTCAGCTCAATACCTCCATTTTGAACCGCAGACCCTCTACAATGCTATGATCCCAACCTACATTCTCAAAGTATCTAATGTATGACTGGCCCACACGCCCCCCCGAGGGACTGCTCTGGTAATTACACCTGCTCTAGGCTCTGCACACCTCCCACAGGTAATGGCTGTCATGACAGGGGAGAGTGCAGCGGTAGAGTGTACAACTGTGAAGATTAGATTCATGCCTTTACTCTAGAGGGACTTGAAGCTCCAGGTGAGGTGTGCCCATGTAACTGGAAGGCGTGGGTTGTTTGAATGATGATGGTGATACTATTTGGAATGTAGAGCCAACCACAAAAGAGCGTCCAGTGATGAGAATAGGGTTGTGTTGGAGTTGTTTCTTTATTCAGTCAATCAGCCCCTGGCACAAGCTTGTAGCAACAATGTATGTGTACTTTCATAGGATGTGTACTTTAATACCATGTGATTCAACCATTGCCAAGCCAAAACTGAATGAATCTGGTGAAAGTGTCGGCTCTGAAGTTCAGGATGTAATTTTGGATTATGACTGTTATTGTTTGGCTTTTATTTAACCGAAAAAGTCCAGCAAAATTCGGATTATTTTTTAAATAAGGCACATTATGGCCATAATATGGCCATATTATTCCCCTTTCATCTATAAGTGGCAATTATAGGCCTTTGTAACTAAACCATTACCAAATAAAATCTTATTTTTTTCAATAAGTTAAAAAAAAAACATTTAAAAAATCACAATTTGGCAATGGTGATTGTTTTGCTTCTTTTTTTTGTTTGCTCGGGACACTGCAAAATATGAATGTAAGAATATGCAAACTCAAATTGTAATAGCTAGGGCAAACCTACACAGATACAAGGAGAACATGCAGAGTCCACACAGAAAAGACCCAAAATGTCCGTGAATCTAGGCAGTTGACCATCAAACTAAGGTGACAGTTTTCAGCACCATAGACAGGGCCACACAGATGGCCACAGAGATTCTTCACAGTTTTTCTGCGCACACACACATACTCCAGGATTTTTGGGAAATCAAAACACTAACTGTCAATATAATCAGAATGTATTTGTTGTTTGTAATGAATTATGGCTTTGCATATTGTTTTTATATGAATGTTATTAACTTTCTGCACTACAACTTTTAACTTGTGTACATAGTAATGCCTATTTTTATTTTTATTTTATACTATAGTAATTTAAATTGTTTCTTAATGCATACCCTTTTGTTTGATTGAATATATGTTGTTTTATTATTGCTCAGTGTTTTGTGTTACACCTTAAGGCCGAGACAAGTTCCTATGTTTGTGAAGTTTGTGAAGTTAGTTCATTGACAATGGCAATAAATCCTTTCTGATTCTGATTCTGATTCTGATTAAGTCTGAATGCCAGTATTTTATTTTTGTGTCTTATTTCACTTTTACTGTAAATAGAATTATCCTCCATCTGTTTGGACATCTGCTTCTGCTATTGGGATGTGGACGCGTTTAACCTGTAGAATGCTATGAATCGCTGACTATAATTCTCTTTGTCACGTCATCGACTGCTTGGGTATTTGTTTTCTTTTTCTTTTTTTTCATCATCACAAAAAACCCCCCCAAAAAAACAGGGACCAGAGATCAGGGAGAACGTAAGATAAGTGAAGAATAAACTTTGAAAATAAGGCGGTGGCATCCAACATAAAGAAGGGTTAAGGCATACTGAGTCCACAATATGTTCCGGTAATTTCCTGCGTTTATTTATTTATTGTTTTCTCAAGTCTAATTCAACAATTCTATGGATCATACTAGAAAATTGTATTGAATAATTAATTTGTTTTAGCTTTCAGAAACAGACAATTCTTTGAAATGTTATTACAACATTTAATTATTCACTAACCCACTGAATTGTTTTACATATTTGTAGCATGTGGGTTTACAGAATCCTGCAAACTACAATACTGCCAAAACTGCGGATTAATAATCATATTTATTCAGATCACAATATAATAGTAAGAACTATAAAATAAGAATCTAGAAATTTAGTATTTAGAAACAAAATATATTCAATCAATAGTCCAAAAAGTAAACCGTCTTTTTATGTCACATTAACTAAAAAAGGTTAATTTCATAAAGCTGGTAATGTATACACATGTGAATGAAGGTTAATTCTGGATTTCACTGTTTGTTTAATGTGTCAATAATCATACAATCGAGATATTTCGTCTCCCAATAATCGCATATTTGATATTGTTACATTCCTACTCCAGACGAGTTTATTTAACGTCTTGGTAGTGAAAGAACAACCTTCCCATCCAACCTATAGTTTATACTGAACCAAGAGCAGAAGCATTGTATTGTCCACCTTGACCAACCGCGACAAAAATATCATTTGGTCTACTGTTTGTTGATAGCTGCCCACACATAAAGCGAGCGTGTCTTAAATGTCAGCGTGTGACATTTATGTGACAAGACAGAGAAACCCGGGGAGGTCATTTAACAGTCTATATCAGGGGTCTCCATTGGATTATTGATTCAGGAGGCAGTGTCCTTGTGTGGCAGTTGGTGTTGAGGAGTACAATCAACTAAATAGAAACCAGGACACCGTACTGCTTGGATATTCTTCAGTGAAATAATAGGTCATGTTCAGAGCATTCTAGAATTTGATCCTAATTACAAATAGAGAGCAGGGGCAAATATAACTCTCTGTGATTGTCTGTTTTAGAAAGAAATATCTAAATGGTAATTCCACATATTGGCTCTACGTTCAGTCAACATTCACACCTTTGTGTTTGCATAATGCTACTACTTTTGATGCTATAATGAATCTTTTCTGAATACATTTCTCTTTCCCCAAAAAAAAAAGGTTTTATTTGAATAGGGAAAGTAATTGCAGAGATATCAACCATAAACCAGATCCAAATATGCAGGTAAAACGCAAATTCTACCTTACGATTCGCTTTAGAAAGTTCAATTCGAATGCAACTGCAGTCAATAAACTGCTCTAGCATCTACTCAACCTTAAACATGTCAAAATGTAAAAAGACACAACAACTCGTAATACTTGTAATACAAAATGGCATATTATTACGTAAATGCATGTAAATATTGCAGTGTAATATTGTATACTGTATATCCGAGGCATCACTTCAGTACATGGAACAGTTGAAAAATGTAAATAGGTCAGAAATTCAATATTTTGATGATGTGCGTTGCAGCTGGAAGCTCAAACATGCTTGTGTATGCTTTAACACTATTCATGGTCACCAGTTGAAGAGCAAGGCAGATAACTTTTTTTTTTTTTAAATGACACACAAAATCACAAAACACAGAGGTGACAAAACACTGAGATGAGGTTGATTGGTTCTTATCATCTTGGAATGGTCAGAGATCCGTGGAACAGAGTGGTGTGAGGCTTTGTAAACTCTACAGAATGCATGTGTACTTAAACAGGCATGGATGAAATAATATATAACTACAAGTAACATTAAAATACAATACCATGGCTAGAATACAATCATTCCAAACCAAGACAAAGATCCTAAAAAACAAAGTGTTGCCTTAATTGTTGGCTTTGTCTTAACCACAAAGTCACATTTAAAGAGTGGTATCAGGGAGCTGGCAGCAGAGGAAGACATGCAGACTGCAAAAACGACAATCATAGAAGAGCAAAATTATGCATAAGCTAAAAGTCTGGCATTAAGATGAAAAGCACAGCTGATGTTTTACACAAATTATGTTTCATCCAATCAAATCTACAAAGGTTTTGACTTTAGACTCACAGCAAGAGGCTCCTTTGTGGGGCAGTGTGGAGTTAGCATGTTCTCCCCGTTTCCTGTTTAGGTTTCTTCCAAGTGTTCTGGTTACCCCTGCCAATAAAATAGGTATCTGTACAATGGTTAAATAAAGTTCAATTGCTGGGTTTCAGCTGACATCACAACCTTCTATAACCTTCTATAATATTTAATACAGTTGGGGTGTAGCTTAAACGAATGGTGTTAAAATAGAGATATTTGTTGAATTATTGTGAGTTCTACCCATTTCTTCATAACACCATGTCAAAGTGCTCATTATTCACACTTATGTTCTGGGACTGTCCTGTTGCACAAAAATATTGGAAAAAAATTAACAAAACAACTATTTTCGACACCACCATCCCACTCAGTTTCTGACCGATGTATTTGGGCCTCAAAACGCCCGCCATGGACACAATGGATGAATATATTTGGAACATACTTCTTGTAGCTGAGAAGAAAGCCTTCACACAAAAAAAGGATGACACAAAAAACGCTGACAATTAAGGATTGGACCGACATCATAATCAACAAACGCAATATGGGGGGGGAAAAAATCACTTTTGGACTCAATTTGAAAATTGACAAATTTGATGAACAGTAAATGGGACTCCTTTATTAGACTTAATATGCTTTAACCCTTTTTTTTCCTTTGGATGCAACACTTCTTTATTTTCAAATTTATTTTTTACTTATTTTGTTTCTCTCTGGCCCTGATTGGTTTTGTTTCTGTTGTTTTATCTTCTAAAAAAATAAATAAAGAGTCCTCAGGTCTAGTCACTAAAAGTAAAAATAAAATTCACCATTTGTGAATTTTCTTTTTAGATATTTAATGGGAAACACAATGTAATTAGTTGGAAAATCTGGCTCTTCATCAAAAGAGCTCTTCATGGACAAAATTTAGTTATTCATATATTCTTGGTCATGAAAACCTTCAGAACATTTAATCAAGATATTGGTAAGAAATGTAAACCTAAATATCCCAGAACTATCAAGAACTCAGATAGAACCCTAAAGCGACAAAATGAAAACATGTCAAAACATCTCAAATTAGGATTAATGTCTCATTAACAACAACAACACTTACATCTATTTTTTCAAATTCCCACTGAAATACATAAAGTTTAACTCTATAGTAAGCTGTCACAAATAAAACCAGGAAGTGCCTTTAAAGTTCTTTGAATAGACTTAATGTGATTATGCTGCCGGTGGATTCAGATGTTGAAATACAACGTTATATATGCCAATGCAATAATTCAAATATTTCATACAGCCGTACAAAAATGTAATGTGTCTTCTTCAAATGCAGTAAAGCCAATAGCTTTGTCTGTAAGAGCAAAATTGAAAAGAAAAAACATTAAATGTTTAAAATCCCCTTTGATGGATCTGCTCAAGTATTTAATAGCTTTGTCCTTCATTTTGGTAATTAACAAATTAGATGACAATAATAATCATTTTAGATTGACTTTGAAATTGAAATAAGGGAAAACACCTGCTTAATTAATGACTATTGCACACACTGGAGCTGGCTGGCTGAGGCGCACACACAATCAATAGGATTTAACAGTTAATTAACTTTTTCTCTTGAGAAACTGACACTATTCTAGCCAAAAATGTCCCCGCCGACTTTCAAGACACAAGGAGGCCAAGCTACAAAGAGGGAGAGTATTTTTACAACAAAAGCCCCAATGGTTTAATGAAGGTGACTTTGCCGGTGGACGTGAATGGAGAAGCGACCATTCAAACCTGCTTTCTTCTCATGCCATTCATCCTACTGGTTTAAAATTGTTCTCTGTTCTGATTCCGAATTGTAAATGTAGTGGACGGGGCCGTTTCTGGCTATGTGGGGGACCTATGCGAGATGCTGTTTCCGACCTACTACTTTGACAAACAATGGGCACATTTTAAATTCATCATGACCTACAAATCATTAGACCCTTTAAAATACTACTTCAACGGAATATATTAAAAAATCCAGAATAGGGGGGACTTTAAGTTACATTATCAATATTTAAATGAAATCTGATCTAAATTGTAAGTATATCTATTGTAGGAATGTAAGTTAGTTTGATTGTCTAGGGTTAGGGTTAGGTGTTTGGGTTATGGTTATGGTTATATTGGAGCTTCATAAAAAGTGTAATTTGTGGTGAAGGATGTAATACATTTTGAAAAACAGCGGGGTCAACACTTCTGTAAGTATTTGTCCAGTGAAACCTAAAAATCAAGATGTTGACTTCATAATGCATTGCACTTTGATTTCTTCACATTAAGACATTCTGAGGCTCAACTTAGTTCCCCAATTGAAATCCCATTTTATTCCACACAAAAGTAACTACAGATTTATTATCCAAATTGAGGCAAAAAGTGTAGAAAAACACATTTTTGTAAAACACACTTTTGTTCAGTTTTGTTTTGCTTTGTTCTTCATTTTTGTGAAAAAAAATCTGTACAACCACAATGAGGATTATTCTTTAGGATTATAATGAGAACTACATGGTCAAAGATGACAATTGTCCTTTTGTTTTCATCTTCAAATGAACAAAACTGGAATTACAGATGACAAGTTTAGACTATCAAAGAGTTAAATTGTGCAACTATGAAAGAAAGAATGCTTATGAGTTCTGTAATGTAATTTCATCAGTATGAGTAGTCTTTATGTATTGTACCACTTTCTGTTAATAATAATAAAACAACAACTTAATTTGTCATATCAATAACATATCATTTCAATCAAGAAAGAAAATACAGTAAAATACATGATGAAAATCCTCCAAATTACAACACAAGCTGCTATTTTTAAAGACTGGAGCAGAGCAGGGGCCAGAGGGTGGAGAGGTAATGATGAGAAGCCCACACTACATCAATGTCCGACACAACCAAAACAGTTTGTGCAGGATAGAGCAAAACATATGAGATACATTAACGTGAAAAACGTCCATAACGCCTCAGAGTGAAGATTGAGAAGAGATACTGAAAAGCCAAATGCTGATATCACTACGCATGGATAAAAGGTTTCGAAGTCATCTCGTTATCTCACCCTCACAGCTGTTTACCTCATTCGTTTCGGGTTATTCTGTCCTATTGTTCTCTCGTAGCCTCACCATCACAGCGGTTTACCTGCTTGGTCTCTACCCTATTGTTCTGTTATTGCTTACTAATGACTTCTTACACTAAGAGGGAACATGATCCCTCATTTGCGTTGTCCCAAAATTCAACTCAACACACATATAAATAAAGGCATTTATTTATAAAGCTTTGTGTAACCCTTACTGCTAAGTCTAGGGTATATTTACCCTATTGTTCTCTGGTAGCCTCAGCCTCTTCCACACAGCTGTTTACCTACATAGTCTTGATTGTTCTACCCTATTGTTCTCTGGTAGCATCTTCCCCACTGCTGTTACCTGCTAAATCTCAGGTAAATCTACCCAATTGTTCGCAAGTAGATTCTTCCATACAGGTGGGTCCTTATACCCTATTGTTCTCTTGTATCCTCTTCCACACATCTGTTTACCCGCTAAGGCTTGGGCTGTTCCTATTATTAAGCTAGCTTCTCTTCACAACTGTCAAGGAATTGAACCCAGAATATTTTTGCTGTGAGATGGAATCACAGAAGTAGATTTTTTCCATTTTAGTTTTTCAAAATCGTAATATATTTATTATTATATTTTGGTATATTTTGGATTTGCACTTACCAATCATATCAGCTGCTCATCTTAACACATTGACCAAGACAATGCTGGTGAAGTGTCTTGCCCTTGGACATAATGATAATAGTATTTATTATTATTATTTTGGTAGTAAAAGACATCAGTGCAAATTCAATGACGATTCTAATCCTGTCCCCAGATAACATTTCTGACAAATTGCTGCAGTTTTCAGCACAAAACCAGCCAGATCCGCCCCAGCTGCATGTTTAACCGTCACATAATTTGAGTGATGTTCCTTGAGGCTGTAAAAAAACAGTGATTGCTTACTAATGACTTCGCACACTAAGAGGGAGCGTGATCCCTCATTTGCGTTGACTTTTTCGTAGCCTGGCACCTTCTCTTGGACGCTATGTCACAACAGTCACTCAGCCCAAAACTGTTTTGTGTCAACTCTTCACATGCTAATAGCAAGTGGTTTTAACACTAGGTCACATTAACATTCTCATAAGTAACAGGGATAAGTGATATGTAGAAGTCGGCAATTTGATGTAAAAAGCACTTTAAATCGGGTTTTGTTTATAAGACTTTGTGTACGTACAGACACAATTCAAACTCCTGCAAACATACTCGAGCTTGCTGATGAAAGCACTGAAAGACCTGATATGCAAAGCTGAGAAATGTCACTTATTTTCACATCAATCTGGAGTGATTCTGTAAATCCACTGGTGCCTCCTGACAACAATAATCAATTTCTGGCGAAAAACTGGCTCTTACAGAAGATAAATCCTTTGTTTTGAGACTTTTTGTTCAAACAGCTCACAGTGCAACATGCAGCTTTCGTCCTCAAGATGGCAGTAGAGACAAGTGTGTGTGACGTCATTTGTTTTATTCTCTGCTACAGAGCGTCGCTCTTTGTGTCCGCGCTGCACCAGTGTGATGGGGGAATGTTTGGGTCTTTATGTGATTTGGCATGTACATTTGAGACAGTCAGCATTGTTTTTTTCTTCATGTAGCAAATATCGCTCAAAAATCCAAATTATCACATGTGAAGACGGTGGCAGCTGCTGTTCTGCTTTTCTGGGGACAACTGGCATGGGCCCCTCCTCAAATTTGTCGTTTTACCAGCATTGGACAAGTTTAAATGCACTGTTAACCAGAATCTACAGTGAATCCAGAAAGTATTCACTATTCACTTTTCCAACATGTTGTGCTACAGCCTTATGTATATATATATATATATATATATAAAGCACTTGTACATAAGTATTCACAGCTTTGTTGAAGCACCTTTGGCACTAATTACAGCCTCAAGTCTTTTTGACTGTAAATGCTACAAGCTCGCTACACCTACAGTATTTATAGGCATTTTCTCCTATTCTTCTTTGCAGAACCTTCCAACCTCAATGAGTTTGGTTGGTGAGCGTCGGGTCACAGCCATTTTCAGATCTCTCCAGAGATGTTCAATTGGGTTCAAGTCTGGGCTCTGGCTGGGCCACTCAAAGACATTGACAGGGTTGTCCTTTAGCCACTCCTTTGTTATCCTGGCGGTGTGCTTAGGGTCTTTATCTTGTTGGAAGGTGAACTTTTGCCCTAGTCTGAGGTCCTGAATGCGCTGGAGCAGGTTTTCATCAAGGATGTCTCTGTACACTGCTGCATTAATTCTTCTGTTGATCCTGACAAGTCTCCCAGTTCGTGCTACTGAAAAACATCCCCACAGCATGATGCTGCCGCCACTATGCTTCACTGTAGGGATGGTACTGGCCTGGTGAGGAGCGGTACCTGGTTTCTTTCAGACATGGCGCTTGCTATTCAAGACAAAGAATTCAATCTTTCTTTCATCAGACCAGTTTTTGTTTCTCATGGTCTGAGAGTCCTTCATGTGCCTTTCTGCAAACTAGCATGTTTGAGGTCTTTGGTGATGAGGTCTGACCCGGGGTCTCATTTGTAAAGCATGCGTAAGTACCAAAACATTGCGTTCATAAGTTTCCACCTTAAGTTTGTGATCTATAAAAAGAATGGTCCAAAAAATGTTGTACTTTTGTACTTTACTGGTTTCAGGAATGAGGCAGAAGGTGATCTGAGCTATAAAATTCCCCAAAACATTATTTGTAAAGAAAAGTATATTGTTCATCGTGTATGTAAGTATAGAAGCTTAATCAATTAAAAGTTTACTCAAAACCAAATATAACAAAAATACTTTTGTTCAACAAAAAATTCAACACAGCTAAATACTGTGACTAAACTAGTTTCAAAACTGTATTACCAACCGTGGATGAAGCACACTCCACCACGTCTCCTCCTGTCCATCCTCGTCCATTGGGTTCATCATTTCACCATTATGTACACATTTTAGTCATTTAAGTAAAAACTACAGCTTTAGTTGAAGAGAAATTACTGCAAAAAAACATGACACACGCAAAATGGTGTCTACTTCATAAAATGTGCCAAAAACATGATAAAACAATGTAGAACAACAGCTATTTGTTTAATCTACAATATAAAGCCAATTATTGTCATACACTACTAAATTTTTTAGTTTTCAGACAAAAAATAGGAGCTGCATATATCAAAGTTGTCGACTAAATTTGTCTGTATTTCCAAATCAACTCTTCATTTATAAACTTCCGATCACATGTTTGTAACTAAGCCAACCATTAATCAAAAGTTACACATTCTTTCCTTTAATTTTGCTCACAACATTTTATTTGCTATCTCCGTGTGCCAGCTCCGGACATGTTCCCTGTTTCCGTGGTGATTAGGCTTTGGTAAGTGCTTGTGGCTGTGTGCACTAGCTGTGTGTTACCTATCCCAAACAGAGCACATGATAAATGGGTGGAGTGAAGCCGACGTGGATCCATCAATCACCCAGACCTTGGACTATGGCAGGAAAATAAAATAAAATGTCCCGGGTGCATAAGCAGGAGAAATATGGAGGGAGCTGAAGTGACAATGACAGAGGCGTGCTGACGTGAGGTTGCATGGGGGCCGGCCAAATAACACAATGGAAATACCAATGAAAATAACATACTTGCAATGTGTGAATTTTGACGACAAATTGTGTATTTTTTTATTTGAGTGACACTTTAAAAAAATATTTGGAAGAAAACATTTAGAACTAAACATGTAGTCCAGTCCAAATTTTAAACTATTTGTATCAAAGATATCTTTGCTTCAAGTGGAGAACCCAAATGGACATCTAACCCATCTTGCCTTTTAATAAATGTATAATGTAGTTCTAGGTCAAGGCTGACACAGCGATTGCTTTCCCCAGGTTACAAAGAAGAGTAGTCTCATGTGAAACTGTAAACATCCTGTATCAGAAGGTCCCTTACGATGGTTAGGGCCTACTCAGAGTAGGATAAATATCTGAGTTCCCAGACTCGATTCGCAGATTGAGAATGACTCTTGGATGAGAGTCAAAATGTTTTGTTTTTCAAAAAACAGTGTCCAGATGACTACAACTGAATGGAATGCTCCTGGACGAATGAGGGATTACACCGCCTCATACCCAACATTCTCAAAAGGTTCAAAAATAGTTTGTCTATGCCAAAAAATCTCTCTGCTTATTCATGCAAATAAACAATGCCTGCACTGCCATCTTAACATTTGAATACATTAATTTATATATACATATACATATACATATATATATATATATATATATATATATATATATATACATATATATAATATATATATATATATATATATATATATATATATATATATATATATATATATATATATATATATATATATATATATAAATTTAACATTACGAGAAGAAATTGCTCATAGTTCAGACTGGATGCCTGAAAATATTCACTTCATTAAACCTGGGACAGACTGATATAAATGTGGCGGCCAATCCGAGCCAAAAGTCTCTATGACCACCAATCACACAGCACATTCATACAGAGGCAAGGAAACAACATCAGAATAAACTGGTTGGCGCTGGGATCCAACCCCCAACCATCTCACTTTAAGACAACATTTCTAAGCCACTGTCACAGCAGTTTTCACCATTCCACCCAGTTTACCTTTACCAACTGCTTTCTAAAACCCGGCTTTATTTTTAGCTTTATTTTCTCCAACTAGATGAACCAAGGAGAAATGTACATGCTCTTTTCGCAAATGGCGGCAGTGATGGCTTTGACATTGTAAATCCAGCTGCATAATGTCCTTGTTTGCTAGCACACAGCATAATAGCAAATCACAGAGGAGGCTGCAACTACTGTTATTGCATTAAGCTAAGTCAATTCCAGCTAGGATACACAGAACGCAAGAAAAAGACTGCCAAAACCAACAGCATATAAGAGGTGTGGTCTGATGACGGAGTTGGAGTCGTGGTCCTGCTCACGAATCTCAGTTAATATATTAACTACATTTGTGCGGTACAGCTCACAATTACTTCATTTTAGTGCTTATGAACTACAGTTTCTGAAGAGATGTAACTCACCAGAGTTTAACCCTTTTTTCTTATACAAGGCAAACGTTAACACATGGAGACAACTTTACCACGTGCGCACACTCACCATGTGACAGATCTTATCCCATCCCTATTTCATACCATCTTGCCAGATTATACCGATGGCAGGTAGTTTTTATTTGCAGTTCTTAAAAAGAAGCTATGCAATAGATACACATATTCATTTCATCCTCAAACATATTTTGTTTCAAGTCTTTACAATGACAATTATGCTTATTCAGAACATCTACAACATAAAGTATTTTGTGAATAATTAATCATCTCATTTATTGGACAGTTTGTTGCCAATGTTTAGTGTTCACTGACTGAATGCTGTGTACTGCCAGTTATGGAAAGTTTGAAGTTAAAGTTTGGCCAGTGTGAGGCCAGTACCAGGCGGGGAGGGAACTTGGCAACTCTAATTAGCGCTACAGAAATTATTTGACAGAAATCTGTTTTGGGGAATGACCTGGCCGAGAGCAAACCGTTGAACTTTAAATGCCACTCAGTTCAGCTCTGCCAGGTGGCATGAAGTTGTATTATGGACACCAAAGGAAAACTTCATTTGATGGGTAATTTGGACCGTCTTGGCATTGGGCATTGTAGAAAACACATGGGGAAGCTAGAAAAAATTTAGCTTGAGGGTAAAAGCATGGACCGTGGCAAACTGTAAAAAGAAGTAATCAGTGCTGAATGTATTTGAAGATTACTGAAAACATTTAACAAGAACAAATTAAGCTCTTGTCTCCTAGAGCTAAAGGTACTGTACCTTGTATTTACTGTCTTAAAACGTGAAAAACAGAACTATAGGACGTCCAGTAATGGCGGCGCTTTGAGCTGACACACCCACACCTCTGCTGTAAAACTTGGCTTTAAAATCATCGTTTGACCCACCTAATTCCAAAGAAGAAGAACAAGGGATGCGTAAACAAGGAAGGCGCACGTCTGGTAACACTTCGGGACCGAAACAAACAAAGCTGACGGTCCACGGCCCCATTGGAAAACAGCCCACATCACAAGCGAACAAAGTTAACGAGGCTATCAGGGCTAGCATGGCTAGCAAGTCTGAGGTGGAGAGCCGTGGTTCCTCCCCGCTGGAGAAATGGGGTCCCGCCGGCCCAGATGGGGATTCTCATGACCTCTTTGCGTTGGAAGGGGTAGAGAATATAACTGGTCGTCAGATATGGCTCAGGATGTCCAAAATGCAGCGTGCCATGGAATCTCTTCGAGTCAAGTTGTTAGCTGCCATAGCCCCGGTCGTGTCCGCTGCCATGGCCGCTCAGCTGAAAGCAGAGGGAGTAACCGGAGCACGCATGGAGGAAGTTGGCCAGCTGTCAGATCATTTCCTACTTACCTTTCAGTTTGTTCTAAAAGATTATCCAACCCCACAAAATAATGTCATAATGAAAAGGACAATATCGGAAAAATCTATCTCAAAGTTCAAAGAAATAATAGAGCCAATATTCAGCGACATGTCATGTGATCCTGCTGAGAACGGCCTTAGTCCCAGTGTAAGTGATCAATTTGTCGACTTGACCATGAACTCTCTGAAATCCGCTCTTGATGTTGCAGCTCCGCTGAAGCAGAAAGTCATTAGGCCAAAACGTACCTCCCCATGGTACAATGAAGAACTGCGTTCACATAAACAAAGAGTTAGAAAATTAGAAAAGACCATTTTGTCGCTCCCATACGGAGGAATTCCTAAAAGCATGGAAAATTCTGCCTACTGGTCCTATAAGCATGCTCTGCGTAAGGCACATTACGCCGGTGCTCGAGTCTCTTCACTGCTCCCTGTCGAGTTTAGAATCAAATTCAAAATCCTCCTCCTGACTTACAAAGCCATAAATGACCTGGCCCATCCTAAAGAGGCTATAGTACCTTATCATCCAAACAGAGCACTTCGCTCTCAAAAATGCTGGACTTCTGGTGGTCCCAAGAGTCTCTAAAAGCACAGTAGGAGGTAGAGCATGTAGCTACCAAGCTCCTGTGTTGTGGAATTGGCTTCCTGTCCATGTTAAAGAGGCCGACACAGTCTCTTCATTTAAGACCAGGCTTAAAACGTTTCCTCTCTGAAATCGCTTATGGTCAGGCCAGTTAGGACACAGAAATTAAAAACCTATAGTTCCAGCTATGCTGCCCTAGGAGCAACTATACTGGGGGAAGTATGGTGCAGCTTGAGCACTATCCTCTGTTTCCTACTACTTTTCTATCAAACAATATTTAATATTTAATTTCACTGGCAATTTGTTCATCGCTTTTCCTTCTTTTTTTCTCCACTTCCCCGACGGGAGTGGAGCAGGCACATCGAGGACCTGTGGATCCAGATGCTCCTCAACTGCCTGGAGAAACGGTCTGGCCTGGAGAAACGGTCTCTACTCCATATGAACGGTTCTTCATCGGCCTCGAAGAATTGGTTCTCCTCCTGAGTGGGTCTTGCTCCACCGTGTATCTGCAAATTGAGGCGCGTCGTCGTCTGTCCGTCCGAGGGAGTCCGGATCTCTCCTTCACTGTGGAACTCCTACAGGTTTCTACTTTTTCCCAAAGAGGTTTGGTAGTTTTCCTGGCCGAGAAGGAGGGTCTAAGGACAGGGGAGCTTGGGACATCTGTCTAAGGACACAGGACGCTGGGACATTACCAAGTCCTTATGAACACTGTTTATTTTGTTTTCCACTGTAGCCCCTCGAGGCAACTACTGTTGTGATTTTGGGCGTGACAAAAATAAAAATTGAATTGAATTGAATTGAAATACACAGACACTCTATTCTAGAATTGACAACTTTTTTGTCCTCAATAAAGACAGATCTAAAATCACTGAAGCAGATATAGGCACAATAGACCTTAGTGACCATGTTCCTATCTACATTTCTGTAGACTTGGAGGTTCAATGCCAGCCAGCTTAACAACCCTTTGTTTTTTTAAGACTTTAAGACATTAAGACTTATCTGGGGGAAAATTGTACTGGGAAAATTTCACCACCCATCCTTTGGAATGCTTACAAAGCAGTCTTGAGAGGACAAATTATAGCCATAGCCTCCGAAAAAAAGAAACAAAGGGAGCTAAATGATATGCAAGAAAAATTGTCGGAAGAAAACCATTCCAAAAAGGGGTGTTCTAAAATGCTTCAAGAAATTAAAAAGATAAGAGGGGAAATTAATGATCTATTAAGAAAATGCTCTTTACCAAACAAAGATATTATGAGAGTGGATAAAAAATTTATAAATTACTATCTTGTGAACTTAAAAAACAGCAAGCTGGAAGAACAATTTTTAAAGTAATGGACAGGAAAATGTAATGTTAACCAAACGAGACCAAATCCAATCAGCATTTTAATCCTATAAAAAACGTTTTCCCAAAATTCCAGACGATAAAGAAGATGATATAAATTCCTTTCTGGACACCCTCAATATGCCTGTTATGCACTCTGGCAATGACGTAATCAAAAGAATTATTCTTCTTACACGCTAAAAATTGGTCCATTAGCCTCTTTAATGAATATTTTCATTATTCAGAGTACCGAAGTTGACCAGCCTCAGCGGAGGAAGGAGGAAGAGGAGGGTTGTTTGCGTTAGCGATGCCGCTGATACAGAGAATATACGCATATTCATTCATTGATCTGGATCCATCTTCCTAAAAAAAGCCAGCCAAATACTATCATAACACGTAAATGCCTTGAATATTGTCACCGTTGCCTAGAATATGCCGCTCACGTGCGGGGATGTTACCGGGGCAGCTGAAGCAACAGGCGCTTAGTTTATTGATCACGACAGCCTAAAATGCCATAATTATACAATAAAGTTTGTCATAAATACCTTGAACATTTCCAATCGATCTACTGCCAGTGAGATTTTACTGACTTCTTTTTGCGGGGGACTTGTTCCACGTCGCTTCCTGGTTTGACTGAGCTGCTGCCCAAAACCCAAGAGTCGTCAAGTCTGACTCGCCTTCACCTCCCGAATGAAACCTCATCAATGTTTTGAAGCATTGCCAGGGTCTCTTGTACGGATTGAAGAGAACTACATATTATGCATCGATCATATATTTGCCATTGTACAATGCATTGAACATATATTCACTATTAGACAATGTTATGCTGCTCTTTGGTCTGTGGTGCTGTATTTTTCCACTCTGACCCCAAGGTTTGACCAGTCTCAGGTTACACGAGCAGACAAAGAGAAAAAGGTGGAGACCATGGAAGGGGTCAGATGGGCACGGAGCCAATCACAGCCCTACCACACGGACTTCCTGTAGGCTCATGCATATTCATTTTCTGTGTCTATAATACTGGCAAACTGTGGCTGTCCCGTTACTCTTCGGAATTATTAAGACGCGAGTAACGAGTGTTAGGCACCCGGAAGTCCAGACGTCTGTATAGATGACTTTGTTAGGAGAATAAAAGAATGCGTAATTGAAACTCATGAATCTTGGTCATCTATAGCTGGTATGTATTAGTAACTGATAGAGTAGATCTTGTTGACTTTCACTCCTCTTCCAGTTTCTGAACACGCAGATGTCCGAGTTAAATAGAACTGGACATATTTCTTCAGGATAATCACTTCAAATCCATTTTACCTTTAGCTTTACTGTGAGAGACACTAAAGGTAACACAACGCTCGCACGGCACTATCACCCACGGTTGAAAAATTACAATGTTATTAATAGAGCCGTCAAATTGACGGGCGTAGGAGTTAGAGGCAGAATTACTCAGAACTCGTTTTAACGTTTTTATTTCAGTTGAATTGCAATATGGGGATGATATACACAAAGGTAAAGAAAAAGTCAAGAGACCATGAATCTGAAAAGAGCAACGTAACCAGAGTAATTCGACATACAATTCTGAAAAACCGTCAAATTGACGGTCTTGGGAGTTCTAGTGTTAAAGAACAATAAAGCTCCGGGGAGTGGTATAAAGGGTTAAAAAACACACTTAGTCCTTTCCTTTTGGCAACTTTTATCTGGGACTCCCAGTTCACTTTTAACAATTTCTTAAAACACAGGGAGGCTGCACAGCTCATACTCCGTAAATGAGGGGCTTACGCATTTAACTCAAAAGTTTAATGTAAGAGGTTCGGGTCCGGACGAGATGACGCTTGGCTCCGGATCCAGACTGGAGTCTGCATATTAGTGACCTGGATGATTTACTATTCATGGGTTTCAACTTCTTGTTTTATTTACAAAAAAAAAAAAAAAAAAAAAAAAAAAAGCTCCTTTCAAAAGAGATTTAGCTGCTGTTACTTGTATTACTTTTCATGTATTATAAAAGTGCACTGAGTAATTTTTCATGTGGAGTGTCAGTCACCGGTTTGTTTCCATGAAGATGGAATGTCACACTATGGCATTAAACTATGGTTTGTTTTTTTTAGGGGTTTGAATTGCTCAAAAGCATGTATTCTTACAATGAGTCTCTCATTGCCTCTCAGAAAAAAAAAAGTAAAAGTAATAACATCTACATCTCCATTTCAATTATTCAGAATTCTTTGGTCCTGGATTCAGTCTTAAATCTCACCCAGGCTCAAGGCTCTGGTGGCAGTCCAGTTTTTATTTATTTATTTTTCTTGTTCTGTCTGCACATTTTTTTGCTTCCATCTCTTCTCTGAGACACTTACTTAGGTGAATTATGTATGAAGTGTGCTGTGCTGAAGTCTACAGGGGGAACAGTAAAACACGCATCCACATCCTCATTCCCAGGCTTTGACCCAGATTATGCTAATACGTCCAGCCCGCAAACACAACAGCACAGAGCTGTCCCAACACCACAAACTCATAACCGCACATTTGATTTAGCAGCATGGTTTAAAGTTTGTAGTTCAGTTGTGCCCATGAAGGTTTAACATGCAAATACAGGGCAGCAATTCCATTTAATAATGGTTCGGTGGTGTAACATGTCCAACAAGAAATGTTTCAATAAACAATGATGCCTGCGGATTATCAGTAATCCAGGGTTGGGGCGAAAACCCTGCTCCACTTCTTCTCAGCAGCAGAATCATTAACCGCCTTAACCTTTCCCTGTAATCACATTCGATCTTCATATTCAATCTTCAACACGGACATGCCAGGCTCCAAAGTTTATCTAGAAATTCCAAATATTCTTCTCAATAGAAGCATCCATGTAAACTGAAATATTTAACAATTCTATAATGGTTAATTTTACATCCACTCATTGCAACTTAATTCAAGTGACTAAATTGTGTTTTGGGGAATGGAACAACACAAATCTTCTGCAATGTTACTAAATCCCAGGTTTATTCATGTTATTCAAAAAAATGCTATAGGCTCCGCTATTAAGAGTGTCCCGGTTGTACGAGTTTGCATAGAACTGCCAATCTCTACAGCAACTAAATTCTATACAGAGTACTACAATGTCGTTTTCATGCCACCCAGAGAGATGGTGCAGTCTTGTCGGTGCACATGAACATTGAATATTTGACCACAAATCAACCCTATATATATATATATATATATACATTTTATTTGCAAGAGTTTTCTCTAGTTCTCTATTTAAATGTTCATGGAAATGCCTAAACGATGGAAGAGCCAATCAGTTAGCAGTCAGGTGAATAACAAATGCAAATTGGGTGGGATTTGTGTCCCAAAAATTCAAATAGATATACAATGCTAAAATCATTTTTGATGAGTTTATCATCATTAGTTTACTCAAAGTTGTATTTTGATAGATTCATGTTGATCTTTTTGATACCCCCTGTACTCACGTAGTTGGGATTATTTGAAAAAGGAGGACTTGTAAGTGATACATGTAAGATTCTAAAATGTCACATAGCCACACAAAAATAAAAAAAAATGTAACTGACAGTCTGCTTGTTATGTTGAAATGAAGTTTTGCTACTAGCCTCACAGCACTATGGCTGCAATCTGGGGAGAGATTCCACAAGGAATATTTTTAGCGGACAACGCCTTGGTCTGGGGTGGTTTTTTTGGTGACTATAAAAGTACCTCTGTGTTACTGCGTGAGCCTGCGATGCGTTGGTAAACTGTAAGGGTAAAAAGGCAGCATGCAAGTAAGCCACTCAACATACGTGCTGAACCTGCACGGTATTGGTCGTAAATCTGCCGTAAAACATCTTCCAGCCAAGGTACTATTGACCTCGTCTATTTGAGATCTGGAGATGGGTCCGCAAGCTATAGTTGCTCTTGATGGATTGGAACAGCAAAGGACACATATCACAGAGGTACATTTGCAACATTACTTTTCAAATGTAAGATTATACTTATGATTAGTATTAGCTGGATTGATTGACTTTAGAAATGACCTCTGTCCTTAAATCTTTGGTAACTTATTGTCACACTGCACAACCCGAAGTAGGTTTTTATATCTTTCTATCTTTTGTATAGCTTTCACAAACCCTAAGGCACTTAGTTAATGTTCACATGCATTACTTTTTTGGCCACTGCATGGCTTTACTTCACTTGTCTAAATTGGAAAAACCAAAAAGGAGTTTTATTCACAGTTATCTACCGAGCTCCTGGTCCCTATTCAGAATTTTTAATCAAGTTCTCTGACTTTATACCAAATTTAGTATTAGACTGGGATAAAATAGTGATCATTGGAGTTTTCAATATCCATGTGACTTTAAGTGGCGACTGCCACAATAATGCCTTCACCGTTCTGTTAGATAGCATTGGTTTCACTCAGAATGTAAATAAACCGACCCACAATCACAAGCACACTCTAGATCAGGGGTGTCAAACTCAAATCCACAGTGGGCCAAAATGTAAAACTTGAACAAAGTCGCGGGCCAGTATTGAACAAATGAAACTTTTAATATTGACCCAAACAAGATTTGCTTTAACATTGAATATGGAACAAGCAACACTTATTACTATACAATATATAATGGGATTTGGAGTAGTAACGATGAATGAATGCGCTGTATAATACCGGCGCGCCAAGCCCTAGTAGTCATTTGGTATAGCCTCTCGGGCCAAATATAATTACACTGCGGGCCAAATTTGGCCCACGGGCCAGAGTTTGACACCTATGCTCTAGATCTTGTTCTAACATATGGAATAGAGATTAGTAACTTAATTGTCTTACCTCAAAATCCTATTTCCTAATTACCTTTTAGTTTATTCTTGAAGATTATCCAGCCCTACAGAATAAAATTATAATGAAAAGGACAATATCTATCTATTGCAAATTTCAAAGAAATAATAGAGCCAATATCCAGTGACATGTCATGTGATCCTGCTGAGAATAGGTTTAGTCCCAGTGTAAGTGATCAATTTGTTGACACGACCATGAAATCTGATGTTGCAGCTCAGTTAAAACAGAACATAAGGCCAAAATGAGTCTTCCCATGGTACAATGAAGAACTGCGTTCACATAAACAAAGAGTTAGAAAATTAGAGCATTTTTTCGCACCCACACGGAAGAATCCCTAAAAGCATGGAAAATCTGCTGACTGTCCTATAAAAAGTCTGCGTAGAGCTCTCAATCCCATTTACTCTCAGCTCTGATCATTTTTTTTCTATTTTTAAACAGTAAAATCACAACAATTTGAGATAAAAGCTTTAAACGTGTTCAAAATGCAGCAGCAAGATTACTGACGCACATTACACAGGTGCTCGAGTCTCTTCCCTGGCTCCCTGTTGACTTTAGAATCAAATTTAATATTCTCCTCCTGAAGACATGGCCCCATCCTACCTCAGAGATGCTATAGTACAATATCATTCAAACAGAGCACTTCACTCTCAAAATGTTGGAATTCTGGTGGTACAGAGAGTCTTGGTAGGGCTTGGTAGGGCGTTTATCTACCAAGCCCTTATGTTATGGAATCAGCTTCTGTCCATGTTAAAGAGGCCGACAGAGTCTCTTCATTTAAACAGGCTTAAAATGTTCCTCTTTGAAATCGCTTATGGTCAGGCCAGTTAGGAACAGAAATAAAAACCAACAGTTTCCCAGCTACGCTGTCCTAGGAGCACCTATGCTGGGGGAAGTATGGCAGCTTGAGCACTATCCTTCCCTAAAAACAATATTTCATATTTGAGTTGACCTGTCTCTGTTCATTGCTGTTCACATTTTTCTACTTCTTCCACTCCTCTCGGGGTGTGGTACTATTTCAGACACTGCCGATGCTGATCTGTTGCTCTAGATGCTCCTCAACTGCCTAGAGGAATGCTCTCTACTCTAGATTAACGGCTCTTTATCTGCCTGGATGAACTGTATAGCTAGACAAACCACTCTCTCTCTTCCTGAGTGTTCCTGTTTCAGATTGGCCAACAGCAAATTTCCCTTTCCTATGGTTTCTGTTTTTCACTGTCGCCCTTCGAGGAAACTGCTGTTGTGATTTTGGGCGTCACAAAAACGAATTGAACTGAACTTTAAAACTGCCTTTTCAGGTGGATTCAGAAACTCAGGTCGACTGTCCCAAGTGCATCCAATCAGAGCACTGCTTTTGGCTTTTACTTCTGGGTTGAAAAAGAGATCAAGTACTTTAGTACTACTATTATTAGATGCAGATGGTGTGAAGCAGACTTCACTGCTGCTTTTACAAGATAGTCACTGTTGAAAAACCCCAAATATACTCATTTAAAACAATAAAAGATTTTGACTGTGAAAAACACAATGTTTATGTTTTTTTGTGATAGACACACATAGGATTGCTATATTTTGTAAGTGATGCTGGTGTGATTGGCCGAAGAGGAGGTCGCAGTGGTGGTCAGCAGAATACAAAGTGCTGACTGTGGACTTTGCTGAGGTTACTTTGTAGTGTGAAGCAGATATATGAGTGACAGGAGGGTATGCTCACAAGCCCACAGGTCACAGCAACACAGAAGATGCTACACAGCTGATTGGATGAGCACAGACCAACGGGAGATGGATCCAAGAAGAATACGCAGGAGAAGAAATTTCTTTGTTTCATTTGAATTTTGAACTTGACAGGGTACTCAAGAAAAATAAAGTTTCTCTCATTGGGTTTCTCCTGTATCAATAAGTTATATATATATATATATATATAAAAATAAAAAAGACAGACATTTCCATTGCACAATAATGTCTGAGTTGGTTTATAGTCCTCCATCAAATCTGCACAGAAGTGCCAATAAAAAATATATGAATGCAAAATAAAACAGTTTAATTCCCACAATGCACCTGGACCCTGATTAGCTCCGTAGAGGCTCAAATGGTTCACCCCGTGACTCAGGCTAGACCGGGGGTCTGCAACCCTCCGGAGCCGCATACAACTCTTTAGCGCCCTCCTAGTGGCTTCCTGGAGTTTTTCAAAAATATATGAAAATAGAAATAAATGGGGGGATATATTTGTTCTTTTAATATGGTTTCCAATGTTATAAAAATGTTTATAATAAATATTACATTTCAACATTTCTGTCAACGAAGATTATCGTCATGGCCTGCGACACACATTTCAGCACGGCGCACACGGGCGGCGCAGTCATGGGCGCAGTCATGGGCGCAGTCATGGGCGCAGTCATGGGCGCAGTCATGGGCGCAGTGGCTGTTGTAAACTAACCGGAATGAAAGATCGCTGATGAGAACAGAGAAGCCCAGGATTGTGTGATTTCAGCACTTCTGGAGAAATTAGAGGAGCGCAAAGATAGATTTAAGAAGTGGATTGCATCTCCAAACTCCACTACTGCTGCTAGATTTGTTGCAACCTGGGAGATAATGAAGTGTGGAAAACCGTTCACAGATGGTGAGTACATGAAGGATTCTGATTTCTTAATTGTAATTCCATATTTTCATCAATTCAACAAAACATAATACATCAACATTGTAATGAAAGTTAAACTTAAAGCACCAAATATGTATAGCAGAGTAGTCACGTGGAGCGTCATCTCTCCAGGGGGCGTTGGAGGAAAAATAAACATTTTCGGAACAATCAGGAATGCTCATTATGTATTTGCAGCCTTGTCATTTTGATAGTAGGCTAATATAGCTAATATACATCCTGTGTTCCCTTCATATAAGGCTTTTAATTTTTTTTGCGGCTCCAGACAGATTTGTTTTTTGCCTTTTTGGTCCGAAATGGCTCTTTGAACATTTAAGGTTGCCGACCCCTGTGCTAGATGGATGACTATGAACCGGTCTTTACCCTAACCCTAAAGTGATGGTGTGTGTATTCTGGATCCCAGGCAACCTTTATGGTATGTCATCGTAAACGTTTCCACAATGAGGCAATGGATATGGAGAACAGCAGATGAAGGTAGCCATTTTTTTTTGTCAGTGCCAAAATTGCATGTGACGCTGCTGAGTCCTGTGTGTATCACATTTAAAGAAAAACAAAATCTTGGAACACAGGAAATGGACGTGAACAAAAAGCTGCTTTCAGAATATACTGTGAAGAGTCATTATTTATTTGTTTTTAGACTCATATTCCAAAATAAACAATACAGTCATGGTCATTTCAGACCGCTGTACCAGTGAGGAGGAGGACGTCTAACGCGACAAACTTGGATTTACTAAATGTCTTTTTTGTGAATGTCTGAGATTGGCCTTATGAAGAAAAAGTACAATTCAGGTACAATTTATATTTGCTTTATTGTCTATATTGCTCACGTAGCAGATCCCTGCGAGCCGTGACCTGTGCATGGAAGCACAGACCACCATCAACAGAAGCGGCCCGAGATGCCCCAAAGTGTCTCTAGACCTTGAGCCTGGATGCTCATTCCGACATGGTTGAAACATGCAATCCCAAGAGATTTGTAAAACAAAGTGCATACTTTCTTACTCTATCACTGTGTTGCACCAGCAATGATATGCAGCTTTCAATGAGTCGCTGCAGTAGTTTTATATTTTTTATTTTACTGAAGCCATGCCAAGCCATTCACCATACGTATCACCTTGGAAACTAACTTGACTCATGCCAGATTATTTCTCATGATATTTGTTTCACAAACTCTTGAGAATCCGTCTGGTCAGTCTCACGCTGTTTGGTTTGAGCCCGGCCGCTGTGGGCCTGACAGATCACAGCATTGTAGTTTTGAAGTCAAAAGAACGAACCTAAACCAACATGATGACGCAATGACAGACGTACTTTGGCCAATTTTTAGCAAATTAACTGACTATATTGTTTTTTTTAAAACGTGCACATAGAAGCGCTTTGTGTATTTGAGAACAAAGGAAGAAGTCTGTGCTTTTCTCTGACTGGATTTAACAACAGTTTGATTTCTCGGCTTGTTCCCGTTGTGACGAATCAGATTCAAATATTTGTCATTGCATTACACCTTTTCCCGACTGCTTTCGCTGAGAGCCTGTCCAGATTGATATTGTGTAGACCTCAATTCAGAGAGGTACACATATTAATCTGGCAGAGCCAGATTATTTGGAAACGACATGCTTTGTCAAATGTATACTATGGATTTGATTACTTAGATTTTCATGCTTGACCCCAGGAAGCATCCAGGTCCAAAAGTGTCCTCTATTTTCCATTCCCTGCACAGTTCTATACCTCCTGACGCTTTCAGCAGCTTCACTGATGAATTTCAGAAGTGATCAGCAGCAACTGTCATGTTCGCAAAGATTTATGATCCGAGATAAAGGCTATACATCAAATCTGACAACATTTTATATTTGACGTCGTTATTTTCTTCATCAACAGGTGCTTCGGCAAGGAAAAAACTACATAAATCATAGATACGGAAATAAACTGCAAACTAGATTTACGACATTTTAGAAATCACACTTGGTCACAATGGGGGACAGTTAATGTGTTGGCATCATGAGCATGCCTTGTATTTGGCCCTGCTCATCATGTCTTTCACAGCTCCTGCATTTTTAACCTCTCTTCAAATATGCAACATCTCATTTAGAGACATGTAATTGCCTCAAAGTTTAAATATTCATTGGGTTTATGAAAAAAAAAAAAGCTTTGGGGAGTGAATAAGAAGTGCACAAAAACTTCAACTGACCTCTTGATTATGTACTCTGCGAAAAAAAAAAGAAAAGAATAAATAGTTGGAAGATGTTATTGCTGTTTGTAATGTTTCAACCGTGTCCATGGAGACCAGCAGGTATTTGTGGAGAGGCGACTCCGCTCTCAATTACTCAATGTATTATTTTTATTTTTAAATAATTTTTACTGCACTTAAAATGTAACACAAATTCCTTTCAGTGCTTTTAAAAACATTCCCACATGCCCCCCCACCCGTTTACTCCACAACCGCCTGACCCCCACACCCACACAAGCCACCCACAGACACATGCACACACACACATTCACCCATGCACTTAAATAGAATTTATCGTCATTTTTTGTGACAGACAATTGAGAAGTGAAAGGAAATTTATAAATTATTTCAAGATAAAAAATAAAAAAAAATAAACGAAAAAAAGAGCTGCGTGGAAAAGTATTCAGGCCCCCTGAGTCAGTACTTTGTGGAACCGCCTTTCTCTGCAATGACAGCAAGTCTTTTGGGGTTTGTCTCTACCAGCTTTGCTCACCTACAGATAGTTCGGACCATTCTTCTTTGAAAAACAGCTCAAGCTCAGTCAGATTTGATGGAGAGCATTCATAAAGCAGTTTTCAGATCTTGCCACAGATTCTCGATTGGATTTAGGTCTTGACTTAGACTGGGCCATTCTAAGACTTAAATATGTTTTGTTTTAAACCATTCCTCTGTAGTTCTGGTTTTAAGTTTAGGTTCATTGTCCTGTTGAACCTCCGCCCCAGTCTCAAGTCTTTTGCAGACGTCAACATGTTTTCTTCCAAGATTGCCCTGTATTTGGCTCCATCCATCTTCCCATCAACCCTGAGCAGCTTCCTTGTCCCTGCAGAAGAAAATGATGCTGCACCAAAATGTTTGACAGTGGGGATGGTGTGTTCAGAGTCATGTGCTGTTTTATTTTCACACCACACATAGCATCTCAGACCAGAGCACGTTCTTCCACATGTTCGCTGTGGCTCCTACATGGCTTCTGGAAAACTGCAAATAGGACTTCTGTTTTTCAACAACAGGGCTGTTTTTCAACAATGGCTTTCTTCTTGCCGCTTTACCACAGATGTCAGATTTGACAGCCTACACGTGGCAAATTACTGAATTATGTGTGAATATATATATTTGTTCACACATAATTCAGTCATATATACATGTTTATATATATATATATATAAACAATTTAACAAACACGCTGCCAATCTTCAACATCGGTCCTTATATGCAACCCCTAGAAATCCCTCACTCACTGACCACATTCATACACAGGGCAAAAACAAACGCTAGATTGCCCCCAACGTGCTAATGTAAGCACACAGTTGTAATGAACTGAATTTGATGCAAAAATACACAGAACGAGTCAGGTGATGATTTATGAACAGAGCAGGGGAGCAGAGGGTTTTGAGCCTTGAAGAAGGAGCAGAGAAAGCATGCCTGTAAACAGGATTAATGAAACAAACATGAATGAACCTATATACAACTCGAGATATGTTTTTGATGAGGGACCAATACTATAGCGTAGTTAAAGTGAATGAAAAAGTAAATGTTGCATATTTGTCCTTTACCAAAATGGTAAATCAAAGTGCTTTTGAACCAAGTAGATCCACAAAGTGTAAACACATTTACACACAGAGGTAAAGTAGTTGATGTTCATCATGTTTTTAGAAAAATTGTCACGTTATGTTGCTATTTTTTACAGTCTAGCTGAAGCCGGCGTTAAATGAGAAGCAGAGGGAGGAAATGGGGGAGACATAGCTAGGGGAAAACGTCTCCAGAAAGGAGTAGGTTTCTGCATTATGAATGTAAATTTGAGCCTCAAGGATAGATCCCTCTCAATGAAAACATTTGTAAATCCACACTGAATACTGAGTGAATTATTGCTACTTAAGGGGAGCTCAGTGGAAATGTCAACCACCAGCAGTGATTTGAATTCATATAATGAGGGAAGCAAATCTGAGAAAACTAGTGTAACAACCCATGAAGAGTAAACAGCAATTTAGGATAGGGCCAGGTCATCGAGTGGTAGGTTAAAGTAGCTTGGTGTAATTACGTTCTTAAATTGAATTATAATTTAGTGTCAAGTTGGCTTTTCTTTAATTACTATGCACTTGTAAAATGAATGAAAGTGACAATGCTTGAGCGTGGTGCATCATTTCGGCGAAGCACAGGTGTCTCAGGTCTGGTTCACTGGAAATGAAGAAGGACGTGGAATGGCGCAGCGATTGTGTCAATATACTGTGGACTTTTGTGTGTTTCCTCTGCTGCCAAAGCTGCCCTAACTGACAGATGGAAACAAGTCTGCATTTGTGCTGAAAAAGGTACATCAACGGTCACTCACTTGCACACTGTGGCAGAAGAAGTACTCAATTTTGTGACTTAAGTAAAAGTATAAGTAGCTCATAGAGGTTTTGATGTACCTGTTTAATGATGTACTTAAAGAGCAAAGTGGAAACGTATTTCACACAGATTTTGGGAACCGTTCAAATTGTCAAATGTGGTGATTTTGATAAAGAATTGTGGTCAACAGAAGCTATTCAAACCAATTTCTTCATGTTGTATATTTGTCTGCTCAAAGCTGGGACTTGAACTCAAAACTTTTTACACTGGATATCGCCATGAATGTGTAAAAAAAATAACCCCTAAAACCCAACAGCAAAGTACCTTCTATTTTTCCGTCCAGCTAAAAAATATGATGCAGTAGAATGTATAAGTAACTGCTCTCAAATGTAGTATTCACTGTAATGATCCACAAAATGGTGTTCTCTGCACCATGCCTTGGAGATACAGCGAGGAGTTTTAATTTCAGGATCTATTGAGCGATCATCACCATTCCCTCTCTGCATCTGAGGCCAAACTCACAAAGAGCCTTAGAATCAGATTTATATACAACAGAGGGACAAAGAAACACGCTCATTGGTCATCTAACATAGTCAAAGTCCTCTCATTGCACATTGAATCTACAGAAGTTTGCCAAATTTCTCAATCGTGGGTTACTTTATTTCTTTGTTACTTGTTAGAAGCCGTGAATGTTTTGTTGCATATGGACCGTGCTAATCCGACCATTATCCCATTGGCACTATGGCAGATAAGACTGAACTCTAGACTGGTCAAGCTAGCTGGAAAATGGATGGAAGTCGAAATGTCCGGATGAGTACCTATGAGTAGTATTGTTCTTACCTGTCACAAGTTGTTTTTTCTTTTTGATACCATTTTCTACACACATTATTAATAACAGTTTAGTTACGGGGATTGGCTCGAGAAAGGATGGAGTCATTTTAATTGCATTAACAGTAAATTGTAATCCTTCCAAAAAAAATTAAAAATTTCAAATGGCACTTAACAAGGGCTTTAAACATACTCTTGAGTACACACACTACTTCATTACAGTCAGGCATTTTCGATGTTAGGAGTTGAGTTAGAGCTCCATCACCTGGCTGCAGATGGAATTACATAGGGAAGATAAAACCAACCTAGCTTGGATGGCTACGATGGCAGAAATGCTCAGCACGAGTCTGGTGATGATGTATGGACTCAAAAACAGTTCAGAAGATCTCGGAGCGCGGCTTATGACGTCTGGGGAAAAAACTGGAAATGTAGTGTTTTGTGAGGCTCACAGGGAGAGGACTTACTGAACAGGAATCATGAAACAAGAATGAATGAAGCTAAATACAACTCATGGTATGTTTTTAATGAGGGAACAATGTCATAACATGGTTTAAAGCTCCAAAAAGTTTAAAAATAATGTGTAATATGTACGTAAGATGTACAAAGTAAACTTATGATAGTAAAATATGGCTTTTGAATAACACCAACAAATACACACACCCATCATCTCCCAAAAAATACCGTAATATGGCCTCCCACCCGCACAGGTTGAAAACTGACCACGGCAACACGGTGGTGGCAAGGAAAAAATAAGACTTTATGTCAGTGATAACAGCTGGAGACACTAAGAAAAACATCGGCGTGCATAATGTAATTTGCGTACTCCGATGATGACAATGACAACCGCCTTCCCAGCCGAAGGTCACGTGACTCTCGCCGTAAAAACCTGCGTCGCCGACTCGCATCACTCATGAGGTAATGTAATGAGGCGGCTGTTTGTGACGACTGCCGCTTAACCTCGGCCTGAGGCAAGGGCAGCGCGAAATGGAACAGCGCCATCTCCAACCGTCTGTACCGCATTAAAGATAGATGATGCATGCATGACTGCTAACGTACGACGTATGTGAACGCACTAAATGTTAAACCTATTTAGCTCTATTATGTTTATTCACATGCATTAAACATTTAAGAATGATCTATTTAGGGACAGCGGACGCAGAGCAGTTGGAAGAATCGGTGTTACTCATAAGCAATTAATTGTATTTTTGTACCAACTAATTTAATCACTTCAAAAGGTGCTCTATGTAACTTTTCTGATTGGACACCTACTTGTCTCCTTGTAGATGTTGTTGGTTTATACGTATGGACCACAGATTGGCATTAAATTGAACGAAAGATAGATATGTATGATGCAATACTGTGCAACATTCCAGGCAAAGTAATAACATGAGAAAAGTGACACGGTGCACCTTCAAAGTTTACAATTTCGGCATGCTTTCATAATTCATATCTAAACATGTTGCTTGATAGTGTTTATAAAGATCACACTAACTAGGCTGTGGGTTTAAGATGTGGTCGCAATTTTACATAATTAATGTGTTGTTTTTTTTATTCCAAACTATCATTTTAGAGTTACCTTTTTCTAGTAATAATATCAACAACACATTTTATTCTCTCATTTAAAGGTCCCATATTATGCTAAGTTGACTTTTGTGAGCTTTTAAACCTTTTAGTGTAAATTGTACCTCAAAAGAACCCCTGAAGTATTCTTTTTCTTTCATCAAATGCATTTAGTTTATTTAATCATTTAAACAAGGGGGAGGGGTTTTTCGGAGAGTCATCAACCGCACCCTCAATCTGACAATGTTGACCGTGCTACTCCACCTCCTCCAGGAAGTCTATGCCCAGTCTGTTTAATCAAGTTTTCTACAATATGTATGTCATTAATAATAATACAAATACATAATTAAATTTAAAAAGTCTGTTCAAAACAGACACGCCCCCACTGCAGGCGGAATGGAACTGTTTTCAAGCTAACGCCGCATTGTTTCACCTCACTTTGCTTTGAACACGTTCGTTTTCCCCCAAATTTGCTTGCTGACATCACAGAAGCTTATAGTTTCCCGAGGCTGGGGAAGCGGACTGCTCACGGACGGGGGAAGAGGAGCCAAAAGCAACTTGAGTGGTATGTGTTACCGATTGTGCAATGTTTGTTGCGCAAAATATTATCACAAATGTCCTATGGTAGACTATGAAACGGGAAATATAGCCAAGTAGGTGTTTTAATTTGCAGTGCCTCAATATGTGTGGGTACAAGCTACGAACAACTGGATATCACAGTAAATGTGTTTTTAAAGTAAATATTTACTGTCTCTATAACCTTAAGAAATGGCCCTTTTAATACGTAATAACTTGCCATCTGGATGAATCACAGAATGCGTTTATTGTGAAAAAACACTTTTGCTTAATGCTTAACACAACATTTAAAATACCTGCGAGAATAGTGTGACCTTTGTGTATTTTTTTTCTAATTACAAAAAAATAAAATATCATCCAATTAATGCCTGATTTGAAGATGCTTCGAGGTTTTGAATGTGGTGTGTGGATGAAAATGTATAATTAAGTTTAATTCTGTTTCAAGTGCCTTTTCAATTTAATACACTATGTTAATGAACACAAAATGTCAGAGAGAGAGAGAGAGAGAGAGAGAGAGAGAGAGAGAGAGAGAGAGAGAGAGAGGAGAGAGAGAGGGGAGAGAGAGAGAGAGAGAGAGAGAGAGAGAAATGAAATATTTGGCTGCTATAAACTAGAAGTGAAAATTCTGTCCGGTTGGTTCAGTTGGTGTTAGTACCAAATGTTGCATCTCGAACCAGGAGTACCTAACTGGAGGATTTGTTCATTATTTTCCGGTTTGAGGTCAGATTACACCTCTGCAGACCTCAAAGACCTCAAACCTCAGACTTTCTTGATGTGAGAGAAAAGAGCTTACCACTCTGCCATCATGTAAGCCCTACTTCTTCACATTAACATAGTAGAAGTTTCTTAGCATATTTCTTTGAACTGTCAATACCTACTTAATTCATATTTATTCTTCTTCCACTTCTAAACAAACTTCTTTCACTGTAGACAGATGCGCTGCGGGCATTTATAACTTATGTGTCTTAATTATACTTATTTGTCATGCTTTCCCTTCTGCACGGTTGATAGCTCATAAATACTTGGCAAGAAAAACACCGTTGTTATGCTTTCTTTAAAAATCCAGCGGAAAACAGCACCACAGGCTGTGAATGTTGACGTGTTTGACATGCAGTAGAATGTAGCTATTATAGAGAATTAAGTCTGGATAAACACTGTAATTAACTTATACTTGGGCTATCAGCATGCAACCCATGAACAACTTCATCTCAATTTGCCAAATCATTTTCATTGAAATCAATTAAAATGCTAATTATGTATTATTTACTCTGGGAAAACTTGTGAATGTTTAATTGTGAATCATTTTAGACTTCTCATCTGTTTTTTGCCGTTTTAATGGATTGAAATTTTTGTCCAGTGTTCAAGCAATGTCTATCCAAATTTGGTTGTTAAAAAAAAAATGATGGAAGAGTTCTGGCTCCAATAAGACGGGCTTGTATTGAATCGTGGAAGTTCAAAACCACCCAGCAAACATTTGGGATTTAACCATCTAGTATGCAATGGACATGTATCTTTCACAGTAATACTTGTTAATTATATTTTGTTTCTATTTCATTTGGTAAGCTTGTCTCCTTCTGAAGAGCAAATTTCAGCTCTTCTGAAAAATGGAAGTGGCTCATACGTTCTTGTTCTGATTGCCGTCACTACAGAAAAACTGTTATGGCCATAATTTGTCATTTCCATGCAGCTTAAAAATGCTTCAAACTTTTTATTTTATTTTGAATCATCTGCAACCTGAATAAAGTAATAATTCAGTTTTCTTCCAAATCTGCCTACATATGTTGTGTCCCATGACACTGGCACACTTTTAATTGTCATGTGCAGCTGTCTACAGGCATGAAATGTGTCTAATGGACTCAGACGTACTAAACATAATGCTGTGGGGCAAATGAACACGGAGCGGTAATTCAACTACTACCAACCCACACCTGTAGTCCGAGTGAATACTTGGATGAAGCGGAGCCCACGAGACAGTGGACTTTCGCTGACCCTTCGGCTACACTACAGATGTAAGTGTCTGGGGACTCTCAACATGGAGTCTCTATGATGGGTTGCTCCGACAAAGGAGGTCTTTTTCTCCAGGCGAAGGGCAGCGTAGAATAGAAGTTATGGCCAAGGTTTGGACTAAATTATTCAGATGTGCAAGACCCAAGAAAGATTGAATATGGAATTGGGGACCAAAGTTGCATTATCCGTCTCTTTCTCCGAGCTCGTCCAGTTCGGGGTTCACAATAAACTTTGGTCAATCGAACCAAATGTGCTGAAAGATGCCTCTCCCATTTGCCTGTAGCGGCGCTGTGTACAATATGTGCACTACCTGCCCCACATGTGCACAACCTACCCCACATGTGCACAACCTACCACATCCCTGCGACTCAGTGCGAGCTGCAGCCGAGGTGAAGCTCGGACATGTGTTTTCATGTCAGGAGGAGAGGTGAGTGACATGTGAGTAGTGGGCTGAATGCCCAGGGCTCACTCGGTATGACCAGGGAAAAGAAAATTTGATGAAAAATCTCAGCTGTTTTATAAATACAGGCTCTATAAGGTTTGATATTATCACATTTACCCATGCAGCTTATTAATTGCTGAATATAGGCCACTTCTCCCATGTTAAAGCCAATTTAAGCGTTATCTTTTATGTTTTTGGTTCTATTTAGCTTTATTTTTGTAAAATCACTCGAAAACTGTGATATATTTTCACATGATCTTCAGTAATTATAATTAAACCAGACTTTGACCTGCTCCTGTTACTTTCACGTCTTTCTGCGTGTCATTTGTCCTGTTATCAATCTCGCACAGGAGTTTGTTTTGATCCTGAGCCTCAAATGTGTCTCAGCATGGCTCACTTCATGGTCACTTCTGGCTTTTGTTCCACTCTTTGGTTTGTTTGCGTTCAAAATTCAAACAAATTGGGCCGAGTTCAAGTCAATCAGACTGAGACCGACCTTTCCAACTGGACCAGAGTTCGCTTCCTTGGTCCGGATCAGAGTTCGATTCCGCAGTCACAATTACCCAGTTACCGAACAAACCGAACCAGTCAGGCAAAAAAATACTGATTCGAATCAAGTGTATTGCGAACGCACCGTCAGAGATGTCATTGCTTTACCTGCAATGTTCCACAGCATGGCACTAAACATATATATTCAATTGCAGGTGTTTTAATTGTCACCTGGCACCTCTCCATGGAGATAGATAAGTCTAATGTCATACTATGAAACACTTGTAAAAGCAATGGTATCTCCTTGGAGACAAGCAGATGGTACAATTTCCACTAGAAAGGTTACAAAGAGCTGTATGAAGAACGAAACACAACCCACACTCCAAACTGTAATGACTTAGTTTTAATGTCATTGTTATTCACTTTTAATCCCCTGGCTTTTCACTTTGTCTTTGCAACCTACTAAAGACTGTTTAATTTTTCACACCGTATTTGCATGGCCTTAAAGCATTCATGCCTTAACTCCACTTGCCCTATTTTCTACCCTGCGGCTACAACCTGCGGCACTTATTTTTCAGTCTAGCTTGGTGCGTCAACACCCCGACCAAGCAGCAATATTTTGAATCATAGCAGCTCCTTTCCTCTCTGGACTGCTGCCTTTTCATCCCTTGGGTTTTGAGATCGGAGGCCAGCATTGCAACACAAGAATGATGGCAGAATGTATTTACTGTATTCGTGAATTTATAGAGCTCTGTGTCCACCCATGCCTTGGTTTGAGCCCTCTGGCCAACTTTGAGCCAATCTACAACTGTCAGTCTGCGTGCAATAAGGCTGGTGATTGACGTGCTTGTGTGGATAGGGCTGGACTCGACAGTGTGTATGTGTCCATGTCGAGGTGATGGTACCTGGAGGACATAACAGAGCAGAGGTGAGAAGATGGTAATTCTGATCTTGTGAGTGGTAGCTGGAGGAGAGGTAGAGAGTAGAGGAGGGAAAGTCACTCTCCACTGCTGTCAAAAGGGGTTTTGGATCGACATAAAATCGTATCGAAGAACAGAAGCTCAGAAGGTATTCACTGGTTTTGGTGTCCTGTTCATAGGTGATATTTTCAATAGAGATAATATTTTGTTTTGAATCGTTGATTGATATGGCATTGGTGATACATATTCATCACCCATGAGCCCATGAATAGACAGATCCTTTTAGATGTATTTGTTTTTTTCTTGTCGGAGGGGTCTTCGTGTGTAGATCCTGCATGTTGAGGGTCTTTTGCAGATATAACATTTGTAGATTATTATTTTAAAATGTTGTCCATTGAAAACAATTGCAGTATTGGTTTAAAACAACTTATTATTCTGGCTGATTTACTACTCTAAAACGCCTAAATAAATAAAATAAATAAAAAAATAAAAAATAAAATAAATAAAATAAATAAAATAAATAAAATAAATAAAATAAATAAAATAAATAAAATAAATAAAATAAATAAAATAAATAAAAATGACTCACAATTCAAACTTAAACGTTTGCTGAATCCTGGAGTACAAACAAAGTCTGAAGTTTTGGCTTCTACTGTCTGATTTACTTTAATTACAAGCATTAACAAGTCAGTGCGTGTGTTTGTGTGTGTTTGTGTGTTTGCGTGAAACTGATCAGATAAGATACATAAGTGCATTATAGCTTTCTTGTTAGGAGCTTGATAGTTCACTTTTATCAGATAGTGGACAAAAGGGATGTTTTGCCGCTTTGTGGCTGAGTGGATTGTACTCGTGCCAACCATGTGAGCAGGCCACAGTGTCGTGCATTCAAATCTGGCTCCATCAAATTTGCTGCATATTCTTTCCCAGTCTCGTCCCCATTTTACACTGCACTGTCCTGTCTAATTGTTGAAAATTGCTATGTGTCGTTGAGTTATAGTGAAGAAGTAGAAAATCCTTGGGTAAAATCTGCGCTTACAACCTGGAGGGACCTAATCAAAACATATAAACTAAACAAATATGTTCAAATTTTAACCTGGTTGACATATGATCAAAGTTTTGGCACAGATCTGAGATTTAGGGTCTGGATAACAAAAATGTATAAATATTTTCTACCAGGTTGTCAAAGAAAATCAAATAAAAAGCTTTGATATGATGAAAGAATCCTTTGACTTGGAAAAACAGGACTTTTACAGGAATAAAGGAGTTATAATGACCAAGAAATTAAACACCGCAATGACCATCATCTAGCCCAATATCAATACGAGATCTTGATGAAAAAATAATGCAACGCTGGAATGAAATTAATTGTTGGACATTGCAGAAGCTTACTGAAACAATGCCTGTGAGCTTCAAATATTAGAGCATGTGACCAAATATTAGAGCATGTGACTAAATATTAGAGCATGTGACTTTTCCTGGTTTTTTTGAACAGGCATTGTATGTGTATTTATAGTTCAGTTCTAGCTGGGCTGGAGCAAAGATAATAGCAAAAATAGTAAAGTAGGAGTTTCAAAGCACTGGAATACAGAACTCATTGGTATCAGTATCGGATCAATATACACAATACTTGCCTCTGGAACAGTCTGCCAACAGAGCTGAAAGAAATCCAGAGTTTACACTTTTTTAAGACAGAGCTAAAGACTTTCTTATTTAGACAAGCTTTTAATTGTTGGCTATGTGTTGTGTCAGCCCTCTGTGATTCCTTGGAATGAAAATCACATCTATTATAATTATCATTACTTAGAATGTTGCTCGGTATCGGATCGAAACAAAAATCACTGGTAACGCCTATCACTAGTTATAAGATGGTTAAAAGGTGGCCATTTAATTTACAATACAGTCAAACCGTAAGTGTAATTAAGTGCGTACAGAGTTTCTAATCGGAGTAGGCAGTGGGTATTTACATGGAACACATTAGCTATTCAAGCAAACTAACACACTATGTAAAAAAATAACCTGGATTCCTTTACATACTGTACCTCTGCACATCATGTATTGACTAACAACAAGCCATCTGCCTGTGTAGCATTATGCACAAGATCCAGTTCACATGGGACCAAACATTGCACAAGTTCTGCGCATTGTTCAATATTACATGAGACTTTAACTGAGACGTAAGCAGGTTCACAAGGGAAAAGTTGCCGTTACGATTAGAATATGCGACTTCTTGTCTATCCATCACTGAATATTGCGCACTTGTAGCGTCCACGTGAACATCCTCATATAGCCCTGTCAGCCCTGCTCTAATTGGCCCTACTACAGTGGGCATATAGTCCTTTTGATTAATAGGACTCTCTTCGCTTCACCTTAGGCCCTTGACGTGAGAGTACATTGACTTTTAATTGTCAGTGAGCGGTAGACTGGCGTGGTGCGAGTAGCTGTAATGTGCCCGCAGACCGATCAAATAAAATGTCCATTTAGATTTAACACATTGTGAGTTTGTTGTTTTCTCACTGTCCTTCTTGATTACTCCAGCTTTGGAAAATAGAACCTTTTAACAAAGCCTATTAAGCCGTGTTTGAGTGAGAAATTTGTTATTAATAAGCTGTCTGAATCTTTTATTGCGGAGTGAGTTGAAGCGGTGGGGAATACAGTGTTTATCAAGCGTCAGTAACGACTTGTTCAATTGGAATGTGTTTAGAATGTTCACACAAAACATCGGTATTAGTTGAAAGGCGCACTGTAACTTTTTCCATGGAGATATTATTGCTTTCCGTTATATCCGCAGACAAAACTGCTATCATTTGCATATTCTACTTACTTCCTGCTTTTTTTTTTACTTCCTACTTTTTAATCAGTTTTTGTCTTGCAAACATTTTTAATTATGACTTTTTTTTAAGTAAACCAAGGATTTTAAGAGCATTTTTAAAGTTTTAATCAACAAATCTGACGAGCCAGCGACATGTCCGGGAGAAGGGAAACAAACTTGTGAACGCTGTTGGAAATATCAACAAGAAATTCTTGAGCTACAAGCACGGATATTCGCTTTGGATTCTGAAAAAGGACTCCAAGATACAATTCCAGTGTCATCCAGTGGTAAGAAGTCCACAAAACAGCTACTTTCAACCTAAACCGGACTGACTGTGTCCTTCCCAAAACTGTCTAGAGACCAGCCTGTATCTTGGACCAAACTCGGTGCGAAGCCTAATTAATACAAAGATATTGTAACGTCACCTAAAATACAGCTCACAAACAGATTTTTACCACGACTGAAGTAAATGAACAAAGGAAAAATGTAATGCATTACGTGGCCAAAAGGCAGACAGAAACGGAGAGAGAATCTGTGCCAAACGTCAAGGTCGTCTTGATTGGGGATGGCACAATAAGTCACATGATGCATGAAAAAATGAACAACTTTTTTTCCCAGCGCCACAATCACTGAGATTACGTCACGCATTTCTAAGGTTTTAGCCACATATAAAGGAGTTAAATAGCTGATTGTGCACGTAGGTGTAGTGGACATACGTCAGGAACGGACGGAAGTTTTGAAAAGAGACTTCTTGGAGTTATTCGACGAGCTTGATAAAATGGAAATCAAAACATTCATAAGTGGACCTCTTCCAAACATCAACAGGAAGATAAACAAGTTTAGCCAGCAGCTTCAGCTGCACACATGGCTGTCCGAAGAGTGTGCACCTAGAGGATTGCACTACATTGAGAACTTCTATCTATTCTGGAAACGAGAGGACCTCTTTAAGAGAAATGGCCCACACCTATGCAGAGGTGGAGTGAGGGTGCTGACAGAGAATCTGCTCCATCAGCCAGAGACCGAGCCAAAGTTTCAACATCAGCAGCACCACCACCACCACACCGAAGGATTCTTTAGCAGCCGCTCCTCCACCACCAGCAAAGGATTCAACTCCGGCTGCTCCACAATCACCTTCACCACCTCCAGCGAAGGACTCATCAGCAGCAGCATAACAATCTTCACCACGGCCAGCGCAAGAGTCATTTCAGTTCTTTCCGCACGGTCCTCATCAAAGGCCTTGGACCCACCTGTGGCAGGCCCGGCAGCATCCCTGCCATCGCCCCTGCCCTCAGAGCAGCCCTGGATCCCCCCTGCAACATCTACTCCCACTACAGATTCCTCACTCTCCTTTCCATCTCCACCCTCACCCAGGGGCCTTTCCAGCCATCTTGAATATCTGATCAAATCAGGCATTAAGATGGCTCCACTCACGCCCAATATAATAAGATCAAGAGTTTCTGATATCAACGATGATGAACTCGCCCCTGACTGCTTCTATACAGACAAAAAACGCCCCACCTAAATCCCTCGCCTTTCAGCTGGTCCCAAACTCTCACCGGCTTCCGGTACACCAACAAAATGTATTGATGATTTTACTGAGATGCTTTCAGTCATATGTACAGACTTTGATTGTTTGGTCATTACAGGTGATATCAATGTTCATGTTGATAATATTTGTAACAGAGACGCTAAAGAGCTTCATGCTGTCCTTGAAACTTTCGGTCTTACTCAGCACGTGAGTGGCCCCACCCACAGCAGAGGGCACATTCTGGATCTTGTAATTACAAAGGGGGTTAATATTTCAAACGTCAATGTGGTCGATGTTGTTCTGTCTTATCATTTCTGTGTCTTCTTTGACCTGTTTTTCCCAATTTTTTCTGAAATAATTGGAAGCTGTAGTAACGAATCGCGTGTCCTGTTTGCCACAGTAAACAGATTAACAAACCCTCCTGCTCAGCTGCCGTTAGAAGTCATTTCCACATCCAAGTGTAATGAGTTTGCATTATTCTTTCATGACTAAGTTCAGGGAATTAAAAATTCTATAAATTCCACAGTGCAAAAAATAACCCTAAAACCACCTACACACTTAGAGTTGACTCACTTTGCACCTGTAACTGACAAAACTGTCCAGGAGATCATCACCAGTCTGAGTTAATCTACATGCTGCCTCGATGTGTTACCCACCAGATTTCTAATGTCTGTGCTGAACAGTTTGTTAGCGCCACTCACTCACATAGTTAACATGTCGCTTCAATCTGGAACATTCCCAATGTCTTTGAAAACTGCGATCATAAAGCCTCTCCTAAAGAAGAGCAGTCTTGATGCCGCAGTACTAATTACCGGCCCATCTATACCAAGTCCTTGAAAAGGTTGTTTACCAACAGCTCACTGATTTTCTCTTAATAAACAACTCATTTGATGTTTTCCAGTCAGGTTTCAGACCTCATCACAGTACTGAGACTGCTCTTGTCAAGGTGACAAATGACATCCACCTGAACACTGATGCGGACAAAAGCCACAGTCTTAATTCTGTTAGATCTGAGTGCTGCTTTTGACACTGTCGATCATGGGATCCTCTTACAGAGACTAGAGGACTGGGTGGGCATCACTGGTACTGCCCTAAACTGGTTAAAGTCCTATCTGGGAGAAACTACTTTGTTGAAATTGGTGACTGTATCTCAGACCAGATGCCCCTGACCTGTGGTCCAAGGGTCAATCCTGGGACCCCTTCTATTCAACCTCTACATGCTGCCGTCAGGACACATTTTCGCTGCGTATCACCTGACCTATCACAATTATGCAGACGACACTCAGATGTTTACTGACGGCAAGTGAATATGGACCAGTGGATTCACTCTGTCACTGCATCCAACAGATCAGTGTGGTGATGCAAAACAACTTTCTCCAGCTGAACTCAGACAAGACTGAAATCATCGTCTTTGGCCCACAGAAACAAAGAGAAAGTGTTAACAGTCACCTCCAGAGTCTCGCTCTAAAACCTACAAATCAAGCTAGAAATCTGGGGGTAATAATGGACTCAGACTTGAACTTTAACAGCCACGTCAAATCAATAACATCAGCAGCCTTTTACCATCTAAAGAACATTGCCAAAATCAAAAGTATAGTGTCTAAACCAGACTTGGAGAGACTTACCCATGTTTGTCTCTAGTAGATTAGACTACTGTAATGGCCTGCTCACTGGCCTTTCCAAACGAGCTATAAAACAGCTGTAATACATCCAGAACGCTGCTGCTTGGGTCCTGCCTAGAACCAGGAAGTACAATCACATTAGTCCTGTGCTCAGGTCTCTGCACTGGCTCCCTGTGGCTCGGAGAATAGACTTCAAAGCAGCACTGCTTGTATACAAGTCTCCCCATGGCCTAGCACCAAAGTACATCTCGGACATGTTAGAGCCATATAAACCATCTCGGACTCTGAGGACCTCAGGGACCGGCCTCCTGCGGGTGCCCAGAGTCAGGAATAAACATGGGGTTTTATGCAGCTTAAATCTGGAACAGTCTTCCTGAGGATGTGAGACAGGCCTCTACTCTGGGATTGTTCAAATCTAAGCTAAAAACTGTTTGGTTTTCGCTGTGCATATGACTGAAATGATTTTCGTTACACTCTTCTCTTTTATGTCTTAAACTATTTGACAGATAGCCTGAAAATGGCACCTTTGATTTGATTTAAATTAAGGTTTTGTGATTTCTGTGTTGTCTTTGTGATTTTAATGCATTTTTTTCCTGTTGTGTGAAGCACTTTGAATTGCCTTGTGTACGAATTGTGCTGTAGAAATAAACTTGCTTTGCCTTGCATTGCCTTACATCCATTTGGATCACTGAAAATGCCTGAAACCACTGTTTTACCAGGGGAGGAAAGAGTACTGCAAAACTCAAGTAAAAGTTCAATTACATGGCAACTCAAGTACAAGTACTGCTACCAAGATTTTTAAATTAAATATAGAACCTGGAAAATGCAATTTTAGATGCCTTTTCGATCTGCATGATTATGTACAAAACATTCTATCTTATTTAAACTGTATTAACCACAATCTGCACACTGAGTAGCAGATACAGATACAGACGTTAGACAACTGTGCATGGGGACAGATGGGAGTTGATTTTTAAATGTAAAAAAAATTACAATTTCATGAGTAGAATTTACTCAATTACAATTGATTGAATATAAATCTACTCACGCCATCAAAACTCCTGCCGTGGACACAATAAATGGATACCTTTGGAATGTTTTTCTTTTGCTGCAGGAAAAAAAGGCACCAATGATCAAAGCCTGGACTGTCATAGCAACAGACGTTAGATACGTAAATGGAAAAAATTATATTCAGGCTTTGGACCAAGAGGGGCTCTTATTTTAATTTAAATGTGCTGAGATTTGGTTTCTTTCGATGTTTAGTTGATGTCTAAACATCAACTAAACATCCGTGCACTGTTTTTTATGCACTGCACGGATGTGAAAATTGCAGCAGTGAGGGATTTTGTGCTTTAGGTCTCAATGGAATATAACAATGAAACTCAGTCTTAAAGGAGAGGCCTGTGGCTCTCGTTGTAGTGGAAGTGAGTTAGGATTCTGCAGTAAACATCATTTAAAGGTCAGTAAATTATGCAGAATATACTCAATGCTAGTGCTGTAATGTCATTGTCTTAAAAAAAGTTGCAAGTAAATCGTAACTGCAGAGACACATAAACCACGGATCACGCTCGATATTAAGGCTGTCTTGACCAGAAAGAGGGTGTTTCAGGGTATTAATTATGGGAGGGAGGTGCAAAGTAGAGTTAAAATCTGCCTGAATAAGGCCAGACAGGCACATGGAAAAAAGCTGGATAGCAAGCTGAGGGACAATCACATGCGGGAAGTTTTGAATCATGTGAAAACCATTACCAGCTGTGGCAGGAAGGGCAGTAGGCTGGGCATGGACCTTCACAAAGCTGATGAGCTGAACTTTTTTTTATCAGTTCAGTTCTTCCCCGGCCACCTCATCTTCATCTCTCTCACCTTCAGGATCCCTGTCTACTCCTCCTCCTGTCATCACAGTGGACCAGGTGTGGACAGAGCTGCTTCAACTCCATGAGAGGAAATCTACTGGCCCAGACGGAGTCTGGTCGAGCCTCTTAAAAGTCTGTGCTGAAGAACTGGGAGACCCTCTACAGCACGTCTTCATTCTGAGCATGTGACAGTGGAAAACATCCTGCACCATTTGAGTTCCAACGAAGAATTGTCCTGGTGAACTGAATGACTAGTCGCACTCACTTCCCATATGATGAAGGTACTCCAGTTTGCCTACCAAGAATAGGTGGGTGTTGAGTATGCAGTACATATCTTCTACACAGCATACTCTCCTACCTGGATGGAGGGGGGTGTATTGTAAGGAACTTTGAGAGCTAGTGTAATCTGAACAATCTCCAGCTGAACATCTCTAAGACCAAAGAGAAAGTGCTTGGTTTTCCAAGCAACCTCCTCCCTATGCCCATCACTATTGAGGGGGCAGAGGTGGAGGTGGTCCCCTCTTACAAGTACTTTGGATTTCAGTTGAACAACAAATTGAACTGGTTGCAAAACATGGGCATAATGTACAAAAAGGGTCAGAATAGGATGTATTTCTTAAGGAGATTTACTGTCTGCTCCATGCTATTGAACATTCTCTACCAGTCTATTGTGTCCAGTGTACTTTTCTGTTCAGTTGTGTGATGGAAGGGCAGCGCAAGACAAAGGGACTTTCAGAAGATGAATGGGCTTATATAAAAAACCTGGCTCTGTGGTTGGGCTGGGCCTGGACTCCTGGCTGGGCCTGGAGAAGGTGGTGGAACAGAGGATGCTGGCCAGAATCAAAGTAATCCTGTCCAATCAGAACCACCCCCTGTATTCAGTCTTCTCCCACCAGAGGAGCTCTGTGAGCATGAGACTCCTCTCACTGAGCTGCTCCAAGGACAAGCTGAGGAACTCTTTTGTACCTCAGGGAGGGGCAGGAGAAGAGAGATTGGGCTGTCTTAGACAGTGGCTTCATTCAATGCCTTTAACTCCTGGCACATTATTTATTCCTTCCTTTATTTACCTATTTATTTGTGTAGTTAAATTGTTGTGGCCTGTTTTAACAGCGACCCCCTCTGAATCAATAAAGTATTTATCCATCTATCTATCGATATATCTATCTATCTATCTATCTATCCATTTATCTATCTTAAAGCATTTTGAAATAATTGCATTTTGGCAACTTTCAAGTAGCCAGATACAGACCCATGAAAGGCCTGCTCCGTATGGATGATACATGCATCAAATAAAATATCTCGTGTGGACAAGGCCTCAGTATGGTATTGAACAAGCTATCTTTTATTTATTAAATTACTAAAACATATTTAGTAATACCATACCAGTAAAAACTCTTTCTTACCAAACATTGCATAAGGGGTAGGGTAAATATTTCTTTCTCTTTCTGGGTATGGGCAGTTGTGTCATTATGGGGGGAAAAATACACTCATATCAAAAGCATTTATTTGATTAAGGATGTACTTTTTTTCCTCACTTTACACCTTTTATGTCAGATTCTTCTACAACCTAATTGACGCTAGATTTCTGGTAGATTTGGAGAACTCTTTACCAAACTTTTACAACATTATCCCTAGTTTTGTTCTCACATTCACAGTGCACATATCTGAATTTATACCAAGGTAAATATATATATACAGATATAACCAAGATAAGAGAATGATTACTGAGGTGCATAACCAATGTATATTCCATTTGGTGTTGGTAATAGCTGCCGTATCCTGCGGCATAACTATTAAAATTAATGTAAAAAGATAAATACAATTTTTCATTTTTGTGGCCGGGCAGCCATCATGGAAAGGCAAACTACATGTAAATATTAAACATAGCTGAGACAACCAGGCCCATGACTGCATAACACATTCTTTTTAGGGACTTAAGGGATATGTATTCCATTACTTGATATAATTTGATTGTGCACAATATCTTTAATTGGCATTTTATCTCATTTCTGCAGTGTATCCCCAAGGGCTCAATTAGTAGAGCGTTTATATTGCTGTTGTGTCCTTGGGCAAGACATGTAGCCCACCTCACCACCAATGTATGAGTACATGCTGTAAAGCGCTTACATAGAAAAGTGCTATATACATTTAGTATTGTTTAACCATTACAGTTACAACCATTATGAAACTTTTCAGGAGCCTTAAACCATATAATAACATTGTTCCCTCATCAAAAACATACTTGGAGTTGTATTCATTCACGCTTGTTTGACAAATCCTGTTTAGTAAGTCCTATCCCCTGTTGGTTTCGAGTTTAGGTAGAGCTTCGGGATTTTCTGTGCTGTTTTTAAGTCCATAAATCATTCCCAGACTTGTTCTGAGCATTTCTGCCGTCAAGACGTGTTTATTACAACTGCATGCTGGCATTAACATGTCAGGAGCAAGCTAGCTATGTTTATCTCCGCTTTGTAAATGCCTTACTCAAAGTAGTTCTGGTCAAAAGTGTTCCCTACTGGCATGTGGTATATTCTCGAGTATGAATCAAATTTATGATTCGGGCACAAGGGGTCAATATGAAACAGCTGAAAACAATTAACCGCAGACTGGAACCTGCCCAACGGGGGTCTTTCAACAAAATGTGATCCGTGCATTGTAATAAGTAATCTGCAACTTCATAGCCCTGATGCTATCTTCGGGTCTGCACGAACTACATGCATCTGTAGTATAACGGCTCCCCCCTCCCTCCACAACATGAAAGCTTGTTTTATGTTTGTTTATGTTTTCCATATTAATATTTAGCTGTTTCATTATTTGGTCAATAAATCTTCATAAACCACAGTTGTTCATTCATTTCCAGAAAATGTGTCAGCAGCACGGTTATGTTCTCACAAACCTTCAGATTAACTAACTATATTTTTTTAAACAAAATGTATTAATTTAGATATTTGATTTGAGAATTGTTCATTGCCTAAATTGGCTGGTGCCCCACACAACTCTTAAAATATTAAATAAACATAACCACAATCACGCACAACATGTTTGAAATGTTGATCCAAGTCTTTAATCGATATCCACGTTGAATGTCACCCTCATTCATAAGTGGGAGGACATGAATAAAACTGCAGTACTTGGACTAGTATAATAATACAATAATACTACACATGCGATTTATTTTTTTTAGCTTTACCGTGATGGTCGAAACTTTGCTCTGGCCTCTGAAATTTGTGAAACTCTCTCATAAACTCACCCCTGTGTGAATGCGTTAGATAAATCCAATTTTCTTGTTCTATGAAAAAATTAATAAATTATACAGCACTGTTAAATAATGGACAAAATCTGGTACTTTCAAATGGCAATCCACAGACACAAGAAAACCTTCATATTGGCTGGAGCAATGCAAGAAACACAGCCGTAATTGTGCGGAAATATTTAGGAAGTAACAAATAGAGAAGAAAAAGATGATCTTATTTCCCGTTTTCCCCTTTTTGGAGCTTCTAAAACTTACCTTATCTAAAAGTGAAGACAGGGCTCTAATAGTTGCAGCTGTGATGTATTACCAGAAAGCTATGAACCGAAACCATTTCCAGTTTTCTGTGGCCATTCAAAGCCATTGTCGAGTTGAAAATACTGTTGTCCCCATAGCAGTGACACCGCCTCCTTGTTGCAAAAAACGAACATTGAGCCAAATTGGATTCTCTCCCCCAAAACGTCATGAGCACAAAGATTCCCACTTCACACAACTTATAGCATGCTGCACCACAGGGCGATTCAGTCCTGTCACTGTCCGGACCCCGGGGCACAGAGGGAGCACAGGGTGATGCCAGATGTGAGTGCGGCGTGTTATGTTATTTTCGAGCACTGGGAAATTGGCCAAAAAAAGTGTGGGAGCAGCTGTGTTAAGGGCTGTGTGATAAAGAGGGACAGCATTTCGAGAGACCTAAGGATTCAATTGCACTTAAAATACCCAAGGGACAAGTTTATTTCAGACGGACAGCATAAGAGGAGGGAGGAATCACGGGAGGAACGTATAAAAAAATGCAGTTAACAAGTGTGCAAGTCTGCTCTGGCAACACCAGCTGGATGTGTCTTTAAAAGATTGGACACTAAAGCAGTCCAGAGCTCTATGGTTGGACTGATGTCATGCCAGTGGTGCTTGTGAGTGTTCAAAAAGTAAGCAGCTATTCCAAAAGTTTATGATTCTACTTTTCGGGGCTGGGTAACAAAAATATTTGGTTTTAGACTAAATGTAGTAATACTTTTAATAGTAAAGTGAACTTTTATTGTTGTTCTTATGCTCTGAAAGCATTACTAACAGGAGATGGGAAGCAAACGCATCTAATGTGCTATTGTAGGGCTGTAATGATCATTTTAGTTATGCTTGTTTTTTAAGATTATAAAAAAAATGTGTTGACTACCAATGTCTCTAGTTCCCTTTTTTCCCCCTTTTACACGAAAATATTCTTCTTTTCCTCCTTCGTATTGTTCACTTTGACATTTGATTGTTCAAGTTTTTAAAAGGGACATCGTTTGTTGGGTGACTTCGTATTCTGTAATTATTAAATGATTATACAACGCAAAATGAGCAAATGCCTCATCATCACAGATGATGGATAACACCGGTTGGACAAAATGACAATGAACCATCTTTATTATTTTCCCCAAATAAACGCTTAATTCCTGATTTAGTGCACGTCGTAGCATCTGCTGTTGTCAAACATCTGTCGTGAATAAATAAAAGTGGGGCCACAGAGTGTAATCCATCAATTTGCCTTGTGTATCCTTGAGACGTTATGATGCATTTAGGGACAAGAGAAATTATGCATCATCTACATTTAAGTCTGCACATTTGGGTTTGGTGACTTGTAGGTTGTATGAGAGAGCTCAAATGTAATTTATTATGTTTGTTTCAGGTTTTTGCCATGTACACTTGACCCCTAAATAAATGAAAATGGATGCAAATAAAAGCTGTGATTAAAAAAACATGATAAAACGCCACAAAGATATAAGCAAAGTTGGTTAATGTGAATTGTTGTGTGGGACACGGTCTTCTTTCTCTGCAGGGGAATTTGTCCTCTGCATTTGATCCATCACAACCTCTAGGGTAAACTGTCATTAGCAGTACCCAGCTCGAGGCTTTTTTTTGGTTGAACAAAAACACCAAGAGGAAACACACCTAAAGGGGATATAATATGATGAGCTTTTAGTCATGTTCATAATCAGTGTTCCCTCATCGTTATCTCACGCTAACTTGTACTTCGATTGATTCTTGCATGTTTGAGTAATCCTGTGATTGTCCTGCATTGGAAGCTTGCGAGCTCACCTACCCCTTATCTCCACCTACTACTCTTCTTTTGTGTGTGTGTGTGTGTGCAATTATTCAAAAATATTCTGATTTTCAGTCATACATGTACGGTTCTAAAATGTTACTGTGGCAAGACGGGCTGTGGTACTCTTACCTGCCGCTCTGTGGGACTGAGCTGGTGAACTATTTAAGGGCTCCCTCCTCTTTCGCTCCTTGTTTGCCCACACACTTTTCCGGGCTTGTTTGGTGACCGCTTTGTCCTCCAGCTAAATGCCAACTCTTCGGCTCCGACACATCTATTTTCCAAATGTATAAAATCACATCTTCTTTCAGTGCCGCAGCTCCTCATTCATTCAGTTCAAATGCTGAGTCCCTTTTCTCCCAGTTACACTGGTCAAATCCATCTCTCGCGCCATCAAACTTTATTGTGCGTTGCTGTGCGCCTCAAATCGTGACGATAGGTAACCAAAGCACTACGTCCAATTTCAACATTGTTGTAATCAACCTCCGAAACCGACTGCATGTTTGAAGCGCCCGCTGGCCAACGTGGCGGACGCTGGTCCGCGCCGTTTGGCCCTATGGCCCTATGGCCCTATGGCCCTATGGCAGCATTAAAGCAACGTGCTGCGTAATGTCTTTTTGATCATTCTGTCTGGGATTGTGCGCTAGATCCAGTGTTCAGCGGTGATCTGCAGCGGCTTTGGCAAGTCGCCTCTGCTGTTTTGTGCTCTGCTGTTTTGTGCTCTGCTGTTTTGTGCTCTGCTGTTTTGTGCTCTGCTGTTTTGTGCTCTGCTGTTTTGTGCTCTGCTGTTTTGCTGTTTTGCTGTTTTGTCGGGTTACGGCTATGTGCACTGCGCGAGGTGCACGTTCGCCCCGAGTTTGGCCTGGTAGGCAGTCAGGAGGCCGGGGTTAGTTGATAGGAAATTGAGTGAGAAAGTGTTTTACTAAAGATTTTAAACATTTTAAATATTGTGTGGCGGGACTCTCTTCAAAAAAATAGGCGAAGTCGAATTCCAAGTGCTCAGGTGCTATTTATTGTGCCAATCTTCAAGTGCAAAAATGGTGCAAATATTTGCAGTGATAAAGCAGTTTTTTGAGCAGTGTCCAAAAATACATATATACAGCGTTACAACCTTTCTCTCTTTCTCTCTTTCTCTCACTCTCTCTTTCTCTCACTCAGCACCCCTGTTACCTGCACTGTAACCAGTGACCGACTGACTCCCAGGCCAAAAGCGGCTCCCTTTGTTACTCACTTGCCCCTCCCACTGAGCAAAATACACAGATAATGAGAACCCAAAATAAATGTATAACAAACATGTGTGGCATCGTCCTACGAAGCAAGAGCTCATTAATTGCATATTAATGTTCAAAATAACACAAAAGAAAGGCGTAAAACTCTGGTTGCATCATGCGTGTCACATGATCAGCACCACGGCGCGAACAGCGCCTGTTCAAACTACCAGGAAGTACTGGCTCGGTTTCGGTCCAGCGCGCCGCATCGGAGGAGCGAGGCTGCAAATCAATATGGGTAAGAGCTGGCGTGTATGATTATAAGAATGATTCTAACGCGTGTGCACCCTTGGCGAATTAGTGTCAGAGGAGTGCGGGGAACTATGTGAATGATGCGTGCGAATGAATGAACGCGGACCGGCTCCGTCACATATTGTTTTCTATATGACACTCTTGTTACATAAAGACTCTGTAAATCAAATGAAACCTGGACAGCCTGTCTTTCTAAAATATACTTACCTGGGTTTCTAGTCCTGTGCGACTTCTGTGTGGGACTTGGCTTGTTTTTAGTCCGTGAATTGATCCAAAATGTCTAACGATCCATTTTACATCCATATTAGAGAAAAATGATTAATTTTCACAATTATTTTGCCACGGACAGTTCATCAATCCAATTCTAACTTTTTTTGTGTGTGCATGTGATGATTTATAGGGTGTGATCAGCACGAATGGATTAAAAGAGTTGTATTATAAGAAATAAGATTAAAAGGAGGTTTTTCTGATCTACGATTGCAACAATGTGACAAGGAATGATGTTTGACTGTACAATACAGGTGCCTAACGCTAAAACAAAACTTAGAAACAACGCTAGTGACATGAATGAAGTCTATAAGTAAAACCAATCTAATAAACCACTTATAGATCCAAAATACGATTGCAAACTTTGACCACTGAAGCTGGCTAAAACTGTCTTTTGTCTGCTGCTGATGGACAAATCAAGATGTTAAAAAATTTGAATTCAGAAAACCATCTTCGCATAAATGGAATCTTCACAATAAAGGACATGGTTTCCATCAACATATTCATTTGAACCGAAGCAGACTGCTCCGGTGGGGCCTCCTCTGAACATGCTTTGGTTGTTTGTTGCCGGCTGAGACCAGTCTGGAGCCCGGCCCGGCCCCAGAGCCCCTGACTGTGTGATGCCAGGGGCCCCAGCTGTGCCAGACAAACACATGGGACCATCAGGGGACTGCCAAAAGGCCACTGACGCTTCCCTTCCATAACCCTTGTTCTCATCATATAGTTAGAAAAGCTCTTCATAAGACTGGAGAACTTTGACTGCTCCGACTGTCGATGTGTCGCAAACTTTTAATACCGTACGTTATAATAATGTTTGTACCGCGCTCAGGGTGAATTCTAATGCTAATTGATGTCCTTTTAGATAATAACGCACAAGTAGTCTGGCAACAGTAAAATCACATTCTGTTCACCTTATTCTGCCCCGTACTTCCGGTCAAGCGGGAACTCACATAAGAGGAGAATGAGGGAAAAGTCTCACCGCTAAAACATGCTATAAAGAATATTGATTAGTGTAAAATATCTGATGTTCATGTGCACAGACTTCTGGAATAAGGTGAATGTCAGTTCGCTGTGGCCATCACCTAAACAACGTGCAAGCAAATGCTCAACTGCAATGATGGACTAGCTTCATGTGAAAAACCGAAATAATATATATATGAGCCAATCACAAAAGGCTTTTCAAATGCACAGGTGACCTATTTCAGTGTGTGGCCCTGTGGTATAAGCACATAAAACAACTTAGATCCTCCGTTTAAGCAGTTTTAACACATTCCACAGAGGAACACCCAGTCATGCATTATGCTACATTCACATGGTTGTCTGGTGCTTGTGTTTCTGAGATCAAAAGTCGGGGTTCAGAATTGTTCGCATTCATGTGCTTTTATCTTGAAAATTCTGGATTTTGATGTAATTAATAATACAATTACTAATCCAGCTCTTTAACGGCGTTTATCAAAAGTAATACAATTTTGTTATCTTTTTCAATCATTTTTTTCACTTAAAGCTTGCCAACATCGATAATAAATAAAACAGAAATAAGCGTTGGATATTTAAATTCACAAATCAGGTGTGGTAGTGGGGCAGCAGCTTCCCGAGTTCTTTTCATTTCATTATTCTATTTATTGATTTAACCAGATAGAGATCTCTTTTTCAAGGGTGACCTGGGTCATAGTGAAAATATAGCATCACACATTACACATTTAAGAGACTTAAGAAAAAAAAAAAAATAAATACAATTAACATTTAAAAACAGATTAAAAAAAAAAAAAAAAAGATTCCCCCTCTGCTTCGAAAAAATATATATTCCCCGAGGACCACAGCAATAAAACTTTAACACGCGGCTTCTCATTGTGCTTACTTATATATATATTTTTTTCAGCATTGCTATGATTGCAGCGTGGTGCCCAACTGTTCCTCTAAATTACTTATTGATGACAACTATACTCTTAGGAATTGATTGTGCACAAGAAAATATGAAAATGTGTTTCTGTAAATTCCTTGTCTAAGTGTGTTTCTTCTCATACTTAAATCATTTCCTTTTACTTTGTTTTCTCAACATTCTAAAAATCAAAAACAACATCTCAACACCAAAAAGTTTAAAGTGTTATTGAGATTTTGGCCTTAATAAAGCATAGATTTTTGTAAACATTCTTGGCTCACCTTTGTATAGATTTCTGATGTCCGATTACATTTTATTTAAAAGGCTCAGCAAATCTTGTAATTTACTTTAATTTAGCGTAGGCGTATAGGCCTGGCACGGACAGTATTGTGAAGACGTCAAAAGCGCTCAAGGCTATAGGAGCATGTTTGTTGAGAGTGGGAGTGGGCCGGATGAGACTAAACGGTAATGGCAGCTGTCATTTTGTTTTACTGTAAATTGCAGTGACGCTGGATCTTGATACAAACACCCAACGGCTCGCATGCATTTTTAAAGACGGCATGGATGTAACATGAAGTCAGAAATGGGAATTTTCAGTATGTTTTTTATGAGATGTGACCAAAATTCTGCCTGTTTTCCCAGTAGATTTTCCCTTTGAGCAGATAAAGCATGTCAGAATTCCGTGAAGAACAAATAGCAAGCGCATAAGGTCAGAAGCCATCCCAGAAATTCATAAAACAAAAGACTGGTTACAAAAGAAATGCAGTCTGGTATTGTAGCAAGCACTTTTATTACAAATGCAGCTGAAAACCCTGTACGCCATGCATACTTCGCTGTCTGAAAAGCTCTACGTTCTGTCAGTGGCCAAACGCTGAAGGGTACACAGACGGAGGACTTGCCATATTATTACCAGACGATGTGAAAGCAGTCATGGCACGGATCTGAGACGCACGCGCATGCACACACACACACACACACACAGCGAGGACCATTTTTCGCCCCCGATCTTCGCGTTGACGAGTTAATTTGCTGACATCTAGCGTCGACGCAAATGCTGAGAGCGCAGGGCGTGGGTGTGATCGTGCCGAAAGGAGGTGGATTGAAGCGAGTTGTGGCCGTGATGTGGTGCATCCTGTGAAAGGCCAGAATCGGAACTAATAAACTTCAAAACTAGTGTACTGAAAAATATAACAAGGGTAACATGCCCATGAAACAAGGGCATAATTTTGGCTTCAACATTGGGGGGTAAAGATCCATGGCCTATGTCGTTAACAATAGGGTAATCATAATGAATTTTAGTCTGATGGCTTAATTGTTGGAGAATAATGAAAGGCTGTCTGTTCCGTTTAGTTAATCATCTCTCAAATCCGTCACTTTAAAAGGCTGTTCGAATCTGGTGCTCATGTGAATGTTTGTAGCACAGAAGTTCCTCCGTGGCCATGACCGTGAGTGTGGGACTGGGACTGGAGCTAGATCTGAGGTGCAGAGGGACTGGACACTGGAGACACGTGCACTTGGAAAACTGTAAGCCTAAACTGTGCTGCTGAAGAGGCTCCCGAGTTTGATCTGTGATTAGGGTGTTTATAACGTGACTCACGTGAAGACGCACACACAGCTGTAGGTCTCCGGAGAGAGGTGATCACGGCGGTTGTTCCTCGTCTCCTGTCTGTGTTTGGACTACTCTTTTTCCGCTGTGAGGACTTTTTGGTGTGCGCCGTTGTGCAGTTATCACCACCATATATGAACTTGTACCATCCCACTCCAGCCTCGAGTGGCCAAGTCCGGCCTCTTTACTCTAGCATTAATGGAGGTAGCAGGAGCCCGACCTGGAACTGCCATGCGGCCAAGGTTCCAGTTTGTGCTAAGCTCGGGCAAAATACAGCCAAATATCTGAATCAGAAAGGGTTTATTGCCATTGTCAATGAACAAAATTCACAAACATAGGAACTTGTCTCGGCATGAAGGTGCAACATAAAACACAGATCAATAATAAAAACAACATATATGAAATCAAAAGGGCATGCATTACGAAACTATTTAAAATGACTATAGTATAAAATGATAAAAATAGGCATTACTATGTACACAAGAATTACAGTTAAATTTACAGCTGTAGTGCAGAAAGTGAAAGTGCAGTGAGTGATTGAATAGTTGCAGTTAGAGTGGCAGGTGCTAAGAAGTGTTCATGAGTCCAACGGCAGAGGGAAAGAAACTATTCTTGTGGCGGGAGGTTCTGGTCCAGATGGACCATAGCCCAGGGCCCTGGAGACGTACAGGTCCTGCAGAAATGGAAGTCTGCAACCTTCTCAGCAGAGTGCACAATGCACTCTAGTCTGTTTGTCCATGGCTGTGGCTCCACACGGTGATGGAGGAGGTGAGGATGGACTCAATGATGGCCGTGTAAAACTGCACCATCATCTGCGCTGGCAGCTTGGCTTTCCTCAGCTGCCGCAGGAAGTACATCCTCTGCTGGGCCTTCTTGATGGAAGCTGATGAGGGCTCCCACTTGAGGTCCTGGTGATGGTGGTGCCGAGGAAGCGGAAGGAGTCCACGGTGGTGATGGGGGAGTCTGTCATAGAGGGGGGGGCTGGGGGGCTGGGGGCAGTGGCTTTCCTAAGTCACAATCATCTCCATTGTCTTCTGGGTGTTGACTCCAGGTTGTTACCGCTGCACCAGGAACCAGCTGGTCCACCTCCCTCCTGTAGACAGACTCATCCCCGTCCTAGATGACCCGAGAGGATGGTGTCGTCCGCAAAACTTGATCAATTTTACGGAGTCGTGGCTGGAGGTGCAGCAGTTTGTGTACAGGGAGAAGAGCAGAGGGGAAGTGCACAGCCCTGTGGAGTCCTGTGCTGATAGTCCGAGTGTCTGAGACATTCTTCCCAGCGCAGACGCACTGCCTCCGATCCGTCAGGAAGTCAGTGATCCCCCTGCAGGTGGAGTCAGGCACGCTGAGCAGGGAGAGCTTGTCCTGGAGCAGAGCAGGGAGATGGTGTTGAAAGCAGAGCTGAAGTCCACAAACAGGATCCTGGCGTAGGTTCCCGGGCAGTCCAGATGCTGCAAGATGAAGTGGAGTGCCAGGTTGATGGCGTCGTCTACAGACCTGTTGGCTCTGTAGGCGAACTGCAGGGGGTCCAGCAGGGAGGAGGTGAAGGACTTGAGGTGGGGCAAGACCACCTCAAAATGTGGCAGAAGACCTTCAAGGAGGAACTACTTTGAACTGAAACATCCGAGTGGATCAGGCTTATGCCGAGTGCAGTTCAATTTTCAGAATAAATTAATCCAGGAGGATCTGTCTCAGATATCTTGTCTATCAATCAGATCTTGATTATTAAAAAAAATTTTTTTTTTTTTTTTTTTTTTGCACTCTTCTCTTTTATGTCTTGAACTAAGATTGTGATTTCTGCCATGTCTTTGTGATTTTAATGCATTTTTTTCCCTGTTGTGTGAAGCACTTTGAATTGCCTTGTGTACGAATTGTGCTCTACAAATAAACTTGCCTTGCCTTGCCTTAAAACATCCAGATGACTACCTTTTGAAACGTTTTCTATGATTTCTGGTTATCGCTTAAAAGGTAGTTAAGCTGCATTTGCACTAACACAAGTACATTGGTGTAACAGGCAATCTCCAAGTAACCCGCACAAAATACCTCCCCGGACTGCAGGACACAGAGGAGGGACACTTTTGAGGGCTGTTGCTCGCCTCCATGCCCTGACACACTCTCTGCTGACCCTACCTGATGAGTTATCCTGTTGAACTGCAATAAGACCTTTTACTGAGACACAAAAGCGACTGGCAAGCGCAGTGAAAATATTTGTGCGGCTAAATTTGAAAGTTTCTTCAAGATCAATCAACACAAATCCCATTATAGGATCCACAATATTCGATACGTAACCCGACACTTTATATGATGTGTCCTTATGAATGGATACCTCTTAAAACCAGCGTTAAAAGTTTACTAAAATTATGTTTTTATTATTTAGGACAACAAAATGGATTGTAATTTCATTTTTTCATGCAGTAGTGAGCAGGTTAATAAGTGTATAACTTGGCAATCAATAACGAATTTGTTTTTTTAAAGTATAATGTCCTGCATCTCTTTATTGATGTGTTTGTCAAGAAGTCTTTTGATGTACTGTCTATCTTCTGGCATACTGTATGTGCTACAAATCTACCACTTGACCAAGTCTAAAATTAAATCCACTACAATTTTGAACAGCTAAATTTTTCCGTTAGAGCTGACAGCAATTTACTGTAATTTGCCAATTTCATATCATTTTATGGTTTATGAAAATTGACAGCAAATCTCTTTAGAAAAAATGAAAACACAAAAATTTTAACATTCCCATAACCAAAGCAGGGCAGAATTTTAACGTAAAATTTACAGATAGCAGTTTATTTTCCTTCTTTCTTTAGATACAGTAAATCTCAAATACACCACCTGCCTCCTTATAAATTACTCACAACGAACAGTAACCGATGGTAGTTTTCGCGGCCGACAACATGGCCGAGAATAAATGGCCGTTTGCATAAGGGTACACGTATGTGCGGCGTGTGCGTGACTGTGTTTGTCCGACGAGGTGCTTAAATGTCAGCCTGTCGGTGCGGCCGCGTCACGGAGAGGAGATGGGCAGGTGTGACATTTCACTGCAGTTTTTAAACGGCTAACTCCATCCATCTCTGTCACACACACACACACACACACACACACACACTATGCACGTTTAAATGAATCATACCATCAACTCGTCATTACAAGAATGAATGAGCAGGTTCCAGAAAGGTTTCAACAGGATTTGTATGTGTTTTGCATGTGATTCTTTTTTTAAAATTTGTTTGTGAAATTGGTTAATGCCAATAATTTAAAAAATGTGAAACAAGGTGGTGAGTTTGGTGGTTTTGGGTGAGCTAAACCTAAACAGACCAATAAATGTGGAATTGGCGGTTTACTGAATGTTGAACTGGGACCAATGCTTATTTAACTAATATATTAATGTAGTGATTGTTCTTTTGATTAAACAATTAGTTTTTTAAGATCACAAAAGGCTTGTGAATAAGGATTTTTACTAAATTTGACCTACATGAAGCAAAAGGGATGTCACTAGGGTACAATTACTAAAACGTTGTAATATCTACAATTTTTATTTTTGTAATTTTGTGATTTTATAAATGTACAAATAGGACATAACATAAATAGAACAGAACAAAGTGATCAGTGAGTACAAATCAAAAGAGAAACACAAGTAGACATCAACTAAACATAAATACAAACAAAATCATGGCATATTTAAATAAAAAAAGATCTACCATTTCCATATCTCAGACCATCACCAACTGTATTCAATCAGTCAAGTTGGTAATTCATCCAATCTGTTTTTTTTTTTTTTACAGATATCTGTTTAAATTGGAAAATACTCAAAATAACAACCTTTTAATGAATTCTCCTGAGGAATCCAGTTTTACGCCTGTAAAAAAAGAAGCACGCTACAAACTGATGTTTAAAGTTAAATCATGAAGTAAAAATAAATAACCTTTTGCATGTCACCTGGCAAAGCGCTTTTCTATCATTGGCTGTTATTCAATAATGTTTTTAAGTTTAAATAGCCTCACTCAATAAATAATGCATTTTTAAGATGATTTTGTAATATAATTAAAGAAGAGGAGGAGATTGAGAGGCTGAGGGGGCTGATGGTCCTAGTCTGACCTACTGCTGCAGGATCTAGGTAGAATCTAAATGGAAAGAGGAATTAGGACAGAGAGATAACGCCTTGATAAGTGTTGCTTGAATTACATAATTATCTGTCAAAAAAAAGTAAAACGATTATGCTGTTTAAACCTCTGTGGCAAAAATTACCGTAACCCCAATTTTCAAGGTACAGTAAATAAATAAATAACGTGTTGAACAAGAACTGTGAATTAAGTATGTTTGAAGAGGTTGACAATTAAACTGACTTGATTTTTTTTTTAACAGCAAATTCTTCAGTATTTTATGTCTATCGGTCTTTAAACACGCAATCGGCCGTTTGCGTTTCTGTGTACATTACAGTAAATCTCTGTACAAATAAGAGAAACCACAATATTATTATGAGAAACCAACAAGGCTGCGTTGAGTTGACCATACAGTAGATCTGCACACTCCAGCAGAAAGGCCAAGGGATAAGACGAATGACTGGACCGCGCCAGTTCAAGCAGCAAGATTCCTGTGAAATGAGAGTGCGTGTATCTCGGACAAATTCATCTTTCCTCATTAGGTTTCGTACTAGCCCAGCAGCGGGACAGCACCAAAGACGCGCTGAATCTTTGTTGTATGATTTATCAGCATAATCAATAATAATGATGCACGCGCCAGGCAAGGTCAGACAAAAAGATGGCCAGGATAACCAGGTGTGACGTGAGGATAGTTTAGGTAAATGTGTTTTGTAAAGGTGGCGGTTATTGCACTGAGGATTCATAAACTATTGAGCATTTCATGTTTTATTACTGTAAAATACTGTATTATTTGTTAACACTGCAATGATGGTATATACATCATTTTGACAGGAATTTAAGAAAGATATTTCAAACTACGGTTTATTATCAAAAATGTTTGCGGTACATTTTAGGTCACTTTTCAAATGACGTTTTTGAAATTAGTTTATTAATAAAAATGTATATCAAAGACAAAATGATCAATTTTATGATCAATTTTAGTTGTAAAAATTGCTAGAAGTGCTATATTCTGAACTTTTCTTTTTCAGAATCTTTCCTAAAAAGACGAGAGCAAAATTATAATTTTTACATGCAGGCAACTCTCATTTAAACCAGGAAGAGAGTGCTGGAGTGCTTTGCCTGAACCATCAATGCAGCTGCAAGTAGCACAATCAATGCAGCAGAAAGATGGTTCCTGAGAAGGATGTTGAAGATCTCATACGGCAATAAGATCAGGCACAGCCAAGCAACAAAGACCCTGGAACATCTGGTCACAACGGGCAAAATAGAGGAAAAGCGATTGTTGGATACATCTGCATCGTCAGAGATTGGGGGGGATACGGAGCCATGGTCTCCAACACTGCTATGTTTACATGCATGCTAGCAAACTGGATAAGGGTCTTGGTCCAGTTTAAACCGAGTTTTCAGAACGCATTTAAACCGTATCTGTTCATCTGTGTCTCACTCTGAATTGAGCTCTTCACATGAATCATTCTGGGAAGTCTCTCGCCAAAAGCCGCCAGGATGTTAAAAAAATACTTCACACTGATTGGTCGAAGCCTCACAACAGTGGAGGACGCAGAGCTATATAAATTGTGTTAAATCCAGTGTTCAGAAAAGCATAGTCCTCTTTCTCATCCACAAATGTACAAAGTGCCAGTGTGTGCAGGTTTTTAATATACGAAATAGTCTGTATTCCTCCTATAATAGGACGAAGTATGGCCATCGGCGCTGCTATGTCAGCGCCCAAACCACAATGCTGAGATTGGTTCCAGTACCGCCTGAGATTTTTGTCACTTATCTCTTTGCCCAAAGTGTGGTTATAAGATTGCTGTTATCTATTCGCAATTAAAGGCACTTTTCCTTATTTTTTCTCAGAAATAACCTTTTAAACGGAACTCGTTAATTTTAAACTCTTTGCAGTCCACATGTATCACTCACTTACTTAATGCCTTCTGAGCATCCTAAATATTCACGGCGATTCGTTTATGAGCGCTTTTCAAAACTCTTTGAGATCAGATCGAGTTTTAAAGCTAACAAATATTAGCATGCTGCTTCTTAGAGAATAAAGCGCCCTATTTAGATGTATTTTCACACCAATAGATGCTTTTACAACATATCGGTTCTGAGGAAAAACAGATTTTACTTTATTACATGCAAAAAATTTTACTTGAAAATGTATAGTATGGTATAGTATAGTTGACATAGGAACATGCATATATAGAAACCTTTTGGCTAAATTCATGCTTCAATTCAATTCTCTTTAAAAATAGAAGAAAGTAGTAGTAGTTTGGATGTTCAAGTGTACTATCTACTTCTTGGCCCGTCACACAGTTGGAGCATGCAGCCCAGTGTGCGGTGGTAGCAGCGCCGCTTAGCTGGGATTGGGACTGCCCAGGAAGAGGAACAGTAAAGCCGGTTTGGAATTCTGCCACTAAGACAGCTAAGCCACTGTGGATGTTTCTGCACCAAAACCTTACAGCAGCATAATAGGAATTAGAGAGGGATCTAGCCTTCAAATCTGGTGTGTGGGGGGCCGGAGGAGCTAAGGAGGATGGCGGGTGTAATGTGTATGGGCGTGGAGGAGAAGTTATAACATCTGTGCCGGCGTAAAAGGAGTGGACTCTGGAATGGACTCAAAGGGATGAAATGGATTGTTGTAGTGCTAGAGTTACATGTTTGTAGTAAGTACTATTTTAGTAAGTATTATTTTATTTTGGTATAACATCAAAATGCTTGAATTTTTACAATTCTACAGTAAGTGTTCTTTAGACCAACTTAGCAGGAAGCCGGAGGGCCAACAAAAATTGTTCTGAGGGCCGCATTTGACCCCCGAGTTTGGACATGCCTGCTGTAGACTATCACAAGCAATACAGTACATCGATTATTGTATGTATCGCATCGACTTCTGTAGGACCCTGTGATTCCCGGGCCTAACCCTCATCGTATCTGTAGTGTTGAGGTTGATGTTTGGATGAATTCAGCCTTGTCAGTTAAGTTACACTGCACTCACACAGATAAAATTGCTTTAGTGATCTCAGTTTGCTCTCGTGTTGTCACCAGTCCTTTACGTGAAGTGGTGGTGATTGTAACCTTAATGTTCCACTTTAATCCCAATATTGATGTGCATCCGTAGACTGCATCAACACAACAAGATTGGTTCTAAATCTGGATCTTACTTTAACTGGGTCAGGAGTTAAACTTGAACCAAATCAAGTCTATGTCAGGACTTAACAGAGCTCAAACCAGGACCACTTTAAAGCATATATGAACACAGCGTTACTTTTTCAAATCAGAAACAATTAGTCGGTCAACAAACTTTACATTACTTTACAAACATTATTGTAATAACAGGTGGTCGTGGCTCAGTGGTTACTTCATAAACACATAACTTGGCATAAGAAAAAATATTGATCAGAAATGATGTCCTGTTAATGAGTTAATTGCATTTGCTGACCTGTTCCATTCAGATGCTATCCCCACATTTGCCAATACATTCTGTTATCGTATTTCATCCCCACGGCATTGCATTACTGCCATTGTTTAAACACTAAAACACTGCAGACATGAGTTAACGTTACCAGGGGGCAGACGGGGTACAAACATTGAAACTTCCATATGTTTATCCGTGCACTCTTTGGCCTTATTGGAACAGCGTGCACTAAAGCTCCAAAAAGGTGAATCTGATTAAACACAATTAGCTGTACCTGTTAAAAGTACTCATAAAAATTAATTGCCTGAACGTGTACAAAGTGCTCCTCTTAGCGACCACTATCAAAGAACACAATGGCGGTGATCATTTTCGGCTGGGATTGGGCACATCTCCAGAAGTGAGTGGCTCAAATGATTCTAATAACGGGCTTTACTAATGTGCTGCCAACTGTATCACCTACATTTAGAGCCATAAATGAGTGTCCTTGACTTTCAATGGAGAATTATGGTGCCGTAACAATAGCCAGTAAAATGAAGGAACAGAAAGTACATGGCAATGCATATAAAGTCTATGAAGAGTATGAAGGGGCAATGCATCGTATAGATATAAATACTCTGTTATGTAAAGAGCATCGGTTCTCAAACTGTGGTATATCCACTGTGGTATTCCAGGTTTATTCCAGATACTTTTTTTGTCACAGAATTTTTTTAGCGATCAGAACCCATTTTGGAGTAATTTCCAAGACTTGTGACCCACATCTAACAATGTCAGATTAGTCATATTATGAATGATGATCGTTTGAGTTTCTTGTGACTTGACTTGAAGGCCAGACTAGAGGACACGGACTCAAAGTTGTGGACCCCAGACTATATTTTAGATGACAATGAAGCAACACTTTTTTATATTACTGCAGCCCTTAGCGACTTGGACGTGAACAATGAGGACTCTCATACCTCAGACACTAAAAATAGTGACTTGACTACAATACTGGTCTTACTTTTTTCTTAGACACTAATTCATTCATCAATCAGTTCTCGTTTAAACCAATTCCAACATGTTTTTATGTTTGATTTAGGTAAGTTATAACCAGTGATGGGAAGAATACTTTGAAAGTGTGTTTTAGTTACAGAATACCGAATACCTGCATTCAAATATTGAATACTTGGAATACGTTCACATATAGTTGTATTATATTATAGTATAAATAAACACAATATAGGATTAAAACGGCTTTTTGTTTTTGTATCACTGTCTGTTCTGCATTTATTTATAAGATAAAAAAAACCATTATCACTAATTAGAGAAGGGAAAATCACACATGCTCAATTGTGTGCTCAAATTCCACAGTGTATTCCTCCGATTTTAGTAAAGTAACTGTATTCTGAACCCCACCAAATGAAAAATTAACTGTACCAGAATACAGTTGCTCTAAATTAGTATTCTGAACATGTATTTTCGGTGTATTCAGTTACTTCCCATCACTGGTTATAGCCTAGTCTCGTTTTAAGCTTATTTGAGTACATGATTTGCGTTTGTCTTAAAATATTTTTTTTGATGCATAAAGCGAAGGGCTTACTATACAAAGATTCCAAAATATCACATTTTGGTTGTGCGTTTCTAAGTTTGATCTTTGCCCAATTCACAGTGAGCCTTAAGACCCATGTTTTTGAGCTACGGATGAGCTGCATGTTTATTCCACAACCGCTGAACTTTCATCGCAGACGGCCCGGTTTTAGACCTGTTTTCTTCAGGTAACACGGAAGCAGAAGAAAACATGGAGCAAAATATTTAAATGGCACTTCATCTTAAAAAAAAAATAAAAAAAATAAAAAATTACAATGACCTGAGCATCATCCCTACATTACAAAGTTATTCTTAATCATGTAGTTCTAAATTATCTTGTTAAAAGTTTTCACCATATCATTTGGAAAACCCCTTATGTGCATGTTAAAGATGTGTGGAAATAAAATGGTATCTCAAAAGCACTTGTGGACATTAGGGTTAATACAGTAATGTGTTAAGAGAAGTTCTTTTTGATCCCCATTGGCTTCCCGTTTCTTTTAGAATTGATTTTAAAATAGATTTTAGAATGTCACTTTTTGGTTTTAAAGCTCTCAATGGCGTGGCAGCTCCTCATCTGGCCGAGTTTCTGTCTGCCCGAAACCCGAGCAGGGCTCTAAGGTCGACAAATCAGTTTCTGCTGGAAGTCCCGAGAGCCAGACTCAAAAACTGGGGGGGATCGAGCCTTCTCTGTCGCTGGTCAAAACAAACTGCCCCCCGACATGGGCACCATCACAGACTTTACTCTTTTTAAATCTAGGCTTAAAACGTATTTACTTAAAACAACATTAAGCAGTGCAGTGACACTTTATTTTGTACAGTTTGTTCTTACTTGTGTTATTATGTTTTGTATTGCCTTTAATGTTTAATGTGAAGCACTTTGGTCACGTTGAGCGTTGTAAAGGGCTCTATAAATAAAGGTTGATTGAAGTTCAGGAAAAAATCTCCCTTTTGTACAGAAGTGGACGTGCAGTGAATGATGGACGATCGATCAGCCCGATGCCACTGATCCACGGGAATGTATATTATGCCTTCATCATTTTAATTGTGCCTAACAGGAAAAGGTCGGGAAATAAAATGCGGCCCGTTGATTAATTGATGGTATCTCAATGAGAAGGTGACATTTGCAAACCTGTAATTCCCCTTGCAGTAATGATCCAGCAAAATGAAGAAATCTTTACCTTTACCATGTCGGGACAATAATTAGGTATTCCCGTAGTGAGGCATGAAGATTATGCCTACTTATATTCTGAAGTGTTTTGAAACGTACAAAACATTTATTTCGCTTTGACAGTGGGTTAAGTTTGAAGCAAGACTGTGAGACTTATCACAGTGAACATATGCCCACTTCTTTATGCCTTTATTTTCATGGGTTACATTAAGAGTTAAAACATTTCAAGCATTTTCTTGTTTTTTTTGGCCAGAGGGCTTTATTAGACAAGACAGTTTAGTGTGAAATGGAGATGAGAGAAGGGAGGACATGCAGAAAATTGCCGGCGCCAGGATTTTAACTCACGACACTGCAATGAGCCTTGTTATTGAAAAATGTCATGCCAGCCTTGCTTCACAATCTCAATGTCCAGATACTAAATGTCCGCTGCCCATTGTCTTATCAGAGGATGAGATGAACATCGTGTTGTTATGATCTAATCTGTTATGAAGGCTAATTTGTCTCCATTTACAGGTGTTAACTGGTTTCTTTCCTGTAGTCGTGGCATTCACACCTCCTGGTTTGGTATAAAATGTGTGTTTCCTGTTTTGACTTGATTTAGGGACAGACAGAACTCCTGGAGGGTCAGGTTTGTCTTTACTTGTACACTAAATAATCATGATTGGACTAAAGACAACTCTGCTCAAGTTTTCCTTTTTTTTAACAACAAAACAATTAAAAAAATTCAGTTTTCTCATTCTTTTTTTAAATTATAGGGACTTTTTGGAAATGAACAGGGAATTATGCTAATTAAGACGTCCGAACATTGTCTCTTAACATGGAGAGATGTACAGAAGCATAACTTGAAGCAAATATACTTAAAAATGCTTTCACAGCCAAGAGGGTATCATCCCAGAGGTGACCACAAGGGCTTGATGAGGAAAGGATCCTAGACGTCACTATCAGAAATGATAGCATTTCTGGGTATAGAGTAGACTATAGTTCCAATGAGTGCCTGTGACAGTATATTTGCGTCTCGGGTGGCCTCAAATGTACTCAAACTGATGATCAGCTGCAAATGAGGACACATGATAATTTCTTTGAGATCACAGACAAAACAAAAACAGTTTGGTGATGCAAACAAACTGCATTAGATCTTCCCATTGATTATTTTATTTATTATATATTATTTATTATTAAGTGAGATGCCAAAAGTTATTAAAACATTTTACGTAACGTTTATTCATGAAGTAATAAATCCACTAAAAAGAACAAAACCACATTCTCAAAAGTTAACATCTTAAATTTAGCCTCATTAAAAGCAGCTTGACTTTTCACATTTGCGCCTCCTCAGAGACGCTCCCCAGCTCCTCCCACTGCTGCGCTCCCATCAGGGGCGGACATGTTTCTGATCACAATCAGGCTCCCAGGCTCAACAACACAAATTAGCTTCTTTTTGAAAAGGGAAGCACCCCTGCCGCATCCGTCACAAACAAATGTTGATTCTGCAAATTAACTAAAAAACACGAAGTCATACTGAGTGAGAAACCAGTATGTCAGGAGAGGAATTCATAATTTTCACTGCTTAACTTTTGTAGCTCTCTTCTATTAAGTGGTGTAGTGGTTTGCACTCTCACCTCACAGCCAGAAAGTCTTGGGTTTGATTCATTTGTCTATGTGGACTGTGCTTGTTCTGCGCCTTAGCAGTACCAGCACCATCCAGTACCAACACGGGACAGGACAGTTACAGTATTTGAACCATATTTTGAACACTTTTGACCATTGTATTTAGTTTTATGTACTGCCAATTTAATTTCGATTTGTTTTAACCATGAAAAAGGTTTTAGTTGTTTTTATTTCAAAATTTAAAAAAAGAAAAATTCAGTCTAAATTCAGAGTGTAATATTTCACAGCAAAATGTCACTCTCTTGGATCAATCACCATGCTGTGGAATAAAATTAAATTTTTTGATTGCACATTTTTCACACGTTTTGAACTGAAACTGTACGCTGCATAATTAAGAAACTCATAATAGGAAAAAAAAATCATACGCGTTTTTTCAGGGTTAAAACAAAAGTATTTAAAATTCAGAACCTGATTAAAATGCTATTCCGTTGCTGCAGAACTGTGATTTTTCACCACTCTGAGATCCATGAATATGTACAAAAAATATTGATTAACAAATAAGTTTTTGTATAAATTCTATGAATTAACAAGGAAATATATTTACAAATCCTTGTGTTTTGCCTCGTTTGATCAGTTTTCCATCCTAATACTGTTACTTACAAAACTTAACAAAAAACATGTACAATGAGCTAATCCTTTACTCCTGATCAAGATTCTGGCTCCATTCCTACACTGGTTGAGGGGAAAAAAAACTTTTAATGTGGACAGTACATTCAACCTTGACCTTAACTTTGTATCATTATGTGCAACCTCATTTGTAAGAGAAGAATTCCGACTTATGGGAAGAGCAGTTTCATTCAGCACGCAATATTTTTCAACCAATGTCGTCTCCTCCTTTGCAGTCATAGTCCTTTAACGTGATAAATATAAGTTTGGAATCACATTTTTATTATTAAAACTTACAGAAAGCATTTGTCTTGTTAAGCTTTTTATCATTACCGAATCTGTGGCGGTAATCACCATTTTTCTTGCGCTCATCACAACTGCTCTTTCTCTTTCTTATCAGCACAGACCCCGGCTGTCTCACAAGGACCATCTCTCTTTGATTACACTTCTAGGCTTCCTCTTTGATTCATTTCTTTTATTTTATTCGTTATGTATCATTCGATTTTGGCCCAGATAATGTCTTAAATATGTTGATATAATGTGCATTTGAGTATTTTTATTTACTGTGTTGTATTGTAGTTATGCAAAATGTAGTTGGATTTGTTTTAATTGTTGTTCGTTAAAGTTGGGGTATCCTACTTTATTTTTGGTTAATTCATTTTTATATATGTATACAACTTAACTGTAAGTCGTCCAGGTATGGTCCATTGCAAAAGAAAACTGCAGTCTGTCTACTGAACGAATGTTTAAAATATCTGTCTAGCTATTTCAGACTTTCCAGAACCAAAGTGCTTGGACTGCGACGATTAATTGATCATGAAAAATAATCATAGTTGTGTTCATTGTATAATCTCTAAAATACTCTCAAACACATTTTACAACAGTGACAGTGGCGATATTAAACCTAAATGTCGAGGAATATACAATTTCTGATTTGTATTAAAAATATATGCTTTATTCATAAATATGCTCTATCTAGAAGCCTATTGTCAACATATTTCAACCTTTGCATTTCAAATCTCCCAATGCACAATTAGAAATAATAATTTCACTACTCGACTAATCAAAAGAGAGATTGCTTACTTGTTGACAACTAAAATAATTCTTAGTTATTGCCCGAAAAAACGATAAAGGGTTCGTGAGAGCTAGGAGTTAATATACATTTAAATACCTACTTTGTATACTTTTGGGCTGTGTAAATCTGGTGCAGCAGCCAACAATAAAAAGAAATGTCGGACCCAGAAACAGTATTCACCAGGATGATCATTTCTGTTTTATATTTTACAGGCTAAAAATATTAAATTGGTAAGAAATGAAATTAGATGTGCGTCCTGTTACATCCTAAGACTCTTTTTGTCCAAGAAGAATTCATTATTACGCCTTAAATTGTCCAATTCCATCTCAAACTCCAGCTGATACCAAAAAGGAGGAGGAATTAAAAAAAAGATACGATTTTTAACCGTGGTGATTGGGGCCCGAGAGCTTTTAGCGCCCAAAGCAAGACTTCAGATGGTGTTCTCCGCGCAGTGTAAACACAGGACTTTTCTGGACATTCAGCATTTTACTGAACATATCTTAATTGTATTTTTCTGATCTGATGCGTATGCGTTTTTCATTTAGAAGGCCAAGGTTCCACTTGTTTTTGACTTACAAAAAAAATTGAATTACAAAGCATATTACGGTTTATTCACAATCGTTTGCCTGGATGGTTCGGTTCGTTTGGGTAATTGTGAATGCGCAGTCAAACTCTGATCTGGACCAAAGAACTCTGGTCCAGTTGGAAAGGTCAGTCTCAGTCTGATTGAAACGAACTCTGGCGCGATTAGTCTGAATTGTGAACACAAACGAACCAGAGAGCGGAACAAAACCAGGAAGTGACCATGAAGTGAGCCATGCTGAGACACATGTGAGGCTCAGGATCAAAACAAACTCCTGTGTGAGATTGATAACAGGACAAATGACACGCAGACATGAAAGTAACAGGAGCAGGTCAAAGTCTGGTTTAATTATAATTACTGAGGTTCAAATGGAACAAAACATTTTTAAAAAGTAACACTTAAATTGGCTTTGACATGGGAAAAGTGGCCTATATTCAGCCAGGATTAAGCTATACGGGTAAATGTGATGATGTCATACCTTTCAGAACCTGTTTATAAAACATCTGAGATTTGTCAGACACATTTTCTTTACCTTAGGCATTCCAAGTGATCCAGGGCATTCAACCCGCCTTGTGCTCGGCTCTCCTCCTGACCTGAAAACACATCTGCGCTCCACCTCGGCTGCAGCTCACACTGGGCCGCACGCGTGGCAGGCTGTGCATATGTGGGGCAGGTTGAGCACATGCGGGGCAGGCTGTGCACATGTGGGGCAGGTTGAGCACATGCGGGGCAGGCTGTGCACATGTGGGGCAGGTTGAGCACATGCGGGGCAGGCTGTGCACATTGGGCAGTTGAGCACATGTGAGGCAGGTTGTGCACATGCGGGGCAGGCTGTGCACATGTGGGGCAGGTTGAGCACATGCGGGGCAGGCTGTGCACATGTGAGGCAGGTTGTGCACATGCGGGGCAGGCTGTGCACATGTGGGGCAGGTTCTGAGTTAGAGCCGAAAAAGTCAAAGAATGAATCCAACCACTGCGCCAAGTTTGCTTGGGTGACGCGGATCAGGCAGAGCTCCAGTCTCTTCCTCACGTTTCCTCTGTCATTTCTTTGACTGATATTGTATACAGCGAACTGGACCAGCATTTTGGCGTTTGCATGTGGAAAGAAAATACAAATAAGTTGTGCTTTTAACTTCTCTTCTTGCCTACCCCATCAACCTGAATATAAAACACAGGTTAATCTTCTAATGCATTGTGCACAAATAAACGTACACAAACATTTCCTCAAGCCAAGCTCTAGAACTTCTCAGTGTCTGATTGGAAAACAGGAATGGGAACATAAACATCACACCAGCTGTTAATATGTCTGAAACAGATGCTTGTTTGTATTATCATATCACCGTTTTTATCATGTGATGTATTTCTATTGGTTAAGTATTGGATGATTGATAATAGGGTCTAATCTAAACCTTACAGTATGTGTTCTCAACTTTACAGGTCCGTTTCCTCTGCTTGGTAGACCATTTTCTTTTCTTTTCGGTCTGTCATAAACCCACTCCTATTTGTCCTTAGATTTAGTTATGCTGAGCGCTCCAGAGCCAAGAGCAGAGATGAGATAAACAACGTTAAATGTCAGTGCTCAGTAGTGCAGCTGCTGATACTGACAGGCGGCACTGCTTTTATGAAGGTTCTACAGAAGGAGAGCAGAGGTAAACACTAAAAACAACATGTGCACCAGAGAAAAGATGGGGGTGACCGATAAACTCTCTTTGGACTTCTATAATTACTTCATGTCATTAGACCCGCACTATAATTAACTACCTATTGGGATTAGCATGAGCAAAGTCACAGGGAGAATATAGAATTAGAGGAATAAGAAAAAGTCCAGCAGAAGAAAGGTGGTTTTTTTCTTTGCAAAAGTGTGCGCTAAGACAGGAAATGGAAAAATTGCTGCTTTGCTCTCGAAAATGAACAGAATTGTAATTATTTCTGAGATACTTTTGTACGGATCAGCCACATTCGTATAATAACTATTTGACTGACTCACTGTTTTTTGAATAGATGTAGAGAAAATTATGAAAGACTTTACCTTTCATCACCTAAAGGGGGAACATTTCCAGTGGCAGATTTGTCACCTGCTTGTCTTCATGAAGGTGTTACTGGATTGCCCTGAATCTTCCGTAGTAAAACGATCGATGTAGACAAGGAGGTGGTGCCATCAAGCCAAATCTGTGAAGAGGCAGTTCAGTTCACAACAAGAATGCATATTTTTCCAACATCCATCCATCCATCTACCTTCTTCTCCCTCCAGTGTGTCCTGGGTCTTCCCTGGGGCCTCTTCCCGGTGGGACATGCCAGACAACACCTCCCCAGGGATGCGCCAATTTGACAGCCATGTAAACATAGTACATGTTTTAAAGTCAAATGGAATGCGCATCTACTTTTACACAAATAATATATTCTTTAAAGCCCACCTGAGCAGGAGTAGGTGAGTAGTGGGCCAGCATGCAGCGCACACACGAGGTACAGGAAGAGAAAATGAGTGTGTGTGCTGAGGTGTGACTGCCTTGCTCCACTTGTCTAATGAGCTGCTGTTAACTGGGAGGAAGTCAGGAGCTCATTCCGGCTACGCTTGACCCCCGGCGCTAACGCTAACGCTATGTGACAGCTACATATACAAGCCAGTGCCACCAAGCAACCCCGAGTGCCGTCATTAACTCCCCTGGACTACCATAGTGTGGGAGCAGAATGTGTGTGTAGTGCTGTCACGCAACAATGAAGAGTCCTGAAGCTATGTTGTTGACTGTCATTCGCAATGGTAGTGTGTGTGTTCAATGTGTTTTTTACTGTTTTTACTTTTACAGTTGTGGTAGGGTCATGAGTCATTTTGAAGGTTCAGAATTGGCGCAGTGATGGAACTAAGGTGAAACAATAGTTAGCAATCATGCTTCACAACGAGAAGGTCCTGGGTTCAATCTCGCCAAGTCTGTACCACTAAAAGGGTGTACTCAAGGGTCTGATCTGGAGTCAGGACTCTTGTGTGGGACATTAAAGGGCACACATGCAAAGTATGCAAATTATGCAAAATGTGTGTGTTTTAACCATATTTTTAACATTGCTTTTAACATTATTCCCCATAAAAATCATACCAGTAATTGTATTTTTGCTTCATTCACACTTCTCAGAATTGTGATATCAATGGTAGAAATCTGTTGTGACGGCCAAAAATTCATTCATTAATTCATTATTCATGACAATTTCCCTGCATGGTAATTCCCTCATCTGCCAGAAGATGTTGTGCTCACACCAAATCCTGATGAAGAAATATTTTATTGTAAGTTCAAAAGTAGAGGCACTCAAGGGCATGTTTAAAGGCCAATGGCAATACAAATATCCATGTGTCCTTTAAGTGGAAGTGACATTTTGGGATATTTTGGGATGGGAATCAGATGAAAGCTTCTACTAAGCTAATATTTACTACCAAAATATTACACAATAGTTCCAGTGTATGGGTTGTTATTCATAAATATAACAGAAATATTTGACCTTGAAGACAGATTTATCATGAGCAAATTCTAATAAGCATGTGATTTGTCATAAATAGATACACTGTATTCAGCTGTAGTTTTAAGCTATTCAATATGTTAATAAAGGTGTCAGTCTGATTTTTATTTTTGTTTTGTTTTTATTGAATGGCAACTATACATGCACGTTAAATGTGCAACACCAGCCACAATATTGCACTTCTGTGAGTAGCTGTAAGAAAAGCTGGACTCTGACACGGATTGAAGGCAGATTTAACACGCCTCACAAAGAGAGGACTAACAGGCAGACTCAGATCCCATCAAATAAAGTGTGCAAAGCTGTGATAGCTGGCAGGATCAGCCCGAGGCCAGAGGCAGCCTGCCATTCCGCCGACTCACACACAAGACCGGGATATTTGCTTGGGAGAAAGAACTCCTCAAAAGCGGTAAAAACTGTCGGAAAATGAAAATATACAAAAGGAAGCATCCATAGGCCACCGGAGCTGCATAATCATCAGCCTACTCAGCTTTTCGATCGTAGTCATCTTCACCAAACTCAACAAATTCATAATATTCCACCCTCAGGCTGTGTAATATGACAAATGTATCACAATTTTTCTCCCCATTCATTCCCTGCCATAATGGCGTCCTCTGCCAAGTCATTTTTCATTTTATTTTATTTATACAGGGAAAACCCAATGAGCCAATGAGCTTTTTCATGGGTACCCTGTTAAAACACAACACAAAATAAACAACAAGCACAGGATACTAAAACACAAATAAAACATTCAATAAAATCAACCAATACATAAAAACACATTTCTACATACAATATGAGATCAAATTCTATAAAACAAGTGCATGGGCACTGCGGGTAGTCCTCGACCAGTTCTTTAAAATCATTAAATGGCATGAATTGATTTGAATTCAAAAAGTCTCTGTGTTTTGTTCCATAGGGAGGGAGCAAAGTTGCTGAAAGCCTTTTTTCCTGTCTCTGTGTTAAAATGATGGGATTGTAAGATAAAAATGTCCTGAACTGAGGTATAATAAACTTGATAAGTAATCAGATCAAATGAATGCATGTGGTGAAGGAGCTCTAGTGATCAATAGCAAAACTAATTAACATTTTCACCTAATTGAACGTCTATAAGTCTCTGTGATGGTTAAATGTGTATTTTCGGTGTCGGTTGTTGCCCCCTGCTGTCTTTGGGCGGAAAATCAGTCTTGCAACATTTGCCAACATCAACCTGAAAACAACTCTCCTGAGAAACCCTAAGTCTTTTTATATTGGCAATGTGAAATGTTTTTGTATGTGATTATACGGTCTTATCATAATAAAGATAGAAAGAAAAAAAAAGAAACAAGTTAAAATGCTTTAGTGTTAGGTTTCTGACTATATATTTTCACACGGGAGCTGCAGGGGGAGCTCTATCACCAGAGTTACTTAGTTCTGCTTGAAATAAGCACCATTAAACAGAAACAATAGTCTGAATTCTAAACCAAACTACAAACGATCTCATTTAAAAAAGAACGGGAAAGGGAGAAAGTGATCACTGACTATTAAAGATGACTAAATCTTGTTTTTAATTAAAATAATATTAATTGAACAGCCTTATTGTACCTTTTTTTTTTTTAAACATAAACCTAAGAGTTACCCAGTTATTTTTATTTCCCTCACTTTGGCTATTGTTATCTGTCACTTTTTTTCAGATGAGTACATTTTTGTTTTGTCACCCAAAATCAAAATTGAATTCTAAACTTTTGCATGATTGAGAGTAAAGGAATTTGGATTGATGATTGGGATACACTTCAATGGACAATGATTCAATTATCTATTCAAGACCACACTTCTCTGGCAAGTTATCATTCTGGATGACCATTTCCCATGCTCCAAAGTATGGAACCTTATTGTTTTTTGTGCACATTTAGTTTACATGTCTCAAAAGCCACAAAAATATATATATATTTGATTATTCAAAGCATTTCTTGACGGACAACAAACCTGCAGGCAATATATATTGGATGTTTTTGTATATTCTGGCCCCTGAGACGTCGGTATTCCATTTGCAAAAACACATTTGTATTTTGATATGCCGTAATCTTCTGCTATATTTATTCATTGAAGTTATTCATTTTATGCAATGCAATGACAAGACTTGATACAAAATATTCTAATATTGTTGCCACCAAAGAACAAAGTTAAAGCAATGTCTGTCTGACACAACCTCAATGGAGTACAGTGTAATATGGTTCACAGAAATTCCATTGTTGTGTTTTATGAAAGATTAGATGTATTTGTTTGAGTGAATACAAACCAAAGAGAAAGATTTAAAAAAAAAAAAACACATCGTCCACCAACTTCAAAGAAATGAAAGTTATAACCATACTTTGGAACATTCTCCATGGAGATAGAAACGTTTTATGCTGCACTGTGGAATATTACACCAGCACTACTGGACCTTCCTGCACTCAAACACTTTGGATTCTGGTTGCACTGAAAACCGTACTGTTCATTGCACTAGTCTAGTAATGTTAGGCAGCTACTGTTTATTATTATGCACTATTTAATGTTCACTCAATCTGTACTACTTAACTTATCATATGCCCATTTGCTTTTGTAAAATTATGTCTATAGTCCCTGTTTATAGTCTACATACAGTTATGCACAAATATATATATGCACTTTACCTCAATCAATCTGTATATTTGTACTTATATACTACAGCTCCTTATTTTAGCTATCACCTATTTATTATTATCTGTATATTGTACTTACTATTATTGCACTTCTGGTTGGATGTTAAACTGCATTTCGTTGCTCTGTACTTGTACATGTGTAATGACAATAAAGTTGAATCTAATCGAATCTAAAAAATTATTGATTACTACAAAGTGCTGATTTGTGTAAAAAAAGGAGGCAAAAGTGGGCAGGAGGGAAAAAGGTCAATAGTCAAAGAACAACATTTCCATGAAACGAGGGACACATAATTAACAATAACAACAATAACACACTTTCTTTGTATATTGTAGATTATAATTTACATCTAGTTCATAGTAAACTGCAATAAAGAGTATGTTATATGATCTAATTATTAAAATATACAGAACAACTTAATAATAGAAGTGTGTGACTGTCAGAAATAGAAGTGGGTCTATTGACTTCCTGTTCAGACTTTAGACCTGTTCAAGCCGAACACACAGAACATATAGGATTTCAAATACAAGCAAGAATAAGTCAAAGTACAGCTCTGAGTAACCTAAGGAAGTCAAAGTACAGCTCTGAGTAACCTAAGGATGAGGGGAAACTGCACATTTGTTTCAAACACAGTTTGCCACACAACAATATATATATATATTTATGATTTTCAATCAATCACACCCAAGAATCAGGTTAAAATACAGGTCAGGATCAGGGTTAGGAATATGTACTTTGGTTAAGGCTTTGGGACAGGTTCGCTACCCAGATTTGTCTGAACTGCTTTGGAGGGAAAGATTATGTGGCAAAACCATTACAACATTGTAGCACACAAAAGCCCAATTGGAGATACAGTAGTTGTAATCGCTTTGTATTGCATTGTGACAAATATAATTCAAGATTGACTTTCACACCGTCCTCCAAAATGACCACAAGGTCCATCAAGGCCAAGAACATCCCCTTGATGTTGTAAAAGACATCCGTCGGCCTAATAGCGCTGACAAGCCAGGGATCCCTGTCAGCCACGCTCCATATGGCTGCTCCCCATCTCCCTGTGTCCTCCTGCATCCTTCCATATATTTGTTTGCCTCAGATCCACTTGGTCTGTTAAGCAGAGCTGCAGAAAGAGTAACGTTACTTTAATATTACTCAAGTGGACAGAAAAGTCAACTTGAGAACTGCTGAAATACAGCATCTGATTTATAATGAAGTTTGAATGTAATCAAACCAAAAAACCATAAAACAATACATAATGCTGGCCTCATTTTTGTCTCATTCAATTAACTTAAGCAGTCTAAGTCCAAAAAGATGACTTAGAGAATGTGTGTGCCGTAGAGACGCATCGTAATCTCTGTAAAAACTGTGCCTCGGCTGTCTCAAAATGAAATATCAGCTTTTCTCTTCAGTTTGTACGCTAAAATTAGTTCAAATTGCTTCAACCTTCTGTGATCACAACAGATTGTCTATTTGTATTACGCCATTGTTTCACCTCTTTCATTGCATTTCTATGTTTGACCAATTAAAATGCAAGGAATGTCAATTATGACTTTTCTAGTATTGTGTCGCTAAATGTCCCTATATTATTGTTTAAAATTATGTAATGTCTGAATCTCTAATCTTATGAACAGCGATAGTCACAGCGCAGAAAGAGGGTTGGGGCGTAATCAAGTCAGTTCTTCGCTGTACAGCTTATCCCACTGTACTGCACGTTCACGGACAGAAGGGATCTTTGTGCTTTTTGCTACTTGGAATATATTGACGTTACTTACACGGAAAATTATACTTTTACTTTTACCCTAACCCTACTTTATACTTTTAACCCTAACCCTAACCCTAACCCTTTTTTTGTGTGTGTGCGTCTGAACACAGGAGGCAGCGCTCTTGGTGTCTTCGCACTCACGGATCATACGCTCTAAACCTCTTTCAGCCCTGCACTTCGACTATCGCTGGGCGTAAAATAGGGCCTGATACCTGTACTCCAAAAATAAGAAATATATACATAGAATAAAATGTAGATTAACCCTTAATTCAAAAGCATTTTATATTTTAAATCAAAAGTTGGATTTTATAAATTCTATCTGTTAATATAGATTTGGTAATCTATTTGAAAGTGTCAACAAAATGGCTCAGAAAACTGTGCGGTGAAGTGCAATTTCTTACCAGCGTAACTGAGTACTCTGTATTCATTCTGTTGTACTTGACTATCACTATCCAAACAATGCCTATAAGCGACACAAAAACTGGCAGGTGGTAAGAATGTGGAAATAACGCAGTGACACAAATACATGCAGACACGCTTGATGATGGCGGGTGTCACAACTTCTCCCAGATGGTATTTCTCATCTGTCCCTTGTGCGCAGAGGGACAGCTGTATGGAAAGGCATAAGGAATCTGCCTGTGTACAATACCCTTTGGCGTATCACAGCTTTATGGGAAAATACTGAATCATATTCCACGGTTCAAAAGGCTCGGTGGATAAAAACTGAGAGTAAATGTTTGCATGAAACTACAGAGATGTACACTGTCGACATTGTTTTCCTGGAAAAGCGCAATACAAGCAAAAGCGACATCTGGATGCGCTTACCTATGTTTGGAGATAAATATGTCTAGACGAGTGCAATTGCTTTCATTGTTAACTAGCTCTATTCTTGTGGACAGAGACTGGAACCTTTTTATATCAGAAGGATGTGGTCTTCATCAATCTGTTCTACTCAAGTAAAAGTACATTTACAGATTTCAGAAAGTAGTTCCCTGAAAAAGGTAGCATTTTTGTCACAACATGTTCATCTTCCATATAAAAACCTAGTCCAGACTCTACATCAAAATTGGAACCAAACTGGGATTAAACCCCAATCCAAACCAGGAATAGACCAAAAGCTTGCGGAATTAGTGGGATAATGATGTAATGTTGTAATGATTACTTTAAATCTGTATGGAACTATAACCTTCTTCAGACCAGGTTAAGTTCTCGTATAACATATGAGACAACTCTTTGAATCGGTGACAAGAATCCAGCTGAGTCGAACGAGCTGCGGGTGTGCAGAGAAAGTGGGCAGCGTAGACATAAGCAATTGCACAAGTTACATAAGCTTAATATTGAAATGAACCTTCTCCGTGGGGCACCTTGTGTGGGCATGATTGGCCGCCAAGTGCCAATTTCACATAAACGCACCGTCTGCGTTTCCTTGGGCTAATACATTTTATTTTTACATTCCTCATATTTTGTAATTTTGATGATTGATTGTTTCTCATGTTTGTTGGTCTTCCCTTTTCTATTGTTCTAATTGGTCGGTTGGCGCTGGCCCCGCCCCCTGTTCTGTGCACGCTATACAGCTTTATTCAGAGAATCTGGAGCTGACAGAACGAGTCGTGAACTGGCGCTTAGCTCCTGATTGGTGGATTGACTGCTGCTGTCAACGCTGGATTGGTTTTGGGTTGCCTGCTGTCCTGTTGATGGCTAGTTTTCCCGTCCTGCCAATTCTGACACTCCCCCTCTCAAAAGTCCAGTACCTAGCTGGAGGATTAGCCTGTCAGGTATGTGTGGCAGTATAGCCTGCAGGCACTACCACTTTAGATCAGTCGGTTAGCTTTGACGTCAACCAGTCCATAAAAGCACTTCCTTTCCTACATTTTGCCCTCTGACCTCACACTCTTACTTCCGGTCTCTCTGTGTTGACGCCACTCTCAGGTAGTATCCAAAATTTAGACTTGATGTGCAAGCTTTAGCATGTTTTGTAGCGCTGATTTCAACTGTTTATTTTCGTGCTTGCTTCCATGTGACCACACCGTTTGCGGCACACTCTCACTGTATACCGCCCGCCGTGGTAGGCTATCGGGCGTGTTACTGTCTGGTGTCTGTCCAAGCCTCTGCAGCATGTCCAGCTACAACTGGTGTGTGGCGTACTTAGGCCCTCTAACAGTCATCCTGCTGTACATAGATCTGCGCGATGGAGCTAGAGTGTGCACTTTCGCCACCTTGCCTTGTGTAGCCTCGCTTTGTCTGGCCTCGCTTTGTCTGGCCTGGCTTTGTCTGGCCTTGCTTTGTCTGGCCTTGCTTTGCCTGGCCTCTCTTTGCCTGGCGCCCTCTTTTACCGGTCTGATCAGCTGATTCTGGATTTCGTGAAAATGATATAAACTGTTTCGAAATTAACGTGCTTTGCCTAATTTTTTGCCCACTTTCATTTCCAACGAAAAACTACTTTTTTTTAACTTATTTGTACTTTTGCTATCGATTGAATCAAAGTCTCTGCTTATCAACAACAAACCCATGTGCCTTACATTTAGCTGGTCCTGGGGCCAACTCCCAGGTGGCGTTGTTGGGTTTTCTTTTCATATTTTGGATTCATCTGGTTTAGCCATTACGGACAAAACGAGTGAAGCTAAATGACCCTTGGAATACCACACATGTTTTAGGATGATGGGGTAAACCAAACCATCGAGTATACCTGCTCACTCACAGAAAACACCAATAGAAAACACCCAATGATACCATCGTGCACCTACAAATTCCAAGTTATACAATACAGTGGTCGTAATATTATTCAGAAGCATATTATTATTCCATAAGTGATATAAGACTGAAACCTGACATTCACCACTTTTTCTTCCCACCCTTGCTCGGCGCTAGCCATGTGGACTCCCCTCTGCTAGCACACCACCTGCCCACTCCAGCTAACACTCACCCTCTCTTATGCATATTTATTCATGACTGCCCTGTCAATCAAAGAGCTGCTGTGCAAAGTTCAGCTGCAGTGAAATGACGCTAATATCCCGACATCTCTAAGGCGCATTTGCATATGGCCAGAAATAAGCTCAGTGACAACACGCGTCTGACCACTGACATGCTATCGATTCAGAAAGTTGAGATTTGAAAACAACACTGATCAAATCTAGGGGGCAGTGTTTCCAAATTCCCCTGAAAGCCTTCTGTAACCAGGATGAGCATATATAAGTATATGTTCCTTTTCTTTGGAAACTGCTGTCACCAAGACTTCGTACCTTTTCAGATCACCTGCCTGTCTCCATGGCGATGTTACGCTTTGCATGGAATGTACCACAGTATGACATTAAACCTCCATATCTTGCAATTGTTTGACTACAGGTGTTTGGATTGCTAAACAAATATGAAAAACATGCATTTTCACAGTGAGCGTGGTCGCCTCTCCACAGATCTTCTACGTTTTTGCCTAGTTTGAACTGCTTCACTGTATGGCATTTGAGTTCTTTTTTTATGCACATTAATCGGGTCTATAACATTTACTTGTTTTGTTTACACACTCTTACACAAGCAGAAAGTGAAATAACAATGCTAAGGTAAATCTAAAAATCCATATTATAGAATCTTTAATGAATCGGTGGTAAGAGATTACGTTCATTGAGAATTCTCCGTCAATGACATTTTATTTTCACTTGTGATGTGACATTCTTTAGGCAGTCTGTCATTATAACTTGCATTTGATCTTTTACCGCTTGGATGTATCGGACTAAGACTAAAATCAGACTTTGCCCAGAGCGCCTTGGCATCGCTTCCACAGCCAACTTTGCTTGAGCATTTTAGTGTCGTGGTGGTTCCGACACGGTGCACGCGTAGCACAGGCAGAAAAAATATTTTGATCTTAAAACACAAAGCATAGAGAGGAATGTGGCAGTGGAGGAGACATGGTAATATAGTCCCGTTGTACTAAGTTGTTACTTAACCACTACGTTTAAATGGAGGAAAAACAAATAAATTCTGTAACAAAGAAATATGATTTTCAGGTGTGAGAGTGATTCGCTTTTTGCCTTTCAAAGGCTCCAGATGCACTGTGTATAACCACCTGTCGCACATGTGCTGGAAGTATATATTGTAGATAAAAATAGCTCAAGAACAGATTTTTTTAGAAAACTGTCCTTCACAATGACAGATTGGAATTATCCACGGAGCATAAGGTAAGCTTATTCAATAAACCCATTGCACCCTGTCAAAGTCTTCGACATTAATGGATGATATTTTTGTATCACAATCATTTCCATGTTTGTTGTTGAGGAACAGTCTTTGTGAAAATATGTTAAAGCTCACTCACTTCTTTATTCATTACTCTAGTTTTGTTGAATTATATGCGACATAGTTGGTTTATTATTCATATATGATCATTAATATTTATGCCCAAACATACATTGTTGGTGGAGTCTGGCTCAGCGCACTGTAGATGTTGTTCCTGTCTGTGACTTATCTGCACTGACATGACTTCTCTGAGGTGATCCCACTGGAGTATACTACAGAAGTCTGGCAGAGGCACTAACAATGGTCAATAGCATTCTTCATTATATAGCCAAAGTGAAGACTCATGCAGTTAAGTGAAATAATATGAAATCTTGACATAATGGGGAGATATATATTATGTTGACAATACCTGTAAATGCCTATTCCTGTCATATCTGCCTATCGAGGGTTAACAGGCTCCACAGACTTAAGAACTAGTACTATGGTCACAGGTTCATTAACTCAAGTTAGGACAAATGCAGGTAAATTGGAGTTTAATATTTATATTTATTGATAATAACTTTTTATTAGTTACATTTCTTGCAGTACAGTTTAGTCAGTTCAAAATATCTAATGTCAGTTCTGGTGACTAAGTGGTGGTAGCCGTGGCAACGCCCCTCTGCTCTTGCCCTGCCATTAAGAGACTTGACACCAGGGCAGAAGCTGATGTCATCGTCCTGCATCTTTTGTTTGATTTCAGATTTCTGTATAAAACCCACAGAACCTTCAAGGGCGGTCTCGTCCATGCAGCCTGGGTCAAAGTTCAGGGATAATACTTACACAGTGAAGAAAGTAAAAGTTCCATAATGACTCAAGAGCTGCCACACTGGTCTAGTTTAGCAAGCGGCAGTGCCTCTTTAGCAAAGTGCTTGATGCCTTGACGTTTCAACTGCAAGCCCAACATGTCCACTTGCACCACCCACTTTCCATGGCTCTTGCAGACTGTTGAGCCACGGGAAGAGGAAGAGAGCTAGACATACAGTCAACACCGATATCATTGATCAAAAACAGACAACTCTCTGCATTGACCCGCATATCTCCTTCCACAAGGCTTAATCCTCATTAGTCTGACTTGACGTGAATTTACTGCCATTTTGTCCATCTTTGCGTGTACCGGACTCAACGCGACCGCGTTGCTCCTGTTGGCTTCTGACGTCAAAGGGGAGTGGTCAGGTGTGCAAAGCAAGAGCTGCGTGGGAGCTCGCATCACTCAGCAACACTACAGCACTAATTTCCTAAACTGTTCAGGATATGATCATTAGTTATCTTGTGAATGAATCCACCGTCTCACATGGGTGTGTTTCTCTAGCTCCATCCTTCTCTCTGCAGCCCTTCTTCCTTCCCGCCTCTGTCGCACCACTCCTGCTGTTCAGATCCATGTGACTGATACCGAACCGGTCCATCCCTCTCCTCCCGCTGCCTCCGAGCACCCATCTGGCACCAAAGCCCTGCCACACTCGCCTCTCACCTGCCCCTCTCCAGATGGCACACCACCTGCCAACAAAAGCCGCAATTACCATTCATGTCTAACATGGAGAAAAAGGCAGTAGGGCAGAGAACACACCAGGGCTGAAGACACATGCATGGGAAAAGGGAAGTGGAAAGTGTGATCCATTTTAAGGCTCAAGCTGAAAAATTCAGATTTATAGCTCCTCCTGCTCCTTACCCCTAACTCCTTTACCCTTAGGGCAATTTCATGGGGTCAACCATAAGAATCCGAGGTAGTTGGGAGAAGGAGCTTCAGATGTGTTTGAACAATCCGACCTTACTTAATGTGAATTTTTACCAATTTACCAATAAGCCTTAGGGCCAGCAGAAATTGTGAGAACAAGCCTTACATAATTCATAGTAATAGCAAAACCTTCCTCCATCTCAACTTCAACTCAGCTGAAATATGAGCCTCCTCAGAAAGGTCTTACCCAGCATGCATGCTTTTGTGGCCCATGTTCCACAGTATGCAGTGACAAACAGGAAGCGCCACTAGGTCAATTTACTGGTCTGTGAGCAGTGACCCTGCTCTGAGTAAAAAAAAAAAAGCAAAGTATTTTTGAGGACTAAAACACCTGTGCTTGAATAGATACTAAATGGGGGTTGACGTAATGCCTCATTTGTCCAGCAATGGTCCATAGTAGTATAAAATCTAGCAACTCAGACCAGTAACTTGAGATTGGAAACTAATTCTGGATGAAGTTGAAACGTCTTGATTCCAGATAACTACATTTAAAACGTTTCTACAATACTAGATTGAAGCCATACTGTGGAACATTCTAGTCAAAGTAATAACATATCCATGGAGACAAGCAGATGACAAACCCTCCAGTGGAAAGGTTACACACGGCACTACATACTATATACTTTTACCTCCTTCATTTAAATTGCTACCAATGGCATACTATTTGAGTACACACACACAAACCTCAAACTCCTGCTTTTACTTCTGTTTTAGTTATTTCTAATGCACCTCTTCCTTTGCACAATAAGCCATCATTGGTATCCTCACATTTGCATTCACACCTCTTTTAGTAAATGATGGGTACGGGAAGTACGATTTGTTAGAACTGTAGCGGCGTCCTCCCCATCCTTAATTATGGTTATTACTGTGTCATATGCTGGATCTAACTGTGCAGACATGCTCTTTTATACTATAATTACATGTGGTGGAATGTGTGCAGATGTGCGAGTCCCTGGTAATTATGACTTTGATTGACAGCTGTAATAAACAATGGCGTACCTTCAGCTGTCAGAAATCACAGCAAGAGAAACAATGAAAGGCGATCAAGATCTTTTTCATTTTAGGTTTTATTAACGCTGTGGAGATGGAAATAATGCCATACGAGTATGTATGATATTATATTAGACTCTATGGTGCCATGTTTTTATTGCTTATTTATACTGTATATTAAACAGCAAGCTGCAGTGAGGTGTTGTGTAGTAGGGAAGAAGGAGTCAAAAGGCAAAACTAGTGCGTCTACATTCCTACTCTCACCTATGGTCATGAGCTTTGGGTAATGACCAAAAGGACAAGTTGTTGGGATGACTCCTGGATGTTCCTGGCTGACTCCTGGATGTTCCGGGCATGTTCCACTGGGAGGTGGCCCAGAGGAAGACCAAGGACACACTGGAGGGACTACGTGTCTGCATGGGAACACCTTGGCATCCTCCAGAAGAGCTGGAGAAAGTGTGCGTGGTAGGGCTGGAGGCAGTGTGTGTGCGTGGAAAAGCTGGTCGCCCGAGAATGTCGTGCGTGCGGGGAGAGCTGAGGAAGTGTGCGTGGAAAAGCTGGAGGAAGTGTGCGTGGAAGAGCTGGAGGAAGTGTGCGTGGGAAAGCTGGAGAAGCGCGCGTGCGTGGAAGAGCTGGAGGAAGCGCGCCGTGCGTGGAAGAGCTGGAGGAAGCGCGCGTGCGTGGAAGAGCTGGAGGAAGCGCTGCTGCGTGGAAGAGCTGGAGGAAGCGGCGTGCATGGAAGAGATGGAGGAAGCGCGCGTGCGTTGGAAGAGCTGGAGAAGCGCGTGCGTGGAAAGCTGGAGAAGCGCCGCGTGCGTAGATGAGCTGGAGCGCGCGTGCGTGGAAGAGCTGGAGGAAGCGCGCGTGCATGGAAGAGATGGAAGAAGCGTACGTGGAAGATGTCAATTTTTGAGCATGGCTTTAGTTTTGAAGAATGTCCATAACAAACTGGTGCAATAAACTATTCCAGTTTGAGTAAACAAAAAAAAAAGCCTTAACTCTGTTCTTCTGTGGGCAATCTCTGCCTCTGCTGAATATATCAACAATGATTTAAGTCATCTCACACTGCATCTGAATATATATGAATGTGAGCTGGTGCTATGGCCGTCATATATTTGAGCCCACACAAAACCTGAAGCGTCGGCCTAGGAGAGGGATTGAGGACGGAAAGTCATGATTCGTCCGATTAAAGATTTATCCACAAAACACTGAATATTCAATTTTAATTCAAATTTTATTTATTTAACCGTTATTTTATCTTGCAACACATTGAGCAATGAACACTTTTTTTTAGCCTTATTAAAGCATGAACAAAGACTTAAGGCTGTTCATTACTGTCAAGTTTATTTTTATTTTTTTGTGTACTATTACTATTATTCTAAAGTGGTATCAAATTATGTTGCACATGTAGTAACTTTTACTTTTGACATTTTAATTGGAATAAAACGTGACATTTTCTACCAGGTTTTAAAAGAAAATCAAATGAAAAGATATGTTATGTTGAAAGAATCCTTTGACTTGGCAAAACAGGACTTTTATAGACATTTATGAATAAGGGATTATTATAACCAAGAAATTAAACAAAGCAACGCCCACTATAACTCTGTGACTGAAATTTGTATTAAGGCTTATAATAATTCAGAACTTCTGAGAGGATTAATATTAATTCATGAATTCATTTTCTACGGGAACAAGCGACTCCAGTCACTCAAGCCTTAGGAGTGACTGGAGCCTGGAGCCTTTGGGCCTTAGGCGGGGTACACCCTGGACAGTGGTCGCAGGGTTAACACAGAGACATAGACGCACAGACTCTCACCCACGCAGACTCCACCCAGAGAGATCATGTGATGTGATGTTCACCCGGGAATCGAACCCATGATCTCCTTCTTGGGATATATTAAAAATAAATGGGGAAGAGAAGATAACCTTGTTTGGACAGAGTGGGAAAGTGTGTGTATATTCCAGTGGAGAACCACAAAATCACATGTTTGGAGAGAATTCAGTTGGAAAAAAGTTAAGTTTTTTCATAACACCATTGTCAAAGTGCACATTATTCACAGGGAAATTCTAACTGGAGGCGAACTAGTATCATGTGTTTTGGGACTGTGCTGTTGCTCACAAATATTGGACTGAAAGTAATAAAGCAATGCAAGTTTTTTATATCATCATACCACTCATTTTCAGAACTATGTATTTGGCTGCAAAACCCCTGACATGGACGCTATAGATGGATTCCTCTGGAACAAACTTCTGTTATGTAAAAAATGGATGATCGATGACTGGACTAACATAATAATGGACTTTTTAAAAAAAAAATTATTTAATGACATTTGGACAAAATCAACAAGCAGTATCAGACCGGTGTTCTCACCACCAGTCTTCCAGATAGTTCTGTCACGTTTGGTAGAGCTGCCTGAGTTTTTGCGCTTTTGTACTTGTACCTTGTTTGAAGATATGAACTTACTTGCTGCTCCTCGTTTGTCTAGGTCCTTTGTGTGTCTCGTTCCAGCTCCTCGCGTCGTCCAGCTCCAAGTGTCATCTTGCTCCTGCTCTGTGCTCCAGCTAAGCCAGCCTGCTCCTTGCCTCCACTGCCTGCAACAATAACTTTTTGTAAAATAAAGTTAACTTGGTCTCGTGATTCTGCTTTGAGGATCAGCCTGTAAATCATTACGAACGTTTAGATTTAAAAAAATAAATAAAATAAAAGCCATTCAATACAATATTTTAGTTAAAAAAATACAAAATGATTTTAGTTTATTTTGACTTGACAACTTTATTCTCCTAATATTAAGACTTTATTCCCGTAGAGCTACAACTTTATTCTTGTAAATGTATGACTTTAATGTAATAAATTTGCAATTTAAATACTATACTCCATCTACCTTAAAGCATGGGTACCCAACTTATTCTTTTTCCACATAATTAGTAACTTACACCCCAAAAAGTGTATTGTAAAAGCAGAAATTTGTAAACAAAATCAGACCGCTACATGTTGTCTTATTCTATTTATTAAACTTTTCAACTTGCAAGAAAGAACCATGTGAAGTATGACACTTTGGGATCTCACCATGCTTCACTTTTGCGTCTGAAAAAGCTGACCTTAAACTGTGCTAATGGCCAAAAATGATCAGTGCATGTCAAAAAACTGGTGATGTGCCAAAAGATTTGTGACAGCTTGGAATGAGACTTCCTAATTTCACTGTTTGTCAGTTTTAAGTGAGTTGCCCATGGAAACAATATCCACTGCTGCCCTTTTATTCATTCATTCATGTTTAATGTCTCTAACACACTCGCTTTAATTTAGTTTTTTTCATGTGCGCTTTGTTTCCATAGAATCCGAAAATTCCACTCAGTTAATTTTTAGCTCAAGTGCATTCAGACCACTGCTGTTATATTCATTTGTGTCACATTTCTTTTGTCAAAATTGATATCGAGTCCAACGACATGCTTGAGAGTTGAGGAAAAAGCTCCCCCAGATGCCACTGTTCAGACTGTGCAGGAAGGAAATCTGCTGTGGTTATTTGAGCTGACATGATATTTTTAAACACAACTTTTTTTCTTTGTCCTTTTTACCGTCATAGTGCTCGCCGCTTCCCGTCTCCTATAGCGATCGAGGAAGCCAACGCCGACCGCATGATCACCCACAGCAAATCGACAATGCTAATTTACAAGTGAAAGACTCCTGCTTTCCTCACGTTTCCCCCCAGCTCTGACACGCAGCTGCACCAGGACCCCCATGTGAATGTGTCTGACAGAGGGGGACATGCTCATAGCACCCAAACATGAGGTATAAACCATAGAACAAAAAACCGAAGAAACAGAACATGGCTAGAGAGAGTAGGGAATAAAAATAACATCCAAAAGTCATCACAAGAAAATTAAGGCAAAATTTGACCTATTTTATTTTATTTTGTTTTATTTATGTATTTTATTTGATTTTATTCAGTTTATTCCTTGATTGTTGGTGCAGTTTGTGTCTTCCATTTCTTTGTGATGACCTTCTTATTTGCTGAACTCCAAAGTTCTCCATTAACAGTATCCATGGCAGGAGTTTTGAGGCCCACATTTACATTGTTCTGAAATCCAGTGGAATGGCATTGTCAAAAAACAATCTGCAGTTCTTTATTAAACTCAGATCAATATTTAAGGATACTAGGACAGTCCCAAAATACGTGATGATGAGCCACTTGGCAACCACAGTTTCTCCAGCAACTAGTTTTTCCCTGTGAATAGTGGGCACTTTGAAATATGATGCAATGTGTGTTGAAATGTGATGCATTTTTCCTATAGAATTCTTTCAAAGCATGTGACCTGGTTGTCCTCCATAGAGAAGTATATAAAGTATATGTTACCATTCTTCATCTGTCAAAACAAAATTAACTTCTCTTTCCGATATACTTTTAATGAAATTAGTAGAATGACTGTCCAGATTATTAATGCACTCATATTGTTTAGATCGTATTCTCCTTGAACGTTCCCCTTAATGCTTTACTCTTTTCTTTTTTTTTATTTACCGTTTTGAAATGTTGATTGTAGAAAAATAAAATCCCTAACTAAAGTTGAAGCTTATTACGCGAGTGAATATGCCTCATTAGTTAGAGGACAACATTATCTTTTCTCAAGATCACATCATTTTAACATTCAATATCAGCTGCCGTTGTAAGCACAGTGCCTTTATGATGAATATAAATACATTTTTCACATCCCTTGGGACATTTATGATGATATTAGAAGGTGGAAAGTGAATAAGATGTCTGGATATTGCAGATTAATAGTGCAGATTTAGAATACTCGTGCGAGGTAAGGATCTGTTTAGTTTTAGTCTAAATCGTTTTCTACAGTTTTGTTACATCACTCCCTTTTGGCGTTTTTCTGATGAATTGCAAATATATTTTTATTTCTATTTTCTATTAAATTGTGAGATTTGAAACCTACAAAGCTAAAATTCAGTATGCAGCACACCTCCTTCGCAGTGTTCTATAAAAATGTCAGAAGTATAGGTTTCACAACTCGAATTGCTAACGTTCTCGTCATGGCTAAAACGTGTCCCAGATAAAGAGTGACCATTGTCTTCCTGCCATATCACACATAACTTAAGATGTACCTCAGATGTTTAGGTTGTCTCTGTCTGCTAACCTTTTAATCTTATCCCTACAGCCTTGGGGTTGTTCTACTTCTACTTCTACTTCTACTTCTTTTTGTGGCTACATTGCAACCCACTTCTCTGTCCCGACAAGGATGTGTTTTATCATTGTTCCGGAGGTAGAGGAACGTCAACTGTGTCAGGGACAGTGATTTTTACTGTGCACGAGTAAAATTAAAGATCCACCTTTCGAAAGATAGACGAGCTCTGTTGAGTTCTTGATGGTTTTTACAGAAAATCCACAACAGCAGCAGCTCCTCACAGCCAATCCCCAGCACCTCGCATTTAAACCCTCTCACGGAATCCCTTTGGCTTTCCCCACCTAAACCCTCTTTAGACCCCCACCAGTGTGTGGGGCTCTGGTCAGGCTCGAAATTCTCATCTATCCCAGCACGCTCATCATCCCATATGTCTTCGTTTTTGTGTCTCTGTCTGAGTTTCTCCAGATTGAAATCCTTTTTGTTTTTGTCAATATTGAGCTCCAATGCCCGAACTGTTGTTACTTTTTCCTCAAGGACTAATGACTGAGAACGACAAATCACTCCTCCTTTCTTTCTCCTCGCGTCTCCATGCGCTGCTTCTGTCACAGCAGGGAGGAGGTTTAACACCACACAAGGCTGGAAATGAAAAAACCCAACAGGTGATTAAGCAGCAAACAATACGACAACCAGGAAGAGACTGTCGGAAGTTTAGGAAGTGTAACGTGAATGTAGATCCTCTATAATGGTAGATGATCCGGAGAAGAGAATTCATGCTGAAATGCGATACATGTTTGTTTATTTAGCACAAAAGCGCAATCATGTTTTCTATACACTATTATAATGACTATAAAACATAACATTGCACAATAAATATAAGGATTGAAAGCAAATTCCATAGGAGAAGAGAGAAAACATCTACAAAACTAGTTTTAATTACAATACCAAATCATTTTACAGTGGCCTTTTAATTTTTTTAAAAACATATGTTAGATACTAGAATAAAAATGGTGTAAATATTGTATATTTTATAACATTAAGATCGTGGCATGACATGAGCGTCTAGAAGGTGTTACTTTTACCATCTGACTCAGAGCCTGCTGTTCCTGTTTCTTACTAAAGTGTTTTGCAGATTTTGCGGATGCCACAGCGCTGGTGACCTTTGGCTGTGAAATGTCATCACATCATTATGTTCTGCCCATTACTCATTGGTGTGAAATTTGTCATCATTATCATACAAATTACGCAGCAGAGGCCAAAAAGTTAGCCCCCTCAGAGAATGCGTGTCAACCGGCAAAAGTCAACATTTTTAAAGGGACATTAGGGCTGAGCAGATCGAGCCTGAATATTGATCTGTTAATGCCGAAGTGAGTATTGGTGTTGCATTGATACTAGAGTCTTTTTTTCCCTGTCACAGTAATACATTTAGAAACAGTTTTTGCTCATTTGATCAGTCATCAGCTCGTCTCCACTGGCAGCGCGGTTACCTCAGCCTCTTTCCTCCTCGCTGACTAAAGTAAACCTTTTTAATATTATAACAAAGTGGCTCAAACTGTCAAAAGGCACTGTGCTGCCTGAGGTGAGAGACGAAGAGGGAGGCACTGAATCAGTTGAGAGACAACATTTTTCTTTTCTGTTTTTCAATTTCTATAAACGAATAGAACAAAACACAAAACGGCCAGAGAGTACAAATCAAAAGAAAAACACAGTAAACTGAATATAAATACAAACAAAATCACGGCACAATTAAATCAAAAGAAAAATACCTATTGGTCCAAAGTCAGTCCAATTTGTCCATTTCCAAATTAAGTGAGGGACAACATTTTTCAAGATGTAGTACAACGTTTGTGAAATAAGTGTGTTGGTGTAATTTATTATACAATGAATTTCTAACTATTTAAAAATAATTTAACACATCTTTTAATCGTTTTAATTTCAAGTAAAAGTAATTATTAATATTAGTATTGGTGATATTGACTCCCAAATACACTGCCAGTCCAAAAAAAAGAGTCTCCACTTGGATTCAACAACGCAAATACAGTAGGTTCTCTCCTCCTACTGGTTAACTGCTGCATGGGTGATGATCTTTCAGCTGCAACACGGTATTTAAACCCGAGCGGCTTCTCATTTCTGAAACAACCATGTGCAAAGACAAATCCTGTGGTCATGGAAAAGATGTCAGTGTGTTTTGAAAAAGGTCAAATCATTGGCATCAAGCAGAGAAAACATCTAAAGGAGAAGCAGAAACTAATCTACTACAGCTCTGAACCCCAGTGAGAGTGTTTGGGACGAGCTGGAGAAGGCAATACAAGATATCGATGAAAAAATTATGCATCACTGGAATTATATTAATCTTCAGACATTCAGGCAGAAGCTTATTACAGCAAATGTTTACTGTAATCAAAGCTAAAAGCGGTCCAATTAAATATTAGATCATGTGCCCCTTTTTTCTGTGGCAACTTTGTTTTTTTTTTGGACATGCAAAATTCTTATTTGATCAATATCAAAACTTAAGGTATTGCACACTGAGAAAAAAATATTACCAACAAATAGTCCGATTTTGGTTCATCAAGTCTTTATCAAGTCAAAATCTGTATAAACACGAGAAACATTAAAATACAGGTCTGGCTATAAGAAATCCAAAAGAATACCTACACATATTTGTCATTGTCTTTTATGATGATATCACATAATAACATTAGTTTCTCAGAATGGCTGCAAGATTTAATCGCAATCAAATCAAAATCACAATTTGGATGGACGCAATTAGCAAATCGCAAAGGTGACCATTTTTGAAGAACCATAACTTCCTCCACAATATCAATGTGATCCTTTTGTTTGTCGTCGTATTTCTGTATATTTTGTCAATTCTCTTGGACGAGTATAAAATATAAACTTTGAACAGAATCTTATTATTAAAACAAACATCGTGAAAATTGCAATTCGATATTTTTCCCAAATTGTGCAGCCCTAATTGTTGCCAAGTCCTGTCCTGACTTCCTCGTCTTGTCATGTCCCAATCACATTAAATATTATACGCCAGCATCATTGTCTGGTAAACAACAAACTAAACAAAAAAACTGATTGTTCAGCAGTCGATTTGTTCAACTGGAATGAACAAATGTTTCCTCTGGATTACGTGTACCTAATCAAGTCACTGCAGTCAACTTTTTACAGCTTGAGAACACCTAATTTGGCAACCTGAAATCTCTTCATTTGACTGTTATTGAGAACACTTTGTGATAAGATACAATTGAAAATTCACTCCAGGTTTCTTTATATAATATATATATATATATATATATATATATATATATTCATTTTTTACTTTTGAAGGCGAGACACTACAGGTGAATAGGAAAAATAAATAAAATATCAATTTGAAACGTCACCTGTAGTTTACTCGCATCAATGCGGATAACACCAGTATTTCCCCATGTAAGGTTTTCATATAGAAATAAGGCCTTTTATGTGTAAAAACAGCCCATATCTTATTTCGTTTTTGACTAATCTTGATCTGACTTTTTTGCCTATATTTTTATATTAAAACTTCAATAAATCAGTTTCAGAATTAGACACCTACAAATCCTGTACGTTCCCTTAAAGTCGTGTTAAAAGTTTTGGAAAGTTTGTTGTGTAGGTACTACACTACTTTTTTTAAGTGTCCCACGTTAATGTATAGATTTGAGAGGATTAAATTGAATTATAAAAAACAAGTAGGAGTGGATCGATTCTACGTGAAAGCCTATATGATAAATGCAAACTGATCAAAAAATAAAACAATTCGTTTTGTTTGCACAAATAGTATGCAATAATAATTTGCCTAAAAACTGGTGTTTCTTCAAAAAACTAAGTGCTATTATTTGACTGTGGTTTTATCGTCACAGGTGTCCCAAACAATGTATTATTATAGATTTTAAATTTGACATAATTGTTTTCTGTTTTCTGTAATAAGTTAGATGCTAAATAATTTATTTACCATTTTTCACCAGTTGGGCGGACTGCAAATTTAACCTGCGATCAGGCAAAACACTCAAACACGCAAATCAATGGCAGGGCCAACGGAAGCCAAGTGGTTGTTTGGGAGTTTGTGCATGTGAGTATAATGATGTGAGGGCATGTGGCAGAGGGGGGAGGAGTCGACGGAGAGGTGAAGATGGCCAAACTGACAGAGACAGATAGAGATTTCAAAAGGCTACCGTTTCTTATCAGCAAAGGTCATTCAAGCAATTACGTGACACATTGATTTATATCCCCCCGAGGCGCGTGCACGCGGGAGGGAAGCTCACAATCGCCAACACACAAACAATCCAAAACAACCAAGCGCGACCCGCAGAGGATATCAATCTGCAGACCATCCCCTAATTATTATTGTTCTGTGTGGAAGTCTGCGGTCCGCTAAGATCATTAAGGTCGAGGCCGTTGGGAGGCAGTTCTTTCAGTTGTTCCACTCGTATATTTTGTGTCAAGGCAAGACGTGAAGTTTTTTTTAAATGGACATGGCTGGCAACAATTGGTCAAGACACATCTGTATTCTGTAATCATATGTTATTGTTTTTTTAGTTGCAACACATTTTTGAAAGCCATTTACAAAGATAACCTGATCGGTCGATATACATTAATAGTGGTAGAAAGAGTGTCAAAGGAAGTCAATCTGATGAACTGGTTTTAGCAGCGGCATATACTCTCCTGAGCTCTGATTGGTCCTGTCCAAGGGGAGGAGTTACAACTCTAACTTGCCAGACTTTTCCAGTCTGAATGTTTCACTCTTACAGCTTGGGTTGTTAAGGCCTATTGAGGTCTGGCCGCTTCTACCTAACTGTCATTTGACTGGTTTGATGTCTGTGCTTTTGAGTATATTGTAGACTAAGGGGAAGTTGTATTTTAAAGACCCAATTCCTATCTAAAGAAATGTTTTCTTTATTAACCAAATTTCCTCTTTCATTCTTCTTTCACACCAACCATTCTCCCTTCTTAAAGGACACATATTATGCAAAATTTACTTTTGGAGCTTATAACCCTGTTTTAACATTGTTCCCCTCATCAAAAACATACCTGGAGTAGCATTTAGCTTCTTACACACTAGTTGGAAGAATCCTGGTTAGAAAGTCCTCTTCCCTCCGTGTGTCAAACATTCTGAATCTCCTCGATAATCAATGTTTTCTCGACTTGTAACGTGGCTCTGAGAATCTTTTGTTGGTGTTTTTTTAAGTCCATTAACTATCACCAGACTCGTTCTGTGAATTTCTCCTGTCTAATCACGATCAGTACAACTGCGTGCGGTGATTCGGAAATGAGAGGACAGCTTGAAATATGTGTTGCAATGTTTCTTATAATATGTGTAATTCCCTATCGAGCCAGTAGATGGTGCCAAACCTCAGGTAGGCTCAAAGGAAACAATAGACATCTAAATGTAATTTTGTTAGTTATACGTTTTTTGTTTTTTTTTTAGATCTAAAACATGAAATGCCAAACTACAGGTACTCAAGAGCATGTTTAAATGCTATTGACAATACAAATAATGCATAATATTTGTCCTTTAAAAAATCAAATCAAATGGATTAAAGGTATGATGGACGCTGCTGCCGTTATGTCTGCAGAAAGAATAAGAAAGAAAGAATATATATATATAGATATATATATCTATATACATATCTATATATATTTTTTAAAAAGATCAAATCTAAGGTGGGTGGTACTGTTGAGCTGCATTACAGTGCACATACACATTGAAAACAGAATGCAGCCTTTATTGTGCCTTCATGTTACTATTTGATTTATTGCGAGGAAACTACATTTAAAAAGATAATACGAACATGAGCTTTATGTCCCTATTGTAAGAACTAAAAAGGGGCAGACACGGCATTGTCCTGGCAGTGACTATATTTCATATGGTTCCTTTTCCTGGGGCAGTGGTGAGACCATTACAATTCTTTTGAATGGAGTTAATTGACTCAGAGAGGACCCTTCTCTCGCTCAGCGGATTCATTCACCAAAAACAATAGACTTTTAATTGAATTTCACCTTCTAATGCAAATAGATGAGCAAGCAGAAACGGGTTTATGAGGCCGGAAACTCCAATTGTCTTTGCACTTGAAGTAATAGTAATAATGTTTATCTTTTGCTGAATGAACAATACAAACATGTTTTGATAAGTAAAGTTGTGGATACATTATACAGATTAGACCAAGTTACCTGTAATTGATAAAAAAGTGTGGCAGTATGGGTTTTTGCCAAAAATTTAAGTCCAGTAGGTGGCGCTCAAGAGTATCAAAGCCTCTTGTCGTCTTCTCTCGCTGACTCGTGCATTTCTGCTTCCGGTCCGGTGTGTAAGTCTGCTTCGCCAGGTAGCTTTTCAAACCGCTTGTTTTCCAATTTAACCCTGTGTAGCCATTGAATTTACACCTGTATTGAGCTTCCTGGTTGGTCGTTAGCCTGGACGCATACGCTCACTTCCGTTGCTGTCAAAGATTTACCTTTGAAAAATGACAGTTTTAACCCACTAAATCCCAAGAAATGAGGTAGCAAAAGATGAGCAAATACGGAAAACTCAAGACTGGTAACTGGCTACGGGAACAAAACAAACAAAGCTGACGGTCCTGCGGTGCTGGTGGAAAGCAGTCCGCCTCACAAGTTAATAAGGTTAACATGGCTAACATGGCTTAACCGGTCCGACGTAGCAGCCGATAGCCAGATCCGCGGCCGGAAAACAAAGCTCCCTCTCTGACGTAGGGCCTCCAGGCTCACACCTGGTCGGAAGGAGGAAGGAAAATTACCACAAACCATATCTGCCGCTTGCTCTGCGTGAATTTGGAAAGTGTAATGAAGGTTGATATGCTATCGCTGATTGAGGATATGCATATCAGGCGGTTATTACGGCCGCACTTGCTCAATTAAGTGCTTAACTGGGATCCAAATGTAAAGGAGTCAAACGTGGCAGGATTGGAGGTGGGAGAGATGGTTGGCGCGGCTCTACGTGATCAAACGGGATCAGACATAAAGTAGTCAAACATTGCAGGAGCGGATGGAGAACACATGGGTGAGGCTGAGCAGCATATTTCAAATAATACAGATGAGCTGCTGGTGCTGAGGGCCGAGGTAGTGGCACTGCAGAAGGAGGTCAAGAACATGAAAAGTAAGATTTGGAGAATTGGAGAAGGCTGAGACATGGGTTTTCTTACCCTGTAAATCTTCTGGTGACTCTCGTAAGGTAAAAAACACATGCTCAGAACACCGGGAGAGGAAGAGTTGTTCCTCAAGAAGATGCAAAATACAGAGAACTGAACAGCAAAAAGAAATGGAGCAACCAGCGTGGGGTGTGTGAGTTCAGACTGTGGTCACATCGTGATACATTCCTGTTGATTTGAAGAGACTGATCATAGTGATGTGATGTGTTTGTTTTTTAAACCAGACTTTATGCTCCATGTTGGCTGCCTGCTTTAGTACATGGACTCTGTGTCTTGTTGCAATCACTCATCTGAGTGCCAAATGTGGGATTTGTGAGAAAACAGAAACTGAGAAATACATGTGGACAGCGGCGTGGTGGACGTGGTTGTCAGGGGAGGTGGTGTGTCCAGTTTTTGAGGGATTTGGAGCCAGGAGCGGCGGGGAGTTTCCGGGAGCCCTTCATTAGGAATGGTCTTCCCCCAACTTCTTGATCAAGTTCTTGACCAGGTCATGGGTTGGTGCTTTTTTTTTTTTTTTTTTTTAATATTTTTTTTTTTTTTAAGCATGAACCCCATTTGTTTTCTATGTTGTTCTTCTGTTTCATGTGTTTATGGTTCCTGTGTTTGTTTGGCTCCAAACTCTCTGGTCAAATATAACAATAGAAAATTATTGATGGCAAAATCAATACAATTAACTAGGGCTGCAACGATTACTCGAGTAAATCGAATAATTCGATTACAAAAAAGCTTTGATTATTATTTTATTGCCTCGAGGATTCGTTTCATTTACATATTTAATCAAAATCACGTGAATCTGTGGCACGCGGAGCGCACGGAACGACTTGTGGCGCTTTTGTTTCACACAGAGCTTGTTCCGCTCTGACGAAGGCGCAACAGGAAGAGAGCGGCACGTTTTAAACTCACAAGTGCGACTCGGAAGAGTTTTGATGAGTGAAAGAGCCATGGATAGATTACTCGATTACTAAAATAATCGATAGCTGCAGCCCTACAATTAACCCAACGGCCAAAAAAAATGGGAAAGAGAGGGTATTTATGTTTTTTTCTGATTAAGAGTATGAGAATATATGTATATCCAAGTGGAGTACCGCGGGGTCCAATGTTTGGAGGGAATTCTGTTGGAAAAGTTTCTAGTTTTCGTCGACATGTTTTTTCATAACACCAGGTCTAAGTATCTGTTGGAGCTCTGGTCATGTTTTGTTTGTTTTTGTATTTGTTTATTTTGAAAAACTTTAAAACTATTGTATTGCCGTGGTGTGGCTGAGCCCTGTGACGCACCGCTTCATGGTGCTTGTTGTCCAGCGCTTTGAAGCTGGGGTCCGAAGTGTCGTAACCAGCTATGGTGTGGTCAGCCATCAGCCGTCAAGGGTGCGCGTTCACGAGCTTTTACATGAAGTAGATTCTGCCACAGTAGGAATTACCATTTGTGTTTTGATCCAAATTTCTTATATTGCGCTACAGGACCTGTGTTCCGCATTGCTTGGTTTAGGTTTGGTGATGTAGCTTATTTCAAACCAGAGGATGTGCATCGAGAGTGAGCAATAGTTCTACTAATTAATTGACAGGACTCGTTCATGTTCAAAGTATTGAAAGTATGAATTGGTTAATACATTATTGTAACTGAATTGCCTCCTTTTTAATCAGTGTGGACGAACCTGTGCACCTTATGCGTATGTTGGATATGTTACATGCCCTGGCCCTGTTGGGTTTTATAGAATTAAATGTGTATCTGATGTGTTTTTAGGGGGAGGCTAAGCACAAAAGCATCAAAGGGGAAGTGAACACATGCATTCTCCTAAATTATTAATGATTCTAGTTTAAATAATATTTTCAAATATCAATGCTATTGGTATATCCCAGAGTAATGTCATTTGTGTTAAAAATAATTCAGCTATGATTTATTGCCAAAAAACCTGGGGAAGCAAAGACTTATTTCAAAGTGTGAAGCAGTTTAAATGCAGATAATTAACTGTTAACTACAGTCGGTTCTTATTAAGATACTCTGAAGTGAAGGCAACTTGAACTTAAAGTAAAAATTACCGTATTGGTATTCCCCTTGACTCCAGAACTATGTATCTGGGCCTCAAAACTCCTGCCATAGGCACAATATATGGATCTGTGGAGCTTACTTTTAGGCAACAGGGAGTATACGGCCATTATGAGGAAATGGATGACACAAACTCAACCAAAACAATAACTGAAATAAAAAACAAAACAAAAAAACGTTCAGATATAATTTGAAAATTGACCTTTTTGACAGACTGTGGACCCACTTCAATGTATACGCATGGACAAAATGTACAGTCATTTTATTCGTGTTTTATGTTGCGTTGTGTGTTTAAGTGTTTAAAATGTAAATATATATATTTTCAAGGAGATCCTCGTAGGGATGTAGCAAGTATTAGATGAAAAACACACAGCTGTACATGCAATTCAATAATAGTATTAAAGAAATATAGCCACACAATGACGCACGATTACCATACAGATCAAATCATCATGCTAACTGCCTTTGCTTTAAGATGCTGTGCCTGATTTTTTACATTTACAATTACCATTGGGAAACAAACAAAAGCTTGCTTGCCACGACATGCAAATATAAACACACATTTGTAATGAACACAGAAATGTTCAAAACGAGTCTGGCGATGATTTATGGACATAAAATCAGCAATGGAAACCTCCATATTTCAGGGTTTTTTTCTACAAAATCTGGGAATTTTGAGGGAACATGCTCTATTATGCTCTATTTTGCATAATATGTGTCCTCAAGACAGCTTTACAGGGAACATTAGGCTTCATGTGATTAATCAGACTTTACATAATAGCTTTTTTTTTCAATATCAGGCATGCTCATATGCAATTTGAACAATTGTGATGCAGTTATGATCAGAATGCTGACATGTAGATTGGTATTATTCATATGTCCATGGAGGATATGGAGAATATCACCAGACAGAGATGGAACATCTATGTAAAGCAATGTGCTGTAATAGAAATCCCATATTCTTCATATGCCACCAATTTGACCCAAACATCCAATAAACAAGGAACACAGATGAGATTTCCACTATTCAGATGCATGGCCATGTTTCGGGAAATATGAGATACAATTTACAGTATTTTCCCATTTGCAAACCTTGCCCTTAATGGCTGATTTCTGCTGCAGGTCTGCATACAGATGTGTCTGTGGGATTGGATTCGAAGTCCAATTTACTCTGTTGAATTACTGTTATTGTTAGCCGATAAGAATGTGAGGGGCTTCCCAACCGGGGCCCACTCATTGATTATGCTGTAATGATGTAACAGTTTATATGCTGAACCTCAAAACAGGTTCAACAGATTATTTTACAAAAAATTACTGTTGGCCGATTTAGCTGGAGCACAGAGCAGAAGGAAGATGACACTTAGAGCGAGACACACAAAGGACCTGGATAAACGAAGAAGATGGCCATGCGTTTTTCTCCCATGAGCCCTTAAAGGAGAACCTGGGACATATGGATAGTATATTTGATTAACGATGAATAATTATAGAAAAAATAAAAATCAAACCAATATACATGTATAATTTTGGGCCAATTTTCAATAAGATTTAGTTTACTAAAAAATAAATATATATCTTAAATCCCTGCCCTATTTTTTCAAATTTATCAACAAAATAAAGAATTAAACCTTGGCTCTATACATTTTTCTGATGTATACATCCCAAATATGTATTTTTTTTTTGTTTTAAAGACATTTTTTAAAAAACATATGATGAAAAACGTTCTTACATTTATGTTGGTAAATTAACAGGTTTAATTTAAAGTCATCAACATTTTTCAGGAAACTACTGGACGAGCGATTCAGCGCAATTCTGAATGAAAATCATGGTATATTTTTTTCAGCAATCCTTTTCAAAGACCTTATGAAAAGCGCAAGTGTTTACTATTTAGAAGAGCAGTTCTAAAGCAGTTATTTTCACAACGGCGCAAAATGGTAGAAATGTTCAGTGTTTAGAGAGACTCCACAAGAAGAAGCACATTTCAAAAGTCTAGACAGACTCAAATGATCAATGGTCTTTTGGACCACAGTCAAGGTTGAATGGTAAATGGAAGTCCCCCCACAAAAATAAACAAAGAAGAATAAATAGCCCTAAAACCAGTCGCCATCAATTCAACAGTCTCATGAAATGCCAGATATTCCTAAAATTCTCCACACACTCGCACATATGCCTGCTGTGTGGTAAGGCCGCAGTGTCGTGAGTTCGGATCCGGCTTTTGACAATTTGCTGTATGCCATTCTCCAGTCTCATTTCCATTTTATACTTCTGTCCTGTCGAATAAAGCCTACGGGCCAAAAAATACTTTTAAAAAAAGACATTCATTAATTTTTGTTGTCAAGGTTGAAGTGGCTTTTACCAAATCAATAGATTATTTTGTGCCATTTATTTAAGTATTCAGTATTGATTACTTGGTGCAGTATTTCACTTTTCTTTTCTGGTAGAGGGTCCGTCACTTGCTTGTCTCCATTGATATGTTGCTAGTATGTTCCCAACTGTCTTTGTCTATCTCCCATGAAGACGAGCAGGTGACACCAACAGACCAAGTTACTGTTCAGATCTGCGGAGAGGCAAATGTTTCTCCAGGCATTTCTTTTTCGCTCTCTGTTAAAAGGTTATGTACTGCCATCAGTTTCATTCGAAAAAGGCTTGTCAACATTCCGACTGAGTGGCAGAATTATGGGCAGCAAAACAAAGATGGGTTTATTGCTTTGTTTTGTTTGTCTAATTTTTGTCCGCGAAGTTGTTGTTTTGCTCAATTTAACTCGACTGAAAATAGTTTCTCTGATGTTGCTCTGACTGTGCAGAGCTTATTTTCCTCGATAAATGGACTCAGAAACATCTTATTTAAGGAGGGAAATCAAATCAATTCAGCGTGTGTGTGATCCCAAAGTCTGTATCAGTGATGAACGAAAGCGTAGCCTGCATTGTTCCTGCTGTTTATCTGGTTTACTACAAAATATTTATCGGAGTTGTAGACATTTATGTGCTATTTTGCGTCAGAATGGAGCAGCTCTTTCACATTTTAGTTGGTATGCGCTCACTCACATTACCCACTCATACAAAAAAAACACACACACACACACACACACACACAAAATATGCAGGTTCATTAGAAAATGTACTTTGAGACATATTTATATGTTTGCCATTGATTTCATAACAATCCATGTTAGAGAGGGTTGCATTCAACACCTGGCATATTTTTTTAATAACATTGAGAAGCAATTAAATTACTTAAATGTTGAGCTGAAATGAAACAGCATGTCTGCAAAGAAAGAGAATTCTCCTCCAATAGTCATTTAAAAACTTATGAAACAGAAAAAGTCAATTTAGCATGATATGATTTCTGTGAAAAGAAATCCAACGCTGAAATTGCTGAATGTACATTTTGTTCCTTACTTGACAAGGTTTCGGTCATCCTCCATCACGCAGACCATTCTTCACCTGCTTCCTCTTTTATTTGACCATTTCAGTCCGACAATGTCCTAGTTTTCATAGCACGCTTAAGTGATGCCAGTGCAGCCCCAATAATCGCCGTCACTTTATTCGAAAAAATATACTATAGTGGAATTGAAATAGAAATCGAGCTATTTCCATCTAAATCAACTTTTTGGTCCACTTCACTGCGTAGACTTCATCTTTTGCTCAGGACAACTTTTGATAGAGCTTGACTTGAATTGTTGCATTGGTGTGCCGTAAGATCAAACTGACTTCCTTATTTTATCGTACACTTAATACCTTGCCTTTCCAGTTTTGATGTGTTATTTTTCTCTTTTGTTTGTCTGTGTAGATGTAATGCCTTTTCTTGGAAAGTTTCACATTAAACATATTCTCAATTTATTCCAGTACAGATATTTTTATTGCTAAAAAGTACCTGAACATCTGGTAAAAATCTGATATTTAACTTGGCCTGATGGTCGTCTCCATCTAGATATATGTATGCATTTAATGCCTTACTGTGGAACATTCTTGGAAAAGCAATTTACATCTCCATTGAAAGAAGCAGCTGGCCCTTCACCAGAAAAGTTGCATAGTGCATTTTTAAGACACTTGTTGATTGTGTTAACGATTTTCTCTGTGATTGAACGAAAAACCTGGTCATGCCGCCAACAGTAATTACCATTGGCAAGGGCTCTTGGACAGCAGCTTAAGATGTGTTCTAAAGTGCCAATTCTTCCACAATGCAGGTATGCTAGTTTTCAGTTAGGAAGAGTGGCTTTGTTAGGTTGATGCATGCAAACTTACCGGGGTCAGCCCTATGTTCCCCGGTACGTATATTCCCCGGGAGCTGCACCGTGGCTGGATATGCTGCTGTATGTTATGCTGTAAAACCATACATTTATGCACAACTATTGGGGATGTGGAACCGTATATGTGGATGAACTTGTAGCCTATTCTATAATATGAGGACATTTGAGACAACAGGCCTACACTCAACAACATGCATGGAATGGGTGCACCTTTTTGAATATGAGGTACCGTCGTTCCCCCTTTCATAGAAAAAGGGGAATATAGGTATGCACCCTTAATTTATCACAGACCCTCAAGCAATCAAACTTGGTAGAGTTGATCCTATGTATGTCGCCACACAATTCCACTTGCTGAACAACTGAAACGCTTCATATACAACATTGATCTCAAAGCATGAATCAACAATGGCTGTTTATCATTCATGTAATGCGGAGTATTTTTGCATTATTAAAAGCCGTTGATCGACTGTTCCTTCATTTAATATCCCAAAGCTCAAAGAGGTGTGGGCAGGTTCGTTGTAAATACTTGATGAGGGCTCATTGTAATAGGTTTGAATTTTTCATGCTTTGGAAAGATGTGAAGAAACCAGGACTGACAGCTCGGAGTGTGACCCGTTTCCAGCACACACACCTGCAGGTACCTCGACACACGCGCAGGCTCACGGGATATGCTCTAAATGCAGAATTAAACACAGGTTTGTTGTTCTGGTGATGTGGCGTCAGAGTTGCGTAAAGTTGCTTAATGGAATAACGACTATAGGGAATGTGAGGCTAACTGTTATCAAATATCAAAATCTGTTGTGAGAAATTGATGCCAACGAAGCAATTTCTACAAAATATCCAAAGACCAATGGAAATACCAGTTTTTGCCAGTGGCATTCAAAGAAGAAAAATGTCCCTACCTTAACATTATGGTTTACTTGGTAGATCTTATGACATATTGGGCATGTTTGGAGTCTAAAATACAACATTCTATCGACCATCTTGCTTTCTTTTGTGCTTTCCAATAATTTCCCCGCTTTCCTTAACATGGAGTAGCTTCGTCTTGTTACAGTATTTCAACTCTTTCTCACTGTTTGTTTACAGGGTTTGAAAATGTGCGGGTCCAAACAGATAATGAGGTTAGATTTTGTCCTGAAGTTTAAATCAAACACAAAGGCCACATGCTCATTGATTTGTGCCCGTTGTGTATCCAAATGCCAAATCAATTTGTTCAGCGGCTCTGAATTACAATGTCTTTGTTACAACCTTCAAGGAAAAAGATTATTAAAAGATGCTGCTAAAATTACACCTCAGTCATTACCAGGTTTGGATTTTCTTTTTTTTCTGGGAATCTTCCTACTTTCATTGAATATAACAAAATATAATATACCATATAAACTTGTATACCATGTTGCCTTTCTGTGTACTGCCACCCGCTTGTTTCTATGGAGATGTGTTTGTCTTGCCTGGAAAGTTCCACAGTAAGGCATATGATAAATGTGATAAATGTATCATAGTACTTTTTTCAAGTTTTCATTTTTATTTTCATCCATTATACTTGTTTGACAGCATGGGTTTCTGCCATATAATATGTCCTGAAGGTGGCGCCATTAAACTATAAAGTTGATGATCCTTTACTTGCTTGTTGTCCTGCCTGTGCACTTCCGTTGGTGTATGTTTACACCAGTCCTCCTTTGCTCAAGGTAGCTTTCGCTGTTGTTATTCCATAATAATTCATATTCTCCAGTCACTAATGCTTTTGTCATTTAGTGACATTAATTATGCATGCCCTTTGGATTGAATATATGTTGTTTTTATTATTGATCAGTGTTTTATGTTGCACCTTAATGCAGAGACAAGTTCCTATGTGTGTGAATTTTGTTCATTGACAATGGCAATAGACCCATTCTGATTCTGATTCTGATGAACATCAGTGTGTAAGTTGTCGACTCTGTAACTGAATGCCTTGTGGCCTTGTTTGAGCTACCCTAAAAGCTCTACTTTATAGGCTGCGGAATAGTCACAGAGTGCTGCCTTAAGTCCTGGTCTCCTTGTCTTCTTGCCTTCCTCGCCTTACACATTATGTCTGTTTATGAACATATTTCGCTCATATATTGTTGAAAATGGAAAGCAGGAGCACGATCTGTTTGTAATCTGCTGGGGAAAAGCTACATTTCATATTGCTTGTGTTTAGTGGCGCCCACACACACACACGCACATGAACACTCACGCTCAACTTGTGGGCATCTTTTAGATGTTGTGCCAATGCGCCTTGAAACAGAAGTGCACATGCTGAGCATGTGGCGACTGTGTATTGTTGCTGCGTCTCGTAATCTGCCACAATTCCACTGGTTCGCAATCTCCTGTTGCCAGTGTCACCCAAGAGCGTGCATGGAAATGAGAATTTGAACATCTTGGAGCAAGATTGGAGTGTCTACATGTGCGTTCCAGAGGAATTGTGGCAGATGCAGCACCAACACAGAGGTGCCTATGTTTAGTGACACACACACAGATAGGTCTACTTTAATAAGCTCCAGGCATATCTTTTAGACATTCTGCCAATGCGCCTCGAGACTTGGAGCAAGATCGGAGTGTCCAACTGTGCTCTCCAGGGGAATTGTGGCTGATTACCAGATGCAGAACTGACACTGAGTTGCGGTGCGTTCTGGATGTGCACTCCTGTTACGAGACGCATTGACACTAAAGGCCAGGAACTTATTACAGCCGACCTCTGCCCACATGTTGTGTGTGTGTGTGGGTGTGTGTGTCACTAAACACAAGCAAAATGAAAAGTGCCAAGCTTTTCTGGCAGATTGCGAACAGATTGCTCTCCTGCCTTAGTGACTTGCCCTTTACAACAATGGATATGAATGAAATATTTTTACGTTAAAACAAGATAATAAAGTCAATAAAACTTGAAACATTTTATTTTAATGTAATACTTTCTTGTATTAACAAAAAAGCCTGAAAATAATGCTTACGCCACATTGGCAGTTCTACGTTTGGTACTATATGTATAATGTACAGGTTGCAAATAATGTTTCTTTAATGATAAAAATTAGAATGAATACAAACTGAAACAAATGATGTTTTCTAGACATTTTAAATCCTTTTATTTGTAACAAAAAAAAGTCTTTAAAAGTTGATGGCGATACCAGAGCACATTGCTCATATGAAACCCACCAAAACGCAGGGAAAACATGTCAACTCACCACAGAAAGAATAGATATGTACGGTTATTGGCAGATCGAACAACACAATGCTGAGTGCAGAACTTTTATGTTCTAAGACATGATAAAAGTAAAGGACATTTCGGGACTCTTTGATAGTCCACCGTGTTTCCCGTCATTGGGCAAGCTGTTACTATGGCAGGTGCAGTCTCCGACCACTGCTTGTACTCCGAGATTAAAGCATCGCATCTGTTCACTGGTACTTCACATGAACACGAACTTACATTATGTATATACTGCTATTTTGTCCTAACACTTTGCAAGAGATGTAGTTCTAGTGACCTCAAATCCCTGCTGGATCAAAATAACCTATAAACATTTTGTCAGTAAGACAAGAGTTTTCTTGAAAAGTGCTCATCTCTGAATGTTTTTTTTACTGAATGTCCCTTGCAGTCCTCACTAGAACTCTCGACGCAGTTGACGTCATTTCAATAGTCCATCAATTGAAGTTGAAGCTGTTGTTTTAATTAAATCCACAAGAGGCTGGATCCTAGCTATGTTTGTCCCATTGTTTTTTAAGTAGCTCTTACAATAAAAAGGCTTTTGTACCACGCTCTATCAGGCAATCAGATTGACAATAGGTGTTTTGAGAATTGACATTGGTAACCCCATAGTTTGTCACAACAGTTCCCTGAACACAGTATAAGAGATAAGTAGGGACTAAGGACTAATTGCAGTTTTGGAGGGAGGTCCCGGAGAAAAACATTGTCATCAAACCAGATGACGTCTTGCACTACCCACATCCATTTAGATTTTTGTACAATTCTGCTTCTTTCCCTTTCCCATGACCAAAATCAGACAAACAACAAGCTATAGCAAGTTTGTATTTTTTTTATAAGTGCAATGTGTGGCTTGCAAGATCAATAGACAGACAAAACAATGACTTAAATCGACCAATCAATCAAAGTGCTTTTCATTCAAAAAAGATGAAACATAAAAACTTTACAACAATCACATGTACAGTCTGACTCACACACATGCCCCCACACACATGCACTTTCACACACTTACACACACTAAGAATGGACAATAGGCAGAGTAACAGAGGACCCTGCACCAGGAGCACAAAGAATTAATGAATTATTGTATGAACTCTGGGACTCATTTACTTGTGCTACTCGCTGTTATAATGGAATAGTTGTATTGTGTGTTCATTGTGTAGCCGAAGTACAACCTAAGATAAAAGCTGGCTTCCCTAGTTCCATGACCCGACTATATCAGATTTAAATTAAGGCAAATATGGTCTGAAATTTGACTAACCCTAAGATAATTCTAAATAACACAGTTAACCCAAATGAGGACAACATTTATAGTTTTGGCTCTAAATTTAACTCAAACTTCAGAGGTGCTCCAGAGGTACTCGAATGCAGTCTATTTAGTCACATCGTACTAATGCCTATGCTAGATTTGAAAAAAGAAGATATTTTATGTTTGTTTTCATATTATTTTGTGGAAAAAAAACATCATCACCTCACTTTAACACACAAGGCCCCAGAATGATGACGCAGCTGCTTCTCTCATCGGAGTGGCCACACTTTAGTCAACCTTACCAATCTGTTGCCGAACAATGCTTCACCTTCATTTAATGTCTTTCGAACCTTTTCTTTCCTCTGTCCGCCACTCCATATAAAACCCTTTGTCTTTGAACATTGCTTTTTTTAGAATTCCATTTCACAGGGAACATATAATACCCCATATCTTACCGCTACATATGGCGTTTCCCATAAAGTCAAATTCAAAAGACTGGACGTATGCCAACTTGCATCAAATTTAGCGGAATTTATAGAACGCTTCTGTTATATAAGATGTTCATGCTTTAGAAGAAAAAATACTGGAAAGAAAGGGATGGAAGTAAAGAGGGACACAGGAAAAAAAAAAACAACAAACACAAGGCTGCCACCTGCCACCCGATCTTTGAAATGTACACACAGCCAGTCACGACGTAGCCGCCACCTGTCTGGGGGTTTGGGCGACTATTTAGGCAGGAGTTGCGTGACGATCTGTCCCATTCATCTGGAGTGTAAACAAAGGCTGTTGCCGACGGTTGCGGCACATGCTTTGATGAATCGAAGACCTAGCAAAAGAACAGACAGACAGGTAGACTGAAACAAGAACTGGTGCCAAACGGAGAGTGAGACTGTTAGCACCAGGTGGCTGGTACGAACAAGGGACAAAGGCATATTCATAAACAGCTTGAGTTCGAAGCAGAATTTCCCGAGTTGACCGCGTGCCAAGGTGTGCAAAGTCATGCTACTAAAACTGAAATTACTGACTAACAATTTCCTCAACATGATAGGGTAAAGGGTTAGCTGCCATGTAAAGATTTTAGAGTTCTTTTGATCAAAGGAGAGAGTCAAAATTGGCATTAAGTAGTGTGATTTCGTTCAAATAATCAAAATGAAAGCCAACAACGCCATTCCAATAAAATAGACTAAGGTGGCAGTATGGGTTTCTATCATATAATATGTCTAATATATACAATTAGTACCTTTAACTATAATATATAATGTTGATGTTCTCAATAGCCACGTTTTGTCTGGCCCTGGTCTTCCAAATCGGTTCACTTTGGAGCGTTCGGGCCGATTCTGTAAATGGCGGTCTGCGTTTCCATGGCAAGGTCCTGGCTCGCAGGGGTCTGCTAAGAACTTACCAAATGTCTTCTTAATAAATAAAAACAAAGTCATACTTTTCTTCATAAGGTTGAAAAAGACAGCTTTTTTTGCATATATCTATATATAAAAAAAAAAATCTAAAATCTAAATAAATCAAATCTGTCTCAATCGATAAACTAACTGTGACAATCATCTTTACCTGGAGAACGGAGCACGACCTGGGTCCAGCCCAGCCGAACAGGAAGGCAAAAGTATGGAGACACAGGAAGTATTCTACATTTTTATAGTGGCGCCATTTGCCGGCTAAAGATGACTGCTACATCTGCACAGAACTGTCTTATAACTTGGCCTGCTCATCAAGACTTTTATTTAAGTCTATGTATTGGCTGAAAATGAGGCTTTACACATTACACATTACAGTTTGCAGCAGGACTGAGGGAGTTAACCCCAAATTGAAATGTTTCTTTCCTACTTTGATTGCTTTGAATTTATATTGAAATAATTCCAGCTGGTGTAATTTCCATCCGTTTACATTTTCTATTCTCTGCTTCTCTCTGTGAAGTAGGCACACACATGCACATGCACCTGTCAGAGTCCCAATAGGAGCCTTACAGGAGCCCCTAATGCCAAGCCTCAAGTCAGCCGTGAACAGTCAATATGGTGCAAGTTTTCCAAACTAAATTTACCAGAGCATATCCACTAACAACCAGATCTGTTGTATTTCTGGCACATATTTTAGCATTTAGCATATTACACAATATTTGAACAGGTATTAATTATTTTGCACTTCATATTTAGTCAGAGGAACCATTCAGTCCCCCTTGCTCATGTTCACACTGCAACAGTGGCTGAAAGAGGGTCTAACTGGCTTTAACAAATATCTAAGTGAGTTTAGGAAAACAATTTTATTTTTTCCCCTCATGCTACTCCTTATAAGCACTGTAAACCTGCACATAAACCTCAGATGCACAAAAATAATGAAACCCAATAATTCTGTTCAGAATTTCAGTTACTACTACTACTAAGAATTGTATTATTGGAGCTACTGGGTTATTTATTACGTGGATCAATACAATTTGTCTGAGAATTAATGAAAAATATTATCCAACAAAGACAGAGCAAATGACCTTGTGTCACCAAAGGGGCCTGGACTGACTAGAAAGTACCCAGTGTAGCCCCAGTCCCTAGTTCCTACAGGACTAGAACTAAAAAAGTACCAGGGACTGTTTATAGTTCTACAATGAAAAAACCCTGGTATGGTAGTTTATTTATTGATTTATTGATTAGACATACACGACAGCACACATATCATAAAAACATTTACGCCAATAAGATATTAAGAACAAACAAAAATAAATTTGTATTTAAAAGCACGGACGTTTTTTAAAAGACTCTCTTTCTTTGCCTTTTAAAATTGCACAAAAACCCCCAATTGCAGCCAGCTCTCCCAATCTGAAGTCTGTTTGAAGGGCGTTCCAAGCTGCTGGAGCAGCGTAAGAGAACACTCTGTTTCCCCAGTCCTTACATGGGACACCGACGGGCTGTACATATCGCGTGAGCGCAGGGCATAATGACCCTCCGCTCCCTGCACCCGGGCACACAAGGAGGAGGGGGAACAGTTACACAATCTTTATAAACTAAAATCATCCAATGCGTGAACCTCCTAGCACCCAAAGAAGGCCACCCAGCCCTGCAATAAAGGTCACAATTGGTTGCTGCAACCTGTTGTTAATCTCATGTTAACAACAGCACTGCAATATAAAGTGTCCAGGGATTTAAGACATTCTGCGGTGGCATTAATATACAGAACATCACTATAATCTAAAAGAGGCATAAAAGTGGTTGATACTAGATGTTTTTTAACTTCTAGGGTAAAACAGGCTTTTTCAATAAAATAATCACTTTTACCTTTAATTTATGAGACCATTTTTGTATATGATCTTTAAAAGACAGCCCTTGGGCTAAAGTTAAACCAAGATATTTATAATTTGTGACATACTTAATAGAGTTTCCGTGAGAGGTCTTAATCAGGAGGATACCCTGTTGACGCACGCCCATTAGAAAATATCATAGCTTTAGTTTTATCTGAATTCAGCACTAACTTCAGGAAATTCAATCTAGACTGCACCACACAGAAAGCAGACACAAAGACCAGATTGCCTGTTCCGGTGAGGATGAGCAACAGTAAAGCACCGTATCATCTGCATAAAAATTATAATTGACATTTGACAGATTTTTAACATTAATTGGAAATGTTACATAACACATTTGAACATGCAGTTGAATAGTTCACTCACCAAAAGCCCAGACATTAGATGAGACAGCTGATGTATTATGATATTGATCCCTCAGACCTTGGGAGTGAGATGAGGGGGACTTATGATTCATACCGATCCACTTCTGTGCTCCGTATATGCTAGCATTACTCTGCCCCAATCCTCATTTTCTGCTTCTTTACCTCATACCTTACATATATTGATCTACACCTGCCTGCACTGACCAAGGCTGGGCCAAAACCAATAACGTGATGATCTGTTATAGCCAAACATCAGTGGGCAGGGGAAGACAGGTGAGTAAGCGGTCCTGTGAGGAAGTGATATTAAAAGTTTTGTGTACTATACATTATGGAAGGTGTGAGTTCATGAAATGCTGACCAGATTTTGGAATCGCCACTTCATGAAAATTTGCATCACTTCTTTTTTGATTCAGGGCTTTCGGGGTGCCTCTTTGCACAACTATGCATTTTAAAGTCAAGCACAACATGACCAGTCTTTGATCATCTACAGCAGGGCTATTCAACTCTATTTTCCAAAACTCTATTTTTGGAGAGCCTGGAGGTGCACAACACTGTAAAAAAAATTTGGGTCGCACAATTTCAATGAATTTAGTGATACAATAAAATAACTACTGCTAGATTAGTTTTTTTGTGAGAAATACCATTTAAAAAAATCTAGAACTGAGCAAGAATTAAACAAGGACTAGATTAGGACCAAACCAGGTCTGATCTAGCGCTAACCCAGAATTAAACCAATAAAGAATTTTTTTAAAATGTTTTCAATATTTGGAAGATGGGTCGTGGGCCGGATTACACTGCTTGGCGGGCCTGATTTGGCCCCCGGGCCTTATATTGAATAGCCCTTCTCTACAGGCTTGTCATAGCAAGGTTTATACGGAACAGAATATTCCCAAAAAATATCCCACTGTTGACTGACTCGGCTAGCACTCATTGTTCTTTGAAAAAAAAAAAAGATATTCTGTTCGTAAAATCAGGCAGCCACCTCGGCTCCCATACAGAAAGTCATTGTTTAACACTGAAATGAGGGTCTCTCCTTTGTGAGTTTATTTCAATCATTTATCCCATATTTACTCTTACAAATACACCAATATACTTCAATGGTTTAGACATAGGCAAGAGTTTTTTCTCAGGGACGGTCTCCACATGGATCAGTTTTATCTTGCAGGTGGTGGAGAGGCGTGCAGTATCAGATAATCCATCACACACTTTATCAGTACCGCTACTTAAAGAGTGACACAGCTTTATTTCGTTCGCATTTGAGTTTTCAGGGAAAATCTTTTACACGTGGCAAATGTCCGATTAGCAGACTGTCATGTTACTCATTTGAAAAGCAGTTTAAGTGCAAAATGCTCTAAACTCTTCTTAACTCCATTGTATCCATGCAGAAAGACAGTGGCAATAAACAAAATTACTCTTTTTAAAGTTCTATAATGTATTGCATGGGGATGGAGGAAATATGTTCCGGACTGTTCAGTCTGGGTTTTGGGACAGTTACTCTGGAGCCCTACTAGAGCCACTGCTGCCCTATGGCACGTGGTATTGCCAGTGGTCCATCCTTGTACTAACCAGGTTCAACCCTGCTTAGCTTCCGATTGGCACTGACTTTGGGCATTCACAAAGTGCTATAATTATTTTGTTTAACTACTTATGTACTCATAATGGCACCAATGAACAAGATGCTGCACTGAACAGGAAAGCAAGGAATATTAGGATCAAATGGCCTTTTATTCTCAGCAACGCAGGAAGTGCACTGTTGTCACTAGCTTTACTGTGACGGCAAAACACTCTCTGGCCTTGCACACTGGCTCTGGTCCTGGTCTTGTAGTTTTGTGTTTTTTTAATCAAGAGCTCTACAGCCAACAGCCTACAGTCAGTAAAACATGTACAGTAGTTTGGAGCAGACTTTGAACTTTGGATGGAGAAATTGGGCTTTTTTGTGTTAAATTGCACTGATTAAAAAAAGGTCTGTATTGTATATGTTCAATACATTTAAGAGCTTTTTTCTTTTTCTTTTTTCCCTATCGCTCTGACCTACTAACAACAAAGCAACCATAATAGTAAAATGTTATAATCATGTGAACTTTTTTGGTCTGTTTTTTTGCCACACTGAGGTGTGTGTCTTGCAAACTAAACAAAATTTTGCAAATCTGAAATTGCTCGAGAGACCAAAGAACACAATTCATTGGGGACTCAAGGCGGCCATCTCATTTCCTGTTAGAATCTAGTTATCTTGAAAAGAAACTATACTTCATGAAAATATGGCTATTGACTTTAGCATAATTATGCCTTGTAGCTATATTTAGCCTCACACTATTGAAACTCCAGCCCACACAGTATGGATCAGAAATGAACAGTACATGAGGTATTGAATTTTGTGTTAACAAGGGACTCTACAAGGTCACTTTGGTCATTCTGTCTGCTTTCTCTACAAACACTATGAAGTAGACCTGTGTACGCCTTTGGTCATTTAGTCAATGAAGTTAGCCTTTTATTATGATTATACATTTGTATAAACAACAGCAGAAAGGAAAAGGCTTAGAGCGAGTCAGTGTGAGATTTGGGAGTGAATACAGTGAGTGAATCCATTTTACAGATGGAGACGCTCGCAGTGTCTTACTAGCATTTGCAATTTTGTATACTCCTGGGGGCTTTGGGTCACAGCCCCCTAGCCCCCTCTCATCATGACAGACTCCCCCATCACCACCGTGGACTCTTACCGCTTCCTCTGCATCACCATCACCCAGGACCTCAAGTGGAAGCTCACCATCAGCTCCCTCATCAAGAAGGCCCAGCAAAGGATGTACTTCCTGCGGCAGCTGAGGAAAGCCAAGCTGCCAGTGCAGATGATGGTGCAGTTCTACACGGCCATCATTGAGTCCATCCTCACCTCCTCCATCAATGTGTGGTACGCTGGAGCCACAGCCAGGGACAAACAGAGACTACAGCGCATTGTGCGTTCTGCTGAGAAGGTGATCGGCTGCAGACTTCCATCTCTGCAGGACCTGTACGTCTCCAGGGCTCTGGGACGAGCAGGTCGGATCACAGCCGACCCTCCTCACCCTGGACATGGACTATTTGAACCACTCCCCTCAGGCAGGAGGCTACGGTCCATCCGGACCAGAACCTCCCGCCACAAAGAACAGTTTCTTTCCCTCTGCCATTGGACTCATGAACACTTCTAAACACCTGCCACTTTAACTGCAACTATTCAACCACTCACTTTCTGCACTACAACTGTAAATTTAACAGTAATTCTCGTGTACATAGTAAGCCTATTTTTATTTTATACTATAGTCATCTTAAATTGTTTCTTAAATGCATGCCTTTTGATTTCATATATGTTGTTTTAGTAACTGATATCTGTGTTTTATGTTGCACCTTAATGCCGAGACAAGTTCCAATGTTGTGAATTTTGTTCATTGACAATAAACCCCTTCTGATTCTGATTCTGAGATATTGGGTCTGATCATACAAATATGGTTTTGAGATTTTTTGCCAGTACAACGTGTTTAATGTACTGGAGTGCAGCAAAGGGACATAGATCAAAGAGCGACATTAGTATCATCAGACCATGTTTTGAACACTCCAAATCCTTTGCTCACACAGCTATTAGGCTATTAAACTCTTTGTAGGCCTTGAGGTTGTCTGCACTGTATTACTATTGTACTATTGCAAGTGTCTTTTATATCATATTATATCAAACCGCATATTTATGATTAGGCTAAGGCTAATTGGTTGTGTGATTTGTTTGTAATGTGATGTTTATTGTCTGATGCTGCTCACATGAGTTGCCCCTGGAGGGATAAATAAAGTTAACTATGTAAACTAATCGATGCACAGGACTTGTCTTCAGTTGACAGAGAAGTTCTTTACTACAGCCCTACTCTGAAGGCCTTTTTATGAGTAAAACATTTAAAACCTGTTTAGAGACGCCAATAGGATGGAGGGTTGAACTGAATATATGCATTCATATGACTGACTTAAAATGGGATTGTTATAAAAGAGTCTTCATTATGCCTCAACTTGACAAAACTGGGAGTAAATCTAGAACTAAACTTGGAATAAATCAGAACAGTGCCAGAACTGCATTTAAGTTTATAGCACAACTAATCTACTGCAATCAAACGAGGGCCAAACGTGCAAACACTGCCTTACCTACAGTAGTTTGATTTTGTGGTCGTCAAAACAAACATGTCGGCAATTCTTCATCTTACCATTCAACACCATTTCCAATTACTCACATAGGCTGTTCCGCCCGGCCCAGTGGAACCAGTATCCACACAAATGGCCCTTTAACCAAGTGCACACCAGGGGCTTTGTTCTGAGCTGCTGCCTTCATCTTGAATGTGTTTTGGTTTCCTGCAGGGGCCTGTTTAGATTGACTCAGACTGCTGCTGTCACACTACAGAGGTCACTCCAATAACTTCCCCAGCAACAAACTAATACACAAGACCACATAGAATTAAGCAGCGTTGTTGGTTGGATGGTTTTACAGTGATGCAGTATACATTTGCCTAGTGGGTATACGGTCATTTTTTTCAACAGTGCATATTTAGTAGTTTGGGCACATGTTGTGTCCTTGAGCAAGACACTTCACCCACCAGCATGTTGGTGGGTGAAGATTTACAGCCTCATTTCCACCAAATCTACCCCTGGGCAGCTGTGGCTTCAGTTTACCTCTATGGAGGGAATGATTGTTAAACGCAGCAAAATTATCATTACAAAACGATTGGAAATTGTTGTTGTTATTAGTGTTGTCATGACTAATTTCAAACATGACTTCAAGACCAAGAAAATACTTTGTACACTTTATAACAGTGATAACTTTGATTTTTTTTTCAATGCAAAATAATAATGTATTCTTTAATATTACACATTAAATAGTTCAAATTAGTATCACGTTTTAAAAAGTATTTTTTGTATCGTTAAGTATCTGGGAATTGATACTTTAGACAACCTACTGTAATTTTAATTCAATTTGAAACGTTTTTGTATTGTTACTCTATTGTACTATAAATATTACAGATCATTTTAAGTTTATTTTGTATTTCATAATAGCCGTAACATGTTTATAGGCAATAGAATTTTTTTTTTTGGAGCGGGACAGTTAAACATGACAGATGCATACCCAAAAGTCGTCAGGTGTCTTACCCAAGGCGACAGTGATGAGGTGAGGTTTGAACCAGTCACCCTCCTGTTGACGCGCCGGCCTTGGTTCGACATGGTGACTCTCTCCCCTCCAGTATGTCAGGTCAATTACATAGGACCCGCCCTCCTGCTGCTCCCTGCACTCTTCATCTGTATTGACTTGTGATGCACTCAGTCTGAACCTCACATCAATTAGCCACGCTCTGTTCAAGAGTGCGGTCTGACCTTTTGGACTGAACATGAAGAAGGAAACTGCTGCCAGCCATGTCACTGTGACCGCAAACATTCATTTTTTAACTCTTCCAGAGCTGGTCATTACTATACAAGGTTAATGGGTATAAGTATACGCTGTATGTTAAATGACATTCTGTATTATGCCTCATTTGTATTGCTATTAACCTTTAAAAGTACCTTTTGCTTTGGCATCTCCGGTTCAGTTATTAATGTTGTTCAGTGCTGTACAATTAAAGTATGATTGATGACATGTTTTAGATCCTAAATGTATGTTTTAAAAAACAGGTATATGCTAATCAGGTACCCATCAGTGATAAGGGAGCTGCGGCCATCTAACAGGATTTATATGGCTCATTACAGGGCTGTTAGGGTAAAAAAAAAGAATAGTTTCTTTTAGACAGTGTAAACAAATAACCAGGACAGGCTATTCTCAGGAGGCTCCGCCCGGTGGGCAGGGCTTACTGAGAGTAGGATAAATATCAGAGTTCTCTGACGAGAACCACAGATTGAGACAGTTGACAGTTGAAAGGTCTTGTTTTTCTAAAACAGAGTCCAGATGACTACAACTGAATATATTTCTACCATAGAACACTCCTGGACGAATTTGGGATTACAGCGATTTACTCAAAAACAAAATAAGATCAAAAATTCCCTGTGTACCTGCCAGGGACTACAGATGGAAAGTAGCCAATAGGCTAATTCATTGTACGTTCACTAATATGCACTGTCCCTTTTTAAATGAAAACATCTAAATCTAAATGTTCCTAAATTTAAGATTTGTTCCTATTCATCAGCAGAGTCTCGCCTTGTGGAGTCACGGTATTAAATAAGTAGTAACTAAGCCTTAACCAGTCCTTATAAACAATTTGTTATTTATGAAGACTTTGTTCATGCTTTATCAAGGCTATTATTAGTTGATACCATGCAATTGAAATACTCTACAAATACATTTGGCTTGCAGTATCTATTAACAATTTACCAGCACTTGCTAATTTTTTTTGCTGAACCTTACCTGCTTTCTGCTGCTTGTGGCTAATATCTTTTGGGCTGGACACAGCAAGCTGAAGCTGTGCCTGAGTGCCCCCGCGGTACCCTCTCTGCTCTCCCCTCTCTTCACTGCCGCCGCATGTTAAGTAGCTGGCTCCGGCTCTGCTCCGTGGGACAGCGGAGGGACAGGAATGGGTGAGCCAAGCCGCACCATGGGGGCCTCAACTCTTCCACTGCATCTCCCCGAGGTGGCACAGGTGGGCCCAGTGGAACCTGTCAGAGCCAGCCAGGACGCAGGTGGTGGAGGGGGTGGCTGAGCCTTAGGGAATGGCTGCCGTCTTGTTTTGGCACCTTACTTTTTTTTCGACCAGTCCATGCTATTCACAGGCACAGCACATTAACAGGCAGAAGCATGCTTAGCGCACCAATTAGCCTTTCATGCAGAGGGAATAGAGGGTATTACATTTTAGAGCAACATTGGCAGGAAAGCACAGAAAACCGTAATTTTGGCAAGCATTTGTGTTATAAACAATAAGCTGCTGGTGAGAATATGGTTTGACTTTCCAAAAATTACTGAATGTGAAAAGACTGACTTCCAATTGCTGACAATAGAGGGAGCACTTCTGAAATGATCAATTAACAAAGCAGGGCAAAGTAGCCACACTTTCTCTTAAGTAGAATAGAAGTAGAAGAAGACATTACCTAAGTATGACAAAATACATTATGTTAAAAAAATAGATCGCAAAACGAAATCATATCTGAAATAACAGTGAAAGTCACACATTTCAAAATCATTTAAAGAAGACATTTTTATTTTTATTTATTTTTCTTTTAATTTTGTTTAATGTATTTAGTGTATTACATTTATTAATTAATTTTATTTTGTTGTATTTTATTTTCACATAATATAATCTAAGCTTCTGGCGATGAGGGCTGTAGGCTCCCGGGCCTCGGTACCCCCATCAAGGAGATAAATTAGAATAATAATTAGAAGAGGGTGGGTGGGAGGCAGGGGCACGAAGTCACGAACACTGATGTGTATGACCTGGATGCCTAAATAGTGTAGCCGCAGGAAGGGGGCGTGAAAGGGGTGTGGTCCTGCTCCCAAACTTAAAATAACAAACTTAGGTTCTAGCGTGAAAACAGAATTCACTGATGTTTAGAAATGTTCACTTTTAGTTCAAATAAAGCTTTTGTCACTTCCAGAGCAGAAGGAATATTAATTTGAACTCAAGTGAAAGAACTGCTACATAGTAAAATACAGTATGTATGAGTCTAGCTAAAACACAAAGAAACCAGGCCAAACTAACTCAGGGTGTAATACGAGTTTCAAAGGGGTGCAAAGACCGCACTCTTCCAAAAAAGTCATTATTTTGTGCACCTGAAATGAGGGTGCAAACACTTTAAAATGCAATTGCACAAAAGTAGTCCCAGGCCTGAACGAAAATTAAATCGACACAGAAAGATAAAATTCGACAAGAGGATGTTTAGATGTGACTGATCAACTGCCACCTCACACACACACACACACACACACACACAGTCCGAAATATATGAAAGTACTTGTATAACTTATGTAAATAACCTACGTCTGAAATCCATTTCTATTGGTTTTGAGAAACTAACAATTTCCCAGAGCTGACATGCACACTAAGGTACAGTCTGGTCCGCATCTGCAAGAGAAATTGTTTTGTACCCAGACACGAATAAAATAAATGGAGTCTGCGTCGTCAGAAATTTGAGGGGGAAAAAATTAGGTCCACAATGATCTGGTCTTTTTTAATAAAGGGGACATTTCTTTCCAAAAGCCTTTTACAACAAACCAACAAAAGACCAACAAAGTCTGCCAGATTACCTTTTCCAAATTTGTATTTTTCAGTTTGTAGGGCTTTACGTAGATATGGTGGCAAAAGTTAAGAATACTGTATATTTTGTGAACGTTAAACAAAAAATTCAACAATACACACATCGTACAAACATTTTGAAAATTCCCCTTAAAAAGTCACTAAACTATAAAAAAAATGTAAAGTCTAAAAAGGTGTTTAAATATTCTACACATTGTTGAGTTGCAGCTACTTGACTTAACGGACACTTGCAGTATTATGCATTTTTTTTGTTTGTTGTTATTGACCTTTATAATGATGTATCTACTGAAAGCACACATTACTTTTATATCAGTGAGTCTTCATCCAGACTTGCATTAGAACTCCATCTACTGGCAGCAGAGAGAATTACGATGGGGAAATATAGAAAAGCTAGCTTGGCGTGACATGCTAAAATAAGCACACAGTTGTAATGAACACGGTTTGGCTACCAGGAAGCACTTCATCATCATGTGTTTTCGGGGTGTCCTGCTGCACAATAATCACTACCATCCCACTCAATTTCAGAACTATGTATTTGGGCCTCAAAACCCCTGCAATGGACACCGGCAAATGGACACTTCTAGACACAAAAAAATGGATGACACAAACTGCTCCAGCGATAAAGGACTGGATCGACACCATAACTGATACGGAAAATGGGAAAAAAAATCACTTACGGACTCAAATTAGTGACGGACACATTTAACCAAACTGGGACAATTATCTTGGACTTTATGTGCCGTAACGGTTTATTATTATTATATATAAAAAATTTAATTGAATGCCTTATTTTTTCCTAAATTCTTATTTTCATTTATACATTTCCCCCCCCCCTTCTGGTCCTGTCTTGTTTTAATTTATGTATGTATTTTTTTTCTTTATAAAAAAAAGAGAAAGTAATTAACACGGTTTGACGGCCAAAATGCTCAGAGCGAGTTGGATTATGAATAACGCACTTCAAAACAATGCAGAAATTCTCAGATCTTTACGTATGATGTCACCAAACTGTGATATTTGAAACAGTGTGTTTTCTGAGGTTCACGGTGGAGAGGACATGCTGAACAGAATTCAACAAACGAGCGCCAACGATAAGTATTGCACACAATGCCAACATTTCTTTCTCTAAAAAGCATCTCAAGTCGCTGGCCACCCTCTCCCTTCTATAGCCACACTGTAGAATCACCTCTGACCTCAGGCACCCATATATTTTCTGCCTGTTTTGTCTGTAACTGACGCAGAAACGTGATCGTTCAAACATTCCACCGACTTGTCCCTCCCATGATCAAAGGGCCTGCGCACAAACTTCTACCAACCATCAAATACATCGTCCACATCCTCCGTACTGAAAACAAAAAGAAGCTATAATAATAAATACAAAATGAAATGATAATCTCCAAGCTCTCCAGTCCACACAGACAACAGCTTGTGTGTAGCATGGGAGCACATCTGCTGAGGACATCTGCAGCGTGTTGCCCTGATGGCCTCCTCTCCTTTTATCAGCTCGCCTCCAGCCACACGAGCCGCGCAGAAGGGGAAGAACAAAGAGGACAATTAAACAACATACTTCCGCATGATCGACTCTGACGGCATCTTCACGTCTCGCAACACAACAGGCGTTTCATCCGGAGTCATGTGGAAAAAGCAGATGGGTGGCTATTAGCGAGTGTGGGTGAAATCTAGCTATTAACTTAAACATTACAGTATGGAACAATGGAATGGAGAAGCAGTGAAGCAAAATTGATTGAGTTTTTTTTAATGAAAATGCAAATATCAGTCAGTATAAATATTACATTTAATTTTTATTCTGATTTTCTGCATTCTAGTTTATTACTGCCTGGTACGGCATGGGTTTGGAGGAGTAACACAAAACCAAGATGTGAAATGGGTTTAAATAAATAAGTAATTTGATAATGGAATGGAATGATAACTTATTAATAGACACTAAACTAAGAAAACGAAATAACAAGTATTAACAAAAGAGCTAAATCGAGTGTCTCCAAAAACGTGCCATATAGGCCTACATAAATAAACACATAAATACATAAATACTATAAACATACTGTATAAACATACTTAGAAAACAAACTAAACTACATGTGTCTCGGAAAACAGAGTCACGTGACAGACAACGAGAGAGGAAATTACGTTAAAATAGTAAACATGAGTCTCAGCAAGCACAGTCAGGCAAGGACAAACACCCGATCAGACGTGGAGCCAGGAAACACAGAACAGGACAACCACAGTCTGAAAACAGTCCTCCAATCACCAACGGGGGCTCACACAGCAATTAACACACTCAACACACTCAATTAACATAAGGGGGGGAAACACAAAACTAAACAAAATGATTTGGTTAAAGGTTTGGACTGCGGAGTCTCGATGGCAGGCCAAGTTACAGCTGATATTTGATTTGTTTTCCAAGGTATTTATAGATCTTTTAAAGGTTTTTTAACAAATAACATTCCAAATGATAAAATGGAGGCAACTGGAGGGGAAAGTGAAGTAGACCCTGATGCAATTTCAATGGAGAAACTGGGATTCACCTCCGCATTCAACGAAACATGAAACATTCCAGTGGTTTTGGGAAATAAAAACCACTCATACATTTGAGTGATATCAGAACCTGGTCTAATGACATTTACAGCTATATTTTGACAAAGTAAGTAATTTAACAATTGAAAACTAAATTTGTTTTGTTTTGAAGGGGAAAAAGTCCTAAATATATAACAGGAGTTGAAACCCACAAATAGAATAAGAAACAAACTTAAATGTTTACCCTAAAAGAGAAACATTTCGATCTGATGAGTTATTGTCTTCTTCATTTTACCTCCATTCGCCTCCATTATGGAATTTTTAACATTCTTTAACGGTCTATACTTGAATAAATGCAAGATATTTTGAATATTCCAAGCACGTACATTACACCTGAAAAGTTACAGAGTGCATCTTTAAAATCAATATTTCAGTCAATTGTATATTCTTCTAAACTGAAGAACTTTTTTGATACCTCTCCAAAAGACTTTTTATACTGTTTTGACTTTCCTTTATAAAAAGTGACAGGCGATTTGTCACAACTGAACACATTACAGTGAAGCGTCTCCACGGGAACAAAGGACCTGTACAGAATCATTGGAAACAGCAGTCAATACCTTCATTTTTTTCTGTACAAAACCGCCAATGCTTGTGACTCCATTTTCTTTAAGATTGATTTTAGATTAAACAAAAGCATACGTGTCGGCGGCTTGCAAATGTTCTGCCTGAGAAGAACAGGTTTGAAAGAATCAATGCATTTGTTGGAAGTGTTTGTGAGACACTGCAGAGGAAAACAAATGGAACGCTTTCACCAAGCATCCACAAACACAAAGAAGAGTCTCAGATAAAGCGAGTGCTGTCAGCTTTGAAAAGATGCACGCAGATTAAAACAGGAGAATCCTCAGAAGTCAATGCGGTTGGAGAACACTTGGGGAATTGTGCAGGAGTTTAACTTTGCTTACGTTCAGTGACTCGTTAAGTTACTTCGTTACTGCCCTTGAAAATTAACGCGTTAAATTACTGCTTTACTTTGTCAAAAAATGTAGTGTGTTTATCTCTCAGTAGGTTATTGCAACACATTTAGGCCCTTGTGCTCGTGGAGAGGAGGTGCGAGGGGAGGATGTGTGGAAGGAGGTAAGACTCATTGGTGTGCGCGGGGGATGGAGGTGAGAGCGGAGGGAAACCGGGTACAATCTGAGCAAGACGCTAGGGTCAAAATGAGGTAGCAGTGTGCTATCTGCAATTACTGGGCGTTTTATTCTCAGCGAAGCAGGAAATGTGCAGTTAGAATGCTAATGTTTGCCCCTAGTAACAGGATTGCTTGTCCCCTCCGCTGACCCACATTACCCCTCTCCCTCGCTCCCTCTCTTCTTCGGCTCCAAAAGCAAAGGAGTAAATGTGTCTTCTCGAGCTTTGAACCCATCACACCCTGAAGATTTGTTGTTTTTTCATCTTTCCTCCAAGTCTACAGTAATGCAGATAGAAGCATGATCACTTCGGTCTACATCTGCCTCCGTGATTTTAGATATTTCTTTTATTTCCTTTTATTCTTTTATTCTGGAAAAGATTGCATGTGGATTCGAAAAATGGGCATACCGGCGTGGATTAGGGTTCGTCTCCCTATATTCTTCGTTATTTTACAGAACTCTCCACCCTTTGTTTTCTCTCGAGCTTGACACATTTAATGTAGGTTGGATGCAAAAATTCCAATCGCCGCGCACAGATTAGGGTTCCCTCAGAGTGGTACGCAAAGGTCAGAGTTCTGTGAGTGAACTGCACATTTTAAGTTAAGTTATCTTCTTATACACAAACTTATGTCACGTACGAAACATTTCTGTATGTACTCACGCTTTATAAATAACCTGATGCTAGATCTGTGGAGAGGCGAGCCTTTATACCTTTAAATTAAGAGCTCTCACGGCAAAAAAAAAAAAAGGTGTCTGTTTTTCTATTCCATTCCACCCTGTCTCACATTATCACACCTTTCATGAACTAAGATTTAAATATCTTTGAAGTGCCACGTTTTTTATGTTAAAATAGGAGAGTCAAGTATGGGACCGAGGGGAGCGACGCAACAACGCCCTCAAAGGCAGGGCTACTTGTTGTCATTTCTTATTTATTTCCTTTACTTTAAACTACTGGCTTTCCTTGTCTCTTTGCAGGCAATTACTTTTAATTGGTTAACCTTTCCGTTTGCAGGAGAGGCACTATTTTCAACATGGAACGCACAAGATATCATGTTTCGCCCCTCAGGAATTCCTTACAATTCCGTGCCGACAGGTAGAAGTCCGAGTTAGTGTCTTTTAATATGGAAACGAGATGCAAGAGGGAGGAGGACACATCAAACACATGGAAATTCCTTGTTTGGTGGGGATTTCAAATAGGGGAAAAAAGTACAGTTTTGAAGGATCGAGATAACACAAATATTTTCTGGTTTTGATGCATATGGAATGACTCCTACTTTGATGAATAAAAGTGATGATTTTGCAGTTCAAACGCGTTCGTGAGGTAAAAACGGACAAATCACGGCACTCGGTGTTTATGTGGGTGGCTTTTTTGACGTGTGGACAAACGTCGAAAGCGACAAAACAATGTCCTCTATTTCAATTTCTAACATTTCATAACATTTTCTAGGTTTTACATATCATTTATAGCTTTACAAAGCGTTGTCGTCAGAATATGTGCCTTTTAAACAATCTTTTAAACAACACCTGTGATTGGCGAAAAAAAAAAAAAAAAAAACTACCATGAAGGAGAAAAAAAAGACAAATTAAGAGTTTTAAACACGTGGAAACACCTGACAACTTTGTTCGTCCAGTGTACTGTTGAAATTTGAATGATTAAGAAATGTTGAGGGCTAAAATCTACATACATGAACGATCGTCAAAACAAATGCTGCGCACAAACTCATAGAACTACAGTTACGTCCAGTAGGCTATTTGTGGACGTAATAAATGGAATCGGTGAAAATGCTGATTTTAAATGTGTCTAAAATACATGAGTGCTGCTGCTGCTGCTGCTGCTGACGGGAAGGACAGGATTTATTTGACCAAAGGACAGGCTTTATTTGCTCTTTCGGCGACACGGGCTGTGCTCCCGATGTCGAGTTTGGAACATTTGTGTTAAAAACCTGCTCAATGCATGTGCTTGTATCACAGTCGTTCGTCATGTTTCAACATTCACACTGTGCAGGTTTAGGTCAGTGCTTTATTTAACGGTAAAAGTTCAAAGTTGACATCATTTCCATAAATATCGGCACAGTAGAAGAGGATGCATGCATTTTTTTGTCTGTTTTTCCGGGTGTTGTATTTTTGACTGAATAGCTGTTGTGATCGGGAGGATTCAGATCCCTCAAAAGCTCCTCTTCCTAACTGCGCCTCACACCCCCTCGGTCCTGAGTGTTGACCTCATGAGGCAGCTCTCCAAGGTTATAGAGAAGGAGAAAGAAGGAAGTCTTTTGTCTTGATTCTGATTGAACCCGTCTTCCAGGCTGAAAATAGCTTCTCTTGTATTATTGTTAATATCAAAAAGATCATTATGGTTTATATTAACATTGTCTTTTTATGAAAAGATATGTTTTTACTGTTTCTGATTCTTGCATGTATATATAATTAGGCTATTTATAGGTTTGTCCATTGAAAATCGGAATATTGATCAAAAAAGTATTGCAAATAGAAACGGGTTGTTTTACTATTGTTTCTTTATAGCAAAAGATACAGTCTGCAACGCGTCATATTAACAGGAGTGGTGTGAACTCTGTTTTTCACTCCTCTAATACATTTCTTAGCAAATTATGTCTATTTTAAGCTTAACTAATTGAAATCAAGTCACAACCGAGTCTTAGTTGAGGTTGATGACCAAGCGTTACCTCAGGAAAGTAAACGGATTGTTCTTTAGATGTTAAAATACAGCAGGCGGCGCTAGCATCGCGGTAGCATTTAACCCGCACCTGACGTTAGCATTCTTGGATAGCTATACAAATTTGGGACGTTCTCCATCATGTCTTTGTCTGTATTGTGCCCAATTTACCTCCTAAACTCTGCACTTGCGCTTGTAGTTGTTGAACAGTGGGTGATGGAGCAGCTCTTCTACATTAAAATTAATGGATTGTTTCCCTCCCCGCTGTTGGTGTGTTCGTGGAAATTCCCGACTGTATCTATTTCAGTGGAGCGGATTTTGATATAGCCTATGCCGTTTTTCCATTTGTGGAGGGGGGAAAAACGACGATGTGGCAAATGTTTCACCAGGAGTCAACATCAAATTAGAGCTCAGAGTAAACGAAAGACAAAAAGAGAGTTATAACATGGATACAGCTTACATGGAGACAGAAATGTTTGTATTATAATATTTATACAACAAATTATTGAGATGAACTTTTGTTACTATTTTCCACCATAATTTGCAAATGCATTCTTTAAAAATCAGACTATGATTTTCTGGATTTTATTTTCTCATTTTGTCTTTCATCGTTGAAGTGTACCTACGATGAAAATAACAGGCCTCTCCCATATTTTTAAGAGGGAGAACTTGTACAATTGGTGGCTGACTAAATTCTTTTCCCCCCACCGTATCGTTTATATATGTAACATAAATCATGTTCAAAATGCTAGTGACTTAAAATAGTGCTATTACTGCCACAAAGTTACAAAGTATTAGCCAGAAGTTTTAAGTTCCTTCTATTATTTTTCACAGTGCCACAAGTACAACTGCATCCCGAAATAGAAAGCAATGTCAGTTGGAAACGAGACGCATTATGCTGCATGCAGGTACCAAAATAGTCACTTTGATTGAAAAGCAATTGATGGCAACACCGACCTGGAGTGACAAGTCGCAATCAGGAAAGACTGGTGCACAGATCAGTTTTGACGTAGGCCTACTGCTGTAACCATCAGGAATAGCACTAATATAAGCACCTGTCTAATAAGATGCTCTATTACAAGTTATATTCTGCCAACTGCCTTTCACTACCAGTAATAAAAGGTCTGTTTACGGGGTGATATTAAAGTTAACATCTAACTGTGATCTGATACCTATAATAATTACATTTCTTTATGTAGATCTATGCCCCAACTCATCGCACGCTTTCACAACGCACGTTTCTTATTGGTCAGCCCTGTCTGAGAGAAGTGAGAACCTTCAGAATAAGCAGAGTGTACAGACATTTGAGATAGACCAATTAGTCAGTTGGCCGATATTTTGGGACGATATCAGCATGTTTCAGCGTATGGACATAAATCTCCAGCAGAGGGCAGTATTTTGTATTGAGCATCATTTGAACGCACAGATAGCGCTACACAAAACCTGAAAAAACTCTCTTTTCCAGATCGTTGTCAAACGTTTGTTGTGGAAGTTTGTAGTGAACTCAAATGATATAATTTGGGGAAAATTTGGTCCCACAAATAAATATGCAGATCTTATCGACCTTTAGTTTCTCTGGATTCTAAACAATCACCTTAGGCCATAAAAAATGTGTATTCAACACAAAAATATTGGACAGAATATAACGAGGCATTGCAGACCACCATTCCACTCAATTTCAGGAATATGGATTTTTGCCGCAAAACCCCTGCTATGGAAAACACAAATGGATACCTTTGGAACAGTGGTGCCCACACGTTTTCAGCGTGCAAGCTACTTTCAGATTTGGTAAAGCCCGAAGATCTACCTATAGATTTCTATAACTTTTTTTTAATAAACAGCTATAGAAACACAATATATATATATATTATTTTTTTACTCAATTTGTGATTTAAATTTTGTCCACCTGAATTTTGACTGAACCGCACATGCATCTTTAAATGATTCAACACGGATTCTTTCTTGGACTACATCTTATTGGCTATTGGCCTTGCCCTGCAGCTAAATCATTTTAACCCAGTGTCACTCTGGGGGGTTGGTTTCCTCAAGTTCTGTCATCTCGCCCTTTACAAGTACAAAGACTTATTGATTATTGCATTAATTAACGACACTTTTAATAATTTTACATACTTATTTAGACTATACAATATCCCAAATTATGTTGCTGGTATTATATCAAAATGGAATATAATCATATACGTTTGTAAATTGTCTCTGAGGAAATTTCAGTCAGAATTTTTTTTTAATCTTAACCGTGCCATGGAACTACAGTCAGATGTGTTGGCCAAGTTACAAGTCAGATCTGCTGAGAGGCGACCCCTCTCAGAAAGTATTTTTGAGCAATGGAAACGCCAGTGACTGAACAAATGCAAAATGTTTAATGCCATCATGTGGAGCTTTCCAGACAACGCAATAACATCGCCATGGATACAAGCAGCCACCAGAAACGGCTACAATCCTATGCCGCAATAAAATCACATACTTCCCTTTCAACCTTTCCAATATTTGACTCACTTTCTCTACATTCCTTGATCTCCTCCCAATTGTCACAGAGTTCTTTGATTTCACGCCTACACTTTCGGCCCTCTCTTCTCTCTGCCAATCACGTCTCTCCATCTCATTTCTCCTCCAATGTTTCCGACCAGTTCCCGGACGCCTGTTGCATAATTCACACGCCGATCTTTTATTTATTCCAGTACGGGTCGAGCAGCTCCACATTTTTGATAGAGGGGTCACGGGAAGAGTCCGGGTCGACCATTTTATCGCGGTTGGCTGTCATAGACTTGAGTGATGTGTATTCAGGGTGATGGAGTAGTGCCGATGTGAAGAGGAAGGCAGATGAAAAGACAGGTCAGAAAAGTCACAGGACAAATCGTGTTTATCCCCAACCACTAGGAGCAGTGTGGAGGGAAGTACATGAAGAGTAGGGCCATGCGACTTGACTCTGGGAGATCTAATCCAGGAATTGTTTTGGATGGACAACATGTTTCGTTCCTGCTTGTAGACAGGATTATGTATAGTAAACCGACTGTTGTTGTGTCCTTGTCACATTATCGTGGACTAACCTGTTTTACTTTTAATTGAAATATTTTATGAATGTCTGAGAAGTAGTTATGTTTTTCTATTATCATATTTATCTTTGCGAACTGTGTGTGCTTTGAGCTTGTTCTTATTGTGACCACACATGGCATTGCACTGATCTTTACAGGTCTTTTTGTCACGAGTGTTTTCTGTCTTGCCAGTGGGACACGTTACTGAATGTGCGCTGCCTCATATTCAAATAAAAAAAACATGACAGTCAGAGCCATAATATTAATGCACTACATCTTACATAAACGCTCAAAGTTTACATTTTCATTATTCAGTCACTTCATACTCTGTGGTTGTATTTTACTTATTTAGCTCCAGTTGCCCTGAGACAAGCAGCCAGGAACAGAGCTGCCAATCCAAGGCTCCAAATGCTCGTATTTTGACCCTATTTTAGGCATGTGTGTGGGTCGTTTTTACAAGCGCTCGCACATGTGCAACCAGAATTGTTTATACGTTAAATGTGGGGACTACTAATTTATTGAATTTAAATACATTTCTCAGTCAGAACGGCCCAGTATTTGCATTTCATTAAACTTCTCAGACGATCCGCACCGATCTGTCCCCTCGTCTCCGCCTCCATTTTGCTCTCATAGTTTCTGCGTGCCGAGAAGCAGTCCAATCTGAGTGTGACATGCGGACTTCTCGTATCTGTCCAGGACTCTTCAGACTTCAGGCAACCTTGTGGTGTTCCACTCGTTTTCTCGATGACTTTTATTTTTTCAATTGTTGAAGTTTTGAAGCAGGCCCATAGCTTTAGTAAAGCGTGTGAACTGACTCTGGGTTGTGTCCTTGCAGAGGACAGGGCCTGGGACTGTAGTGTCATATATGAGTGAAGCTAAGGAGCTAAGTATGTTAGCATGACCACAGACAGCAGCCTCTGTAGAGAAGTAAAGTGAAGCTACAATGAGAGACATTTAGACAATTCTAATCCTTTAACATAAATAAAGGCCTATTCATTATGATTTATTAACCATCTTCAAGACATATAATTTTACAAATGCCTTTTGTTTAGTTCTTCTTAGTCAGGCATCTGCTCCTAAATGAATCATCTGCAATGCAACTGGCTATGTTACAGTGAAACATTCCAATACAGTCCAACTTTATTTCTATTGCACTTTAAAAACAACAGAATTGACCAAAGTGCAGTACACAACAGTAATAAAAACACAGCAATGTCACACCGTGACAGAGAAGGGGCGGTCTCCACTAAGTTTACTCGGTTGTAGTTGTGCGAGAGACGTTTGGTTGAGACCAACATAAAGTGCATTGCAATAATCTAATCTAAAGCGGTTGGTGATAAAAGTGTGGATTAAAATCTCAGTGATGCCGTGAAAGAACAGGTTTAACTTTAGCAGGCTGACGAGTTTGAAAGAAACTAGTTTTAACATTAAACATTAGTATAGCATATTGATGATTTATATTTATTTGGATAATATCTTTAACAAATTTGTTATGATAAATGTACGGCATGTGTCCATAAATCTTCTGTTTGTGCTCTTTGTGTCAGGAGCTACAGTGCTCGTGGAAAAAAAAATTCGTCTGGAGCCCTGCAATCTACTCCAATGCCTCCCCTGACCACCAGCAATCACTCACACACACGCACACACGCACACACGGACACACACCACATTCATATGCCGGAAGACTGAAGATCTCGAGTCGATTAATCGGTAAATTGTGTCTCTGACGACTTACATTTTTTCAATAAATGTTGTAGTTTTGGGAGTGAATCATACATTTTTTTTCACCTATTCATTCACATTTATTGTCATGTACAAGTACAACAAAATGTATTTGTGCATCCGTGGTAAAAGAGAAACACCTGTACAATCCCATCACGCGCATTCCATTCATTAAAATGCAAATTTCTGTAAGTTCAGCTCAATAATGGCTCTAGGTACCAAGCTGTTCTTCGGTCTGGACGTCGATTTAAATGCATTAAAGCTCTGACGTCTATGGGCGGCAACAGAGAGAAGAAATGATGGGTCTCATCTTCAAGGATGGTGTTGGCTCTTCGGGGGCAGCAGGTCCTGAAGATGTCCTCCAGAGTTGGTAATAGCAATCAAATAATCTTCTGAGGTGTTGATGACACGAGGGATTTCTGATATGCCTCTGAACAGTTTGTATACCATGCAATCTATCAAAATGCTTTTGATACAACAGTGATAAAGGCTTCCAGCAGCTCTGCAGACAGACTAAGGTGCTGTTACACATCTCTGGATACATGGTTACATGGTTACATGGTTTGTTAGCTCCACAAACATAGATTTTTTGCCTCCTTTTGGTCAACTAATCAATGCCCAGTTCATGTCTTTAGTCGACTTTTAGTTTATACTTGACTACAGACCTAAGCCTTATTAAAGTCATGTAGTGTATCTAACATAAATGAATACAAATAAAATAAAGTTTAAAAATAATTCATCAATCGCCAAGTAAATATAGGCACCAAATGTGAATTACAATAACTTTGAACAATGAAACACTTTGAGGACGCACCTCGTACATAACCTAACTCCCTCTCCCCTATTCCTCTCATGCACACTACACTCTGCCACTTCAGCACCATGGCTAGTGCCTGCCTCTGTGATAGCGCCAAGAGAGCAGCTTAACCCTCCGCGCCTGGATTGCCCTCCCCAACAAAAGCTTACAGGCCACGAGCATGTTGTGCGTCTATGTGAGGCAAGAAGTCGTGCTAGCTAACCACTTGTCTGTAAGCCGCTGTCACAAGCATGTATCAGGAAAAGAGGGCTTATTTCCACAATACACGCTACACTGGTTCGCCTTTGACGTTACAACCAATATGAATGGGTCTTCCGTTTGCATAGAGGAGCAGAACAATGTCATTTTCCAGCCTGAGGTCCCTTTGAATGAGTAATCTCACAGTGCTGTATAGAAATGTATTAAGTGTGCGCCAGTGTAGAATCAATATATGTCTTCAATTGTATGTACATCGAAAGAAGGGTTGTTATTTAACATTGATTTTCCTTTGCTCATTTTGAACACAAAAGACAGAACGCAAGCCGCTGTGATAGGATGAGTGTATAGTCATGGCCTGTAGTCTATACATGTGCTCTAGCATTTCATGACAGAACTGTAAGAAGTAAATTTGTTTTTTCTATTACAGAGATTGCCTTATGAACCATTCTGTTATTATTCCATTTCATATACATACCGTACATACAGTACTTTCACAGATTTTACACTGTATTTTGCAAAATTACTTACTTTGGTAGTATTGGTCAGTAGGCATTAAATTGGATGATGAAGCTTAATATTTAATTTCTTTATTTAATTATATATTCTATGATAGTCAAAGCACACAATTGGAATGATCGCAGTTTGCACAAAACGAGTCTGCCATTGATTTATGGACTTAAGCTGCGTCGAAGAGCTCTACCTATAACGTCACAAAACTTGTAATCAAGTGTTTTTGTGAGACTCAGAGGGAGAGGACCAACACGATTCAACAAGCGTGAATGAAACGCTTCTCCAGGTCCTGTATGTTTTGGATGAGGGAACATTTGTTGTTACAGTGTTTATGGGTCTTTTTTAAAGCAGTTCCACTTGTCTACTCAGATTTGGACTGTAGGTTAAATTACGTAATAAGCGTATAGAATAGAGAATTGTGAGACCAACGGCAAAAAAATAAATAAAAATAATAATATAACATGTGTCCACCAAAACAAAGAAAGAACATTTACATATTCTATTTTAAAACCATTTAGTGAAAAAAAAAATAAAAAAAGGTAAAAGAAACCTCAGAAAAGGTCACAAGGTAACCAGCCCTGACATTTTCAACATTCATAATTTCTGCTAAAACCTATTTTGTGAAGCCTTGACGGGCATATATCAAGAACTATTGAGCATCTTGTATTGAATGAATTTACCCCGGCTTTATTTATTTCAGATTGGACTGTATTGTATGATCTAAAGACGTATTTTGCCCCCCAATACGCACCAAGAGTACAATGGCTGCTACTTTTTTGGTGTAGAACTGTGTAGTGTGAGTGAGGCCTTTAATAGACTAAGTGTAGTATTGGACTGGTATTTAGTATCAGCAGATACCCTGAAAAAAAAAAAAGTGCATTGGACCTAGCCTAAGAATTTGCTCAAAGACGACAAGGATTACATTTCCTTACATCAGAAGATCCTTTAAAGACCTCAACGTAGAATCAAGCCATCCCTAATACTACATACCGTGTAATTTTCTTTTAAGCAAATTATAGTCTCAACCTTCTTAGTGTTTAGACAAGAGCAAAGAAAGACGGCTCATTCAATTACCACTAAATTAGCTCTCTTTATGTGATGTATAATAATCTCTGCCTTATGCGATTAGATTAATTATCTTGTCCCAATGTGGACTTTTGTATTTGATGGGTTTATTCTATCGTTTTGTAGCCTATTCCTTGCTTTGATGTTTAATGCTGAATTTTAGAAGACGGAGATGACAGAGAGGAAGGCCCAGATACTGAGTGAGAATAAAACTTAAGTATTGATACTGAAAATAAATAAATAAAAACAAAACAGAGAACAAAACTGGATAATTCCTGCAATATTCTTGATACATTTCAGAACTAAGACTACATTTGAAAAAAATCATTATATTTGTGTTGAAAATTACATTTTATTGTCTCATAACACTATGGGCAATCGATTTGTCTTTAAAATGAATGATTCAAGTTATGTGAGTGGATTTAGTGGATTTATTTTATTTTATGCCTGCCTGTCTGCCTGTCTTTCCCCTACATTACACTCACCGGTTTGAAGATCAGGGACCCGCTGTGCACAGAAATCCGTCACTGGAGCGTGCAGTCCGTTCATGTCACATCAAACGATATACTGTATTTGGTATCCATCCAACCAGAGTGACACCAGTGCCAAAGATCAGACTGGGGTCTAAACCAGGCTTTAAAGGAATCTGTATTATGTTGTAATCTTGCTTCCTATTACTTTCTTTCTTTTAGCGTGTTTGAGTGATTCTGCACTTTTAATTTTCTCCGTCTCCAGAGCAGAGTGGGTTTGGGACTTTCAGAGTTCACGTGTGGGTGCTTTGGTTCCCACATCAACCCAAAACATGCACATGCAATAGGAAAAATCCTCCAGCGAAGTTCCAGACCAAGGCCAGGCATTCAAAGGTCAAACGAATAGAACGGATTTGCTTCACGAGGGACTTACAAAGTACACCTTCACTTTTTTGCCATGACCTCTAACCACTTCTAGCCTAAATTTACATGACTTCACTCTTCACAAATTAACTTGTTTTCTACATTTATAATTTGTTATGCAACATAAAAACAACCTTGGAAAAATGTAGTTAGTTTTGCATTGGGGTTATTGATTTATTTTCTTCAAGTGCTGGTAAAACATGAAATGCATGAAAAAAATCAACCAGCTTGACTAAATTTGACAAACAAAAAATAAACTATTTCTACCACAGTGTGGGACTAAAGCGACTCTTAACAGTTGCAGTGGGCTTTGGCTCTAGCCTGTGCAGCTGCTGCCTTCATTAGGATGGCAGACAGCGGGGGGCTACGTGATGCGCCTGTTATTGGACTGTGTTTGTGGGACAGAGGACAACACATCCTGCAGGCTTCGGGTCCAGGAATAGCACCATAGGCAGTGCTGGCTTATGTAATGTATACATGGGACACACAGGGGTGAGGCGGAGGGCACGAGGCGATATGTGGGAGGGACAAACCTTCATTTAAAGGAGGTTTTAATGAGGGTATGGGCGAGGATGTGTGCGATAGATGTCTGTGAAGACAATGTGTTAGATCGGAATGGCAAGGATTCTGTTCATTGTGTTTATCCATTTGACATGAGGCTTACACTGTTGTCTTATAGGACTGACATGTTTAGAATAGCTGCAAACACAGACTGGTACTGGTACAAACATTCTCTGCCATTCATTTTAAACAAGCTGTACCTGATTTTTGCTGTTTTGTAACTTCTAAACAGAACTAGTTCATTTTAAAACTCTTTACTGCCCCACATGTATCGCTCACTTACTTCATGCATGCCCAGCACCCTAAATTTTCACCGCCATGAGATTATAAGCAATTTCCACAGAGGCCAAAGCAAGTTTTGAGGTCCCAGGTAAAGCTAACAAACTTTAGCATGCTAACATTAGCTTCCCCTGCTTCTCGATGAATAAAACGAGCTATAAACGGATGCAGAGAAAGCTCTCATTTTCACCCTTAAGGTTATTGCATTTTATCTATTGTCTGATATAGAAAAACAAAACTATTCTCATTAAGAAGACAAGAGGAATATTCTTAAACTTGAATCTCTCCAGGTTTAAACGGTACAACACAAAACTCAAACTAATATTTCAAACACAATTTGAATTTACTAAAGAAAAGGCTCACTATTCAATAATGATTTTGATACTGAAAATACTTTTTTTTTGGATGATGGCGTGTGATTGTCAACACAGCATACATAACTGTCCTTTTTCTAATATTACAATGTGCTCTTGTACTAGTTCTGATATAGATCAAGACCATTCTCAAACTATTATGGAAAGGTCAACTTTAGTTCTATAGAAGTATCTTGTTTTGATATTCTCTGGGCTCCATACTTTTGACAACCCAACAGTGAAATTATTGTTGGTTAAGGCTCAAATTGGGTGATATTGAAAAGTGAATCAAACTTTTTTACTATCCACATGAGGATATTAAAATTAGATCATGGCAATACATAAATCCACTACTTGTAACGCCAGGCTTTTTCCTTTTATAGTGATCTTTTCATTCACCTTTTTTTTCTCATGAACAAGGCAACTGTACATGACATTATTTTTATTTGATAATGATGCATCTTGTGTTGAAAGTTCACAAATGAGAATACAGTTACCAATCACAACCCCCTATAAACCTGCTTAGATTTATTTTACAAGAACTGCCAGAGCAGCTTAACTTTTGTTATAGCCCAAGATTGGCCTGTGAAGTTTTGTTGGTTAGCACTATAACTGATGGAAATTCTCTCCGCGATTTTTGCCGCATTGGGAACATTTAACGACTTATTTTTACACATCTTCTCATAAAAGCCGAACCCCAAACCACTTTGAAAACGTCTAGGTGAAGTCTTTGCCACATAAATTACCAGCCATTCACATGTAGATAATAAAACTGTTATTAAAATAGAGTTAGCACCTGCCAATGTTCCACAGCGCCCCTTTAAAACTGCCTATCAGAGTTTTTGAATTGACCTATTGGCAGCTCTTATCGGCGTTAATCCCCCTGCTGTGAGGGGCTGTAGGGAGCCATGTTCTTCTGTCAGAAATTGAGATGTTTCTAACCAGCAATAACCAGCGCCGGGAGGACTGCACTCTGGGTTATCCGTTATCGGTCGTTCCACTCATGGCTAAGAAGGACGAGCAGGGAATCAGTGCGGCGAGGGGCTTTGGTAGAGGAAGAAAGGGCTGTTTTTGTGAATATCTTATATATTGTAATGGTTCATTCGCCTCAAAATATTCGCTTAGAAGCAATCAGTTTCACTTTTTCCGTCCCACAAATCTACAATGAAGCTGCGGACGAAGATCATTCCAGTACCATTCTGATTGGTTGCCTATATCCTTAAAACCCTAAATATCTTTCATCTTATTTAAGTCGTCTTTGCTTTCATACTTTAAAACCTCTTGCTTATGCTTCTAGTTTAAGATTAGCTCTCTATATTCCAATATTGCGGAAAATTTTATTATCTGCTGTGATGATACTGTTTTTTTGTTTGTTTATGGCCAGTGCTAGGAAGTAACTCAAATAGAAAATATACTTTTGTCGTGTATATACGTGTAAGTGTTTTCCCCATCCCTGTATGTGTATCATGGGGTGTTCTAAACATTTCATATGGACAATGTTTTACAAATCATGTCTAAATAAACTTTCAGTTTGTATTGATTAATACCTTTTGGACTTTTTTCTGCTGTGTGGACCACTCCTAGCCTATTGAAGGTCTACTACACTGACTTACACTCATATCTTCTTGAACTCTGTAAGTACTGTATACTGAGAAAAAAATAATAATAATAAAACAAATTAAAGATGGATAAAGGAAGTTGTGTACTGTAATGTGTGGGCGTATTATCATATTTATTATATATAATATTATTACATTTATAGGGAACTTATTTTTTGATCCATTGGAAGCAAAGCCCGGACCTTATTGATGTGAGGTGAGAGTACTAATGATTTTTACAGATGCCAAGCAAAATTGGGTTAATCTGCCAACACATTACCCTCTACTGAACTGGGTTTATTTAGGTATGTCTAATCCATCAATCCAAATGAGTCAATTATTCCTGAAGGGCAATTTAAGAGCACTGAGCAGTTAAATACAAGACAGATTAAGCAAAACTCCAGTGCAGCATACAATATATACAATATGGTCTTGTCAGAAGATCCTGTGCCGGGTGTACACCTAAAGCAAGTGTGGTGCGGTTCAGCATTCAAATCAATACAAAGAGCGTGATTGCGCAGAATATGCAAGGAGTCTATTTTTCCTGGATCCGGTGGCGGTTTCGTGGGCAATTTTCAGATAATTAGACTAATAAATCTGAGTTTTATTGTGTGTACCCACATGAACTTGTGCTACACTGGTCAGATGCCCACCGCTGTACACAATATACACCTGTACACCAGTGTGAAGTAACCTGCTCGCCCTGTACTAAGTGTATTGAGTGTAAACCTGGAATCATTAAATATTGTGTGAAAAATGTGTGTCACTCTGAAGCCTTTGTTAGGGTACCACACGACAAATGTGGTTGTCTTTACCTGGTGTATTTCAACAAGTGTGGGAAACAATAGAAGTTTGACTTTGCTGGTACAGTCTTTTTTGTCTGGAGAGGATCATAGCATTACTTAGGATGCAGTTTCAGCTTCCAATACCTCACCTCAAAAGCCTAAAAGATAAAACAAAGGGAACCCCCCGGCTGCATGTCTTCAGCAAAGAAAGACAGACAGTATAATCATATTTCCTTCGAATTACTGAAAAGTGTATTCTAAGCTGTCATATGCACATTAAACAGCAAAGTTCACCCGAGATGTTGTTTTGTTACTTTTAATGGCAGTTGGTAGCCAACTGAAAAGGTGCATTTACCGCCACCTTTCTTTCTCGCTCTCTCTCTCTCCTTTCTCTCTTTCTCTCTCTCCTTTGTGTTTACGGTATAGCATAAAACACATACTTTGAAGACATACAACTACAGTAGGTGGCGGTAAATGCACCTTTCGGCTGCCAACCGCCATTAAAAGTAACAGAAGAAGAAGAACTGTGGTCATCAGACTCATCACTGTGACCACAGTCTCTCCACGCCCCAGGAGCCACAGAAGTCTGAAGAATAAAGTCTGAAGAATAAAGTCTGAAGAATAAAGTCTGAAGAATAAAGTGCGCTCTCCACGCCCCAGGAGCCACTGAAGTCTGAAGAATAAAGTCTGAAGAATAAAGTCTAGAGAATAAAGTGTAGAGAATAAAGTCGAAGAAGAATGGCGCTAATGTAACACAATGGATACCAACCGGCAAAAAACACCACCCAAGAGAAAAGAAGTTGGCTGCCCACCACCACTAAAAATAACATCAACAACAGCAGCATCAACAACAACAGCATCAACAACAACAGCATCAACAACATCAACAACATCAACGACATCAACAACATCATCAACAAAATCATCAACAACAACATCAACAACAACAACAACAACAACAACATCGACAACATCAACAATGACAACATCAACAACGACAACATCAACATCAACGACAACATCAACGACAGCATCAACATCGACAACAACAATGACAACATCAACATTTACAACAACAACATCAACAACAACAACAACAACAACATCAACAACATGCATTTACCGCCACCTACTTTAGTTATTCGTCTAAAGCGGCCTGCGAATCCAATCCAGCGTTTTTGTGGCGCGAATCCTGCGTTTTGAGCGGCGGACGTGGCGCAATGGGGGCGTTTGAGCGGCGCCCGCGTGGCCAGAGCGGCCATAGCAGCCATAGCGACCATAGCAGAAAAGTTGGACAAAGCTGTACTTTTTTGCGGTAGACGAGGCAACCAATCAGAGATTACGCTCCAGTGACGTACCTACGCACTACCCGGAAGAAGGACCAAAGCAAACCCCGCACCAATAAAAAAGATCAGCCAGACGCAGCTCTTGGAGCAAATAATGATATTCACTAAACTCTGCTCCCCTCTGAAGCATGTGTGGGACCCAGACAAGCCGCCGAGCCGATCACCTCCGTTTTTGGACTTTGTAAAGTAAATACACCAAAGCCATTTTTTTTAACCTGAACTGCCATAGCACACAATTCCTCGACTGCACCTGTGCCGCCTTGGCCACGTGTCCGCTGCGGAGAGTTTATTTTTTGGCCGCGCGTTCTAGGCGGCCAGGCCTTCAACACACCTGTTGTTCTACCTGTCGAAGCAGAAGGTTTTGTTCAGAGTTTGACGACTTTTACCCTTAAAGACGTGGGATCTATAGGGTGGTTCAAACAACACGAGTACATAGAGAAACTGAACATGCAGGCCATTTTAGGTGCTACTGCAAAGCACGATGAATTTGTGAAAGAGCTTCTGGTGTCCCACGGAAAGATATCTGTCCTTGTCCTCGAGATTATTCTGGTTGAAGTCTGGAAACAAAGTCTTCCCTATTATATGCCAACTTCAAGAATTTAAGACCCAAAACACGTTTCATCTTTGCATAGTGATCCACCACGAGGCCACCATAATAAACCTACTTGAAACAATGACGTTCCATGAGGACTCATGGCAGCTGATGACTCTGTTTTGGACCTGGTGGATTACTGCCATCATAAACGCATTCTTCTGGTAGGTGAAATGACCAGGGAGAAGGATGCAATGCACCGGGCACTCACCAATGTCGATGCAATTGGTGTTTCTTCTATAGAGGAGCTGCAAAACCAAAATACTGCTCTTGAGTTTGAGATTTCACTAAAGGCCCTCAGTCCTGTATCATATCAGCGGTCACACAGAAAGTATTAGTGTTATGAAACTGCTTGCTCTGTACCCACAACATCCCCTGTGTTTTGGTTCAACTAATCAACTTCTGTCCTTGGAACCGTTGTAAAGCAGAACAGGTTGAAAAGTACATCACTGGCAAATGGCAGAAGATTCCCACAGAGGATCGGTTAAAGATGTCTAAACTTGATGGACAGGCCTGGATTGCCTTGTACAATATGAGTTTAACAACTACAAGAACCAGCTCCTGAAGCTGAGGAGTTTCCTGACTGAAGTTCTGATTGACCAGCTGCCAGTCCTTGTGCATCTGCAGCGGTTTCTGGCTCATCTCGCTGTCACTTACCCAGCCCCTCCGAAAAGGGGACTTATACTGGAGCAGATACCGGTCATGTGGAACCATATTGTGACTAAAAACAAGGGTAAAAACAAAGCAATTCAAGTAAAAGAGACCTTCAGTCCTTCTGACACTGAACTGAGGAAACAGGCGCAGAGGCTGGCTCAGACGTACAACCTGGAGATGCTGGAGAGTTTACTGCCTGAGAGAAGCAACAAAAAGATGCTCCATGTGTCAGGGAGAGAGGTACTGCAACAGGGAATGTCAACGAAGCACTGGCCTGATCTGCCAGTTGATTGCTGAGAGCGCATCGAAAATTCAAAAGGAAGAGCCTAAAGGATGGGTCAAATGAGAGCTCTTTAAATCTTAATTGTCTGTAGGACATAATGAATGTTGGTTGGACATAAAATAATAATAATAATCGTCAGCAGATTGAGGAGAAAAGAAAGCAACTGGACATAGAAGATGCTACGTACAAGAAGGAGAAGAGGAAGGAGTCCATAGAAATGACTGGGACTCAGCACGCTGTTAGACTTTTCATTGCAATTTTGGGGTAACTTACTGGCAACAAATCTGTTACAATTACTGTAAATAGCCATTGCGATGAGTAACCGTAAGCAGTCATTGCGGTAACATACTGGTGATTAGTTGCCAGTAAGTTACCGCAGTTAACTGTTTATGGTAGATTTACCGTATGTGCCATTGTAAAAAGGGCAAAATGGGCTTACCACATATTTATAACTGCGGTAAGGCCATTTTAGTTATCACAATTTATAAATTAAATATTATTAGGCTTTTTCAGTGTTACAGTTGTTTAAAATAAGAATAAAAAACTCAAGCATCAGATGGTGTTAACTGTAATTTTTTTTAATTGATATGCATATTTTTTATAGATTTAAAATAACCAGTATTTACTGACACCTTACTAGACCCTCATATTATTGTGAATGAGCAGGAGATTAAACCTGCAATGCCAGAGAGAAAATATCTGATGACTTTTTGTGACTTTGTATGATCTCTTCTGCTCTGGGCTCACACAGAGAGGAGAGAACTATCCTGAAACACATCATTACTCAAAATGAGTTGGCTTCAGTCCAAAAGGAGCAGGTTAGCTTTGAGCTAGTAGCCAGCTACCAGCCCCTCTGCCCCTAAATCTCTTTCACTCAGTGGCCCCGGGACGCACTTTAGCGCTCACCTCGCCTTTGTCCTCATTTGATTTGATAATTAAATCTAAAAATGTATAAAACCAGGTTAGAGACAGAAAACCAATTAGCTCCAGTCGTGCTGTTAGCAAGCTATTTCAGAATCAGAAGGGGTTTATTGCCATTGTCAATGAACAAAATTCACAAACATAGGAACTTGTCTCGGTCGGGGTAAGGTGGCCAACATATAAAACACTGATACAAGTAATAAAAACGACATATATTCAATCCAAAGGGCATGCATTAAGAAACAATTTAAAATTACTATATAGTATAAAATAAAAATAAAAATAGGCATTACTATGTACACAAGAATTACAGTTAAATTTACAGCTGTGAGTGCAGAAAGTGACGTAGTGCAGTGAGTGACTGAATAGTTGCAGTTAAAGTGTTTAGCGGTGTTCATGAGTCAACAGCAGAGGGAAAGAAACGATTCTCTGTGGCGGGAGGTTCTGGTCTGGATGGACCGTAGCCTCCTGCCTGAGGGGAGTGGTTCAAATAGTCCATGTCCAGGGTGAGAGGGGTCAGCTGTGATCCGACCTGCTCGTCCCAGAGCCCTGGAGACGTACAGGTCCTGCAGAGATGGAAGTCTGCAGCCGATCACCTTCTCAGCAGAACGGACAATGCGCTGTATGTCTCTGTTTGCCCCTGGCTGTGGCTCCAGCGTACCACACGTGATGGAGGAGGTGAGGATGGACTCAATGATGGCCATGTAAAACTGCACCATCATCTGCACTGGCAGCTTGGCTTTCCTCAGCTGCTGCAGGAAGTACATCCTCTGCTGGGCCTTCTTGATGAGGGAGCTGATGGAGGGCTCCCACTTGAGGTCCTGGGTGATGGTGGTGCCGAGGAAGGAAGCGGAAGGAGTCCACGGTGGTGATGGGAGAGTCTGTGACTTTCCTGAAGTCCACGATCATCTCCACTGTCTTCTAGGCGTTGAACTCCAGGTTATTACCGCTGCACCAGGACACCAGCCGGTCCACCTTCCTCCTGCAGACTCATCCCCGTCCGAGATGAGCCTGATGAGGGTGGTGTCGTCCGCAAACTTGATCAATTTTTACGGAGTCGTGGCTGGGCAGGTGCAGCAGTTTGTGTACAGGGGAGAAGAGCAGAGTAGAAAGTATACAGCCCTGAGGAGCTCCGGTGCTGATAGTTCGAGTGTCTGAGACATTCTTCCCCAGCCGCACGCACTGCCGATCCCTCCAATCCGTCAGGAAGTCAGTGATCCACCTGCAGGTGGAGTCAGGCACGTTGAGCTGGGAGAGCTTGTCCTGGAGCAGAGAAGGGAGGATGGTGTTGAACGCAGAACTGAAGTCCACAAATAGGATCCTGGTGTAGGTTCCTGGAGAGTCCAGGTGTTGCAGGATGAAGTGGAGTGCCAGGTTGATAACCTGTTGGCTCTGTGGGTGAACTGCAGGGGGTCCAGCAGGAAGGAGGTGAAGGACTTGAGGTGTGGCAAGACCAGGCGGTCCAATTTCTAACGTGCTAATGTTATCACGCTTATGCTAATGTGCCATTTTTCAAATTAAAATTTTTCCCAGTATGACTGACCTCCTGTGAGCCCTGCCCTTATGTGTGACGTGGTGTGTGACAGCGAATGGGGGAGGGGGCCGAGCCAGCGGAGAACGCCGTGGACGCGCTAGCATAGTTATTATCCCTCTTGGGAGGCGAAAGCGCTAACCGCTTCTGCCACCGTGCACACTCAATTATTTCCAATGATCGTATTTTTAATAGACTTTTAACATTTCCTGTTTTGTATTATGCTTAAATTCATTGTTATATTTTTCTTAACACAAATGTTGCATGTTTGTTAATAAAATGCTCCCCACGAGACAGCACTTTGATTCAGGGTCTCTCTGCCCTGTGACAAAGTGGCATTGCTGGACAGATCGTCTTTTTGGGTTGAGCCTTTATTGGATAGACATGTCAACAGATGAAATGCAGGCAGGGGGACAGCCAATAATGATGCAGTTTTTCATGGGTGGACCTTGGGTGTTTAAATTTAGTGGGACTTTATCAGATACTAAGTCTGGAGAATGGCGCTCCCAAATAGAGTGCTGCTGATTAATGATGAAAAAGCATTGTTGCTTATTATTTTTTTAATTTTTTGACATTATTGTTTGACCCCAAACACAAGTTGAAGTTGTCTGACCTCTTTTTTGCAAATGTCCTCACTGTCCACAATGACCAATCAATCATCGCAAATCTACAAACGCAATGTTAAGATGGTTAGCTATTTTTGCTCAAGGACACAACAACAGTTTTTCGGGACTGAACTGCAAACCACCCGATTAAAAGAAAACTACGTTGCCACCAGAGCCATCACTACCTCTTGTCAAGTAACATAGCCTTTGTAGATTTGCATTGGACATGGTAAAAATGCTTAATGTTTTGATGATTTGATGATTTTTTTAATTCGACCAGAGGAGTGCAAACCAGAATGAAGATGTCTTGTCTTAATAATTGTACCTTAGTTCAAATCTATTCTTTTAGTTATTTTCTTTCTTTATAGGTGCTGTTCTGAAAGCCCTACTGAGGTGCAGCCTTAGCTCTTTTAAATAGTATCCTACATGTAAGTTAAAATTGTTAACCATAAACTTAGTGAAGTTACTGTGCAAAATAAAAATTGTCCTTTTACTGCCAAACAAGGAATGTCCGAGGAGAACCCAGACCCTAGTGAGACTGGAGATCATAAAAGACACACAATATGCTAAAGACGTTTCTTGTTCTTGGCAATCATTGGATGCACGAAGAGAACAGCACTGCCTTTTGTTTGTGTAGAAAGCTCTAGTTGGCATTTTGCCTGATTATTTATTTATTTATTTATTTTTATTGTACCTCAGTTCAGGTATTCACAGTTTGAGGTCTCAGGACATTTTTATCTTACAATCCCATCGTTTTAACACAGAGACAGGATAAAAGGCTTTCAGCAACGTTGCTCCCTCCCTGTGGAACAAAACACTTTTTAAATTAAATCATTTTATGCCCTTTAATGATTTTAAAGAACTGGTCAAGGACCGCCCGCAGTGCCGGTGCACTTGTTTTATATGATTTGATCTCATATTGCATGTGTAAGTGTGTTTTTATGTATTGGTTAATTTTATTGAATGTTTTATTTGTGTTTTAGTATCCTGTCTTTGTTTGTTGTTTATTTTGTGTTGTGTTTTAACAAGGTCCCCATGAAAAAGAGTACTTTTCTCATTGGGTTTCCCTGTATAAATTAATAAAATGAATGAATGAATAATTTAAGCACTAAAATGACCCCATTACATCTAGGCCTGGCATGATTTCATTATATTAAGCGATTGCTCAATATAATTAAAGGTGGACGAGGATGTTTTGAAGCTCAGTAATTATCATGTGTACATTTTCTATGCACTAGTGGGGAGTCTTTAGTTATCATTTTGTCATATGAATAGATTTGAGGCGTAGACTGACTGATTATAGCTATTAACTAAGTATTAAAGCATTTCATTCATCTGTGTTTTTGTTGCAGCTCATTACAATGACGTTGCAAATAAAAGGGTTCTTTAGGGTTGGTACAGTTCCATTTGTAGCAGGATAACACATAACACTTTTAATGCTTCCTTATTGTTTTTGCACAGAACTTCCATTGGACCCTCAGGAAGAGCATAAGTCCTGAAGCACCACCTCCATCCCCCCATGTTCATCTACTGATCCACCTGTTTGTGCTAGGGTTGTACTCAGTATATGTATATCGGTATATTTTGTGGCGACTTCTTGGAAATACGTGCATCGATGCGGAGATGTGTGTCGTGATACTTTTAAACAACATAAAGTAATTCTAAATTGCAGCGTTAGACACTTTTTAACCTACAGACTGCTGCATTAAGGCTGAATCTGATGAGCTGAAAATATGACTTAAATGTAGGACAGTTGTCTTCTGATATTAAGGACATTATGAGCACAATATTCCAGTACATTTTGTTGTATCAAGTTCCGAGTATCGTATGGTGAACCCTGTATCAGGATAAGTATTTTATATGACATACTAGGCAATACCCAGCCCTAGTTTCTGCATGAAAGAACTTAACTACCCAAAATACGTAAGATACAAGAAGTGCACACGTTTATACATTCATTGCTTTGAAATGACAGATAGTTCTATTTTTTTTTGTAATTTTTGTCTTTTTTTAAGACTAGACCTGAACGCCACCAGTCCTGAAACATCTGTCAACTTGTTTTGTGGACATACTTGTTTGGCCGAAACAACAACATTGTGTTGTATAGTGTCCATTGTTTGCTTCATCGCTGTGTGTGTCTTTCCTTAACTCCTCTTTCAAACCATCTTTTCTCCCTGCTCAGAATCTCCACCTCACTGTCTTCAATAGAGTGGTTTGTGGCTTTGAGATGAAGATACACGGCGCTCTGGGGTCCTGAACTCGCGTGTCTTCTGCGTTCATAAAGCGCCTTGTGAAGTGGCTGTTTAGTCTCCTCTATGTACCCCTATGGTTTAAAAGAGGAGTTAAGGAGGCTATCTTTGTTAAAAAAAGAGAATCCTTCCTTAAACCTTCCAGTTGTTTATAATGGTCTGCTGAAACCCTGGAGACGCCTGAGGCATTCTCAATGCTCAACGGGCACTCAAGGTGAGGCAGCCAAATGCCAGGGAACAATAGAACAATAGGCCCATCCCAGTTAAGTTTCAATGGGCCATTAGCAGGAGGTCCCGCCCTGTGGGCAGGGCTCTCACAGAGGAGGATAAAAACAGGAGTTCTCAGACTTGTTTCACTGATTGAGAATGACTCTTGGATGAGAGTTAGCTTTCTGTTTCTATGAAATCACTCTTGCTATGTGCCACCTCCAGAAAGTTAATACTGTTGCTTTAGCTTCTGTCCTTTGCCCTGCACAAGCTGCACTCCTCAATTTGTTCATTTGTTTGATTTGTTTCTATTCTAGTTTTTCTTTTTAATAATTCACCCCACAGAAGGACAAAGTAGTAGATGCTCTATTTCACCAGTGCTTAACACATTTTCTCGACCAATTAACAAGGACCAATTAGACCAATTAGATAAAATGACTTTATGATAGACTTCAGGTGATCCTCCAATACCAATGCAATGAGGGAACTGAAGATATCCGACCAAAATGTCCTCTTTTGCTTTAATCAACCCTCGTCTTTTCAAAGTAGCTCAGGAGTGTGCGCGATTATTCCACCTCTGACAATTCTCATAGTGAAGGAGCTCCAACCGGCCCCAGCTGTGGTAATGGGAAAATGACTTGGTAGGAGCGCGAAGAATGATTCTGAACTTTCCAAATCTCCTTAATTTGGGAAACTTCCAGCCGTTCCTCCCATCAGGACATGTTCATTAAATTGGATTACAACTTCCTTTTAAGGATCCCCGGTGTAAAAATGAATCATTTTGTGCCTTTTACAAGTGTTGAAAAGTTGAAGATATTTTCTGATCATACTTTAAAAGACTGTAATAAAAAAGAGTTAGTTCCCTGGAGAAAAAGTGAGTGTTCGAAATATTTTTTTCACATATTTGCAACAAATATTTCAAATGATAACTCAAACGTACTATTTTGCCAGCCCCTCAGTTAGAGTAACAGTGGCACAGTGAGATAAGCGACGGCCCACAAACTGTAGGGTTGCCATTTTACCTCGTGGCAAGACTCACCACCTATATTTGAGGAAGGGCATCTGGCGTTCAAATCTGCGAATCATACATGGTTTAAGAGACCATGTATGATTTGACTAGCAATAATTTTCATATATTTTTTGTCATGTGGTATAAAGTGGGGAGCGGAAATACACACAAATTAAAGTTGCACAGTGAAACTTTTCTGCTGGTGAGTACGCCTCCATGGAGATGTTATGGCTTTGTCTATGTTCAACTGTATTGTATTGTACTGTATCTATTTTTTTATTTTATTATTACAGTGTATTTATATCGCACTTCAAGTCAAGGACACAATGACATTTCCTCTAGCGCCACAGTGTGGCACCTGGTGCTATAGCGGTCTTCCATCCAAGTCTTAACCTGGCCTTGTACTGCTTGGCTTCTGAGAGCTGACTGGATCAAACTTTGGCAAGCAGATACGGCCATTTTGTTGCTCAAATGTTCCTTAAAAACAAGGTTTTTGTGGCAGCACGATAACAGAGGGTCTTTCTGTGCAGTTTCTCCCTGTGTGGGTGGGTTTTCCCTGAGCACTCTGTTTTCCTCCATCAACATAAAACATGCAGAATTGGCTAGCAGCTAACCTTAGCTAAGGTAAACCTGCCCGAGCGCCGCCCGAGCGCCTCACCGCTGAAGCAGTATTGGTTGAAGGATGGGTCAAATGCAGAAACAAATTCCTCATGAGGGATTAATTAAATACACCTTAAATAAAAAATGTGTTATTTTGGATCTGACCTGTAACTTGGCCTGGTTGTCTCCATGGAGTAAAGCAGGTGGGTTAGATAAACAATGCAGCTTAATGCAGCTTATATGATCGTGTTTGTACTACATTTTCTTGGATTCACGGTTGTTGAGTTCAATAGTGTTACAACAAAACTGAAAGTAAAACTCAAGACAGAACAGCGTCCGGATGTGTGTATCCTTCAGCCGCCCGACAATGGGGAGACAGTAATTATGTTGTGAGCTCCTTCTTCTCCGGATCAGTGCCTGCTGAATCAAAGTCCCAGGTGTCATTCTGTCGCACACCCAGGCATACCTCACACTGCTCTTCTCATCTGGTACTACCTTCGTTTCTCTGATCCTTTTCACCCATTTTATTTTTATCTCGGCATTTGCACTGACAAACATCTCCCTCTCAGGCAGTTTTACAGCCATTCTGGGAGGATTCCTCTGAATGTTTTTCCAACACGGATCGGAAAACAAGGTTGAAACATAAAAGATGACAACAACTTTGGTTTGGCATCATTCAAACTGCAATATGTCTTCTCGCTGATGTGTCAGTCAAAGTAACAGCCACAGGTTTTATAGGGGGGAACGTGATCTTTTGAAGGAACATATATTCATGATAGCAGTTTAGCATTAACAAGAAAAGCAACATAAAAATAACCATGCCTATGGATGCCTGCGTGCCAACAAGGCGACACAACAAACTGCAAAATGAAACACTGTTCAAGAGCTTTCTCTATTGTTCAAGCGGTATAAAGAGCAGCTGAATGCTTTTTCCAGGAAATAATGCGTCCTTCTGATTTCGTCATCAGGCACTTGTATGTTGGTACCTGATTTTTCGAACCGTGAAAGGAGGAAGTAGGTATTTACAACTGTCTAACTAGTTCCTCGCTCTCACAAATCCTCTCACAAATCCTTTTTTCACAAATTGGCACATTGTTCAAGCAAGAATGTTTGGGCACATGCACAGCTTTAGAGTTGTCTTTTCAGAAGGAAAGGAGAGAAACGGTGCGTTTAGTTTATAACTTTGTTTTAAAAAGTAAAAACGTTATACGTCCCCATAAGAAAATTGTCCTTTGCATTTGATCCCACACTTCACTACTATTTTTTGTTTTAATTGTTATTTTTCTCTTTGAGATGATCTGTTTGATGTTATCTGTGCTCTGTCCTCGTTATAAATAAATGAATAAATATTGGGTCAATCTGTCAACTGTGGGGATGCTTTGCCATGCTCATCTGCATTCGGTGTTACCACGCCATCTACTGTTATGTGAACAGAAATGCTCAGAACGAGTGTGGCGTTGACTTTTGACCTTAAAAACACAAGACGTCCCGATTTCTACTTTTGATGTCAACAAACAGGATAGAGTTGTAAAACAAGCGTTTTCTGAGGCTCAAAGTGAAGTGTAAGTGACTCTAAATCCAACTCCAGGTATGTTTTGGTTAAAAGCTCCAAAAAAGGTTTTCTGCAGTAAAAATAATTAAAAACATTTTGACACTTCAATTATTATTAAATGAAAATATGCTATAACATAACTGCAATAATTTGACTATAGGATTTCAACCCTTTCATAAGTAAAGTGTTCTGTGAATCCTTTTTTTTTACCTCACACACCACTCCGTTGTCCTCCTGCTGGTTGAAACCCACTCCCTCACCTCTGCCCCCTCCTGGATGTATCTCCCCTCTCATCATCGATGCCACATGCGTCTTCCCTTCCCTCTCGCAGCGATGAGGCCGCCTCTTCCGCCATGATGAGACGGACAGAAAGTGATTTAAGTGGACTCTCATGTGCTGGGGGAAAACTGACCTCAATCAAAACTATTCTAGCAAGAGGACATCGCTCCCTCTTTTCCCCTCCTGAACCTTCTCACTCCATCTCCTCTCCTCCGTGTGTGGTGTTGTACGGTGCTTTATTCTACCTGACCTGCTGCGCCAAGGCGTTGGTCGTTCTCATCTCTCACTGCGACACTCCGAGCTTCATTTCTCGTCCCCTTCCATCCACTAGACGATGATTACTCTCCATTTGTCATCATTGTTCTGTGATGGTAATCCGTCCGTCTGGGTGAGTCGCGGGCTCCATAACGTATGTGCAGGAGTGGAGCATTTAGCAAAGTCTACTTTAAAGTTGGTCTGGAAGTGGAGGGGAGGTATGGGGGTCAGTGGTTTGAGCGCTTCGTTCATAAATTCAAAGGTTGGTAGCTCGGCCAGTTCAGACACTTCTGGTTATGGGGGGATTAAACGGACAAACCCACGGTCCATTCTACAGTTCAACAATTCATTGACTTCTTGACCATAAGTATGAATTATGTCTGGATTCTGAAATTGCCATTATTCAATTATAATGTAAAAAAAAAATCAACCATTTTTTTTCATTAATAATACATTTATTCGGAAATATTCTCGATCTAGAAGCCTTCAGTCACCACATGTGAACATTTATTTGGTTGATAATGCCATTTAAAATGTAATAAATTAGCCTACAGTAGAAATGGTCGTTTCTACTCGACTAATCAAAAAAATAATTTAGTAAACTAAAAAAAATAATGTTGTTTACTGCCCAGTCCATGCCAAAACAACACAAACATGGCGGCATATGAAAGTATATAAAATTGAAAACTAAAATGACCAAAAACAATCACACAAAGGACTTCATCCACCTTCCTTCATCCCCCTTCGTCCACCTTCGTCCACCTTCCTTCATCCACTTTCATCCACCTTCCTTCATCCACCTTCATCCACCTTCGTCCACCTTCGTCCACCTTCGTCCACCTTCGTCCACCTTCCCACACAATGTCTATGTGAATGCAAATTGGCAGCCACACTTCTGACAGTCTACCCCAGGGCAGCTGAGTTTGCAGAGAACATGGAGAACATTCACACTGCTGGTGAATGGGAGAATAATGATCGCAAATGTAAGAAAAATGGGTGCAAAATTGCAGATATTTGGTGCATATAAATCTGAAACATGGACAGAGCCAGGTTTAAATTTCTTGGTTCATTTTGTTACTATATTAGATACAAATATTCGAGTAAACTACTGACAATTGGCGTAAAAAAAAAAAAAGCTAATTGCATCTCATTTTTTGGCATTAAAACTTGAATAAATCAGGCTTATAATTAGACATCATCAAATCTTTCAGTATGATTTGTCGAACTTTTGTGTAGGTTCTACTTTAAGGGCTGATCTTTACATCTCTGTGGGAGAAAAAAGCATTTTGAAGACGACATTTGGGAATTTATAATGTCCCATTTAAATTTAGAGACGCAAGCTGATGAAATGAAAGTGTAAAACATCTTTAGATCGGTTGTTTTTGTATCACATCGCAACTGAACAATTACATGCAACACACACACACACACACACACACACACACACACACACACACACTGGACACTTCAATATCATGAGCTCATTCAAAAAAATTTAAGTTTAATCAACACCCTACACAACACCCCTCTTCATACATACCTTCTTCAACACTGAAACTTCGTCACCCAGAACAATATTAAACACAGTTACTACAATACACATCCACATTGTACTGTGTTTTGTTTGAGGCTTGGTTTTGTTCTATTCTTACTTTAATCAAATCAGAATTGTCGAATACTCGAATACTTCCATCTGATTCAACGAGAAAAAAAGAAAAAGAAAAAATTACCAATAGTGCCTCGCCTTAATAATGTACACAATTCTAAAAAAGGAAAATTGAAAAGACATTCATATAGACTTCCACACTATGTTTGTTGTAAATGGCCCAAAGTCACGCACACTGTTCCCCATTTGAAATCGTTGTAGTTTCTTTTTTTAGGCCACAATTTTCAACTTTTCACCACAGAGCGTACAAACATGCCAAGAACGTCCGCTCATCGGCTGTAATAGCACAGGCGCGGCTCGAGTCTCGTGTCCTTGCAGGCATCTCTGCTTTGCCCTGGATCGTTGCTGGGAATGCAAAATGAAAGGGTTTGGTTAAACTTATGCAGTCTCTGAAGGACGCACCAATCAATGTCAACAAGGTTACTCGGTTAATTTCATGCAAGCCAACAGCGCCATTGACCAACGGCACAATCAGCTCCAGTACCACAGCCCTGCAGTGGGAGAGGCCCTGAGACGACGAGAGCGGCTTTAAAACCAGGATTCAAAGATACACACAAATAAACACGTCAGTATTACTAGAGGACACTTTTGAATGAAGGTTAAACATAATCAAACTCTACATAAACATAAAAAAGGGCATGTAAATGTCATGTTTAATGTAACTTTTCTGCACACCGTTTGTCTCCATTGAGGTATTACTGTATTGCTCATAAATATTAGGCAGAAATTAACAACGCAATTCTGGTTATTTTCGACACCACCGTCCCACTCAATTTCAGAACAATGTATTTGGCCCTCAAAACCCACGCTAGGGACACAATAGATGTCTACATTTGAAGAAGGCCATCAGAAAAAAATGGATGACACAAAAAGCACAGACGATTAAGGACTGGACCGACATCATAATCAACATACGCAATATGGCGGGAAAGAAAACCCGTTTGGACTCAATTTGAAAAAGGACAAATTTGAAGGACGTTGGACTAAATGGAACCTGTTAATATGCTTTAATCTTCTTTTCCTTGGTAGCAAACCCGTATTTTCACATTTTATTTTGTACTTGTTTTGTTTTTGTTGTTTTATGTTCTAAAAAAAATGATAAAGGAAACATTCTCTGGGGAGGCAGCGTTGAAATAATCGTTAGATAGACGCGTTTAATGGCAAACTGTGGAACATTCGAGGCAATACAATAATATACTGGGGAGACACGTTGGATTGCCTAGAATGGTTCACAGTTTGCCATTAAATGCGTCTGTCTACCGATTTATTTCAAAGCTGCCTCCCCGCGGATTGGTCTCATTTATAAAACTTTAAAAAGCGTTTATTTTTCTTATTTTTTTCTGAAAGTATAATCATTAATATTAGTGCCAAAAATTAAGAAAAAAGAGCCAGAATTTTCAAGGGTGGTTGTTACAAGACTGCTTTTCCCTTCAAAGGCAACAGGGGAGACAAACGCTTCAAATGCCCCAAAAATACATATGTAACCGTCACAGAGGCTTACCAAGACATTTATTAATGTTATTTAGTTCTCTTTAAGTGAGCCTCGCTCCTCTTTTAGCTCGGTTCACCTCTAGCTCATATCTGAAACATGCAAAGAGCAGAGTTTTGGCACAGAACCACATGTTTTCAAGTTAAGTTTCTTCTTTATAGATCGCAATGTGGAGAGTCATGTCTGTAACATTTTAGTGCGTACGCATGCTGAGACCCCTGAACTGCTTGCCTCCATGAAGATCGGGAAATGTAATGCCGTACTGTGGAATTTCTCAGGCACATTCCCCTCTTAAACCAATGTTTTGGAGGCACTGTCACGCATCAAAAGTTAGCAGAGTTGGCTTGGCTCTTTGCCTTTGTGCTAAAATGAACAGCAGAGCGTTGGCACTGAAATGACTCATGTGCGTGTCATTCATGTGGGGAGTGAAGTGTCAGATGTGGTGGTGAGATGTTTTAAAAAATACTGACATTTAAATGATCTCTCAGTGTAATCGTTTGGTAATATTAGCAGTTGAAAGTACACAGCTACACAATTTATTTGAATGAAGTTAGTAAATCTCAGTGTAGTTTTGAAGCAACATACCGTCACTCCAAGCCTTTTTAAAAGTCTTGTGGACGTTCAATCTCAAAATTCTTTGCTCTCCGCTCTCTCTGACTGGTTCTGGTCCTGGTTGATTAATCGGCAAACTCCAAATGGATCTCACGCTGATGATAGAAAAGATGCGTGTGATGTTATAGATTTGCTAGATGACTTTAAAAGCAGAACTAAGTAATGTTGGCGATAGAGCTCCCCCTGCAGCTCCCTTGTGAAAAAAACATGATCAGAAAAGCTTTCTTTTTTAATCACATACAAATACATACGAGACATTTAACGTTGCCAAATATGAAAAAAAGGGCCAGGGTTTCTCAGGAGAGTTGTCTTCAGGTTGACGTCGGCGAATGTTGCAAGGCTGGTTTTCGGCCCACGGACAGCAGGGGGCGACGACAGGCGCTTCAAACGCCCCGAAAAATACACATTTAACCATCACAGGGACTTACAAAGACGTTCAGTGATGTGAAAATGTTACTCAGTTCTGCTTTAAAGGGGTCCAAAGAGGGCTCAGAACTACTTCAGTTGGTAGTTCCATTCCGGGACAGTTCACGGAAGAGTATCTAAATATGGATGATTAGATCTGGTTTGGTGGTCGGATAGATTGAACTGATTAATGATCTTATAAATCAGAACAAGTCGTTGATGTTTTTGCCGTTCTTCAAGAGTTTTCCATCTTAGACTTTGGAGCATACAGTAGATGCTGCGTTTGTGGATCATAGTCTGAGGCTACAAAACAGGCTGCTCTTCTCTAAACTCTTGAGTTGTCAAACATCTAGTTCTTGGTGAAAAGGAAAATGTTACTGCTGAAGAATATGTTTTTCATCCAATTTGTCTTCTGTTGAAACAATAACAGCAACAAAGCTATTGAAAATAGTCATCTGGACTCGGTTGCTTTGACAATACTTTACAGAGACGTTGGCTGCTGGCACTATCTCCACATCCGTTTGTGTCGAGACAAACATGGCGGTTTACAAGGAAAATGGAAAGAAAACAGAATTAACGAACGACTGAGAGTTCTGCAGAATCAACAAGAGAAGTGCTAAACTCGTAGAAATTTGAGATAAAAGTTGTTTGTTTTTGTTTTGTTTGACGCACTTAACTGTATGCTCTGAACAGATAGGACATATAGTATTTATAGTTCCATTTTAAATTGGTTCAGAGAGCGTTTCACAGCTCTAACATCTGGCTGAATGCCGTCCCTGCTCATCATCCCCCGTTCACTCTATACTACCCTGTCCAATAAGACCTACGGCCCACAAACAAACAAACTAGTGAAATGTACGTAACTCCTGAAACTTCAATAACTCTAACAGTTTGAGCATGCATGACCATTATGTTCTTATGGTCTGTATTCTTACGACACATACAAAGCCATGCATTTGTTCCAATTTAAAACAACTTAAATTCAGAAGCTTTATATTGACTGATTGCTATTATTATTTGCACTTATTTTGAAGTGCTCAAAGCCATGTCACATTTCGTCCTTTTCGAGCACATACAGTAATTCGCACATAGCTCCTGGCTCCTTTCTTTCTCGATTTCCATCTCGCTGGTGATTACACACGCTGGGTAAATTGCGGCATTATGCAGAGCTAGAATATTAAATTAGTTGGCCACCAGAGGCTTTGGCCGGGCTCAGCTGAACCGGAAGTGATGCAATCTCGCTAGCCCCATTTCCAGTGATATTTAAATCCTTTTTCGGCTGAATGGGTTGGCGCAGGCTTGTCTCCGGGTGCGTGCAGCCTGCCGGTTGGTGATCCGGTTTGTAAAGGATGTTTATGTTTGCGTGCGGTAATGGCGGAGGCGGGTGCCGTAGTGCCGTTTGATGTGATGTGTAAAGAAACGCGCGTGCGGCTGTTTTTAGTTCATAATCCACAATCTGCCAGAGATGTTCGCTTAAATGTTTGTGTTTAATGTTGGAGAACTGGAGTGGAATTGTGTGGATTTTCTGTTGAAGCCCTGGGCGGATGCAGTCTGCTTTCGGCATGCAAGGACCACACGACATAGTAAGAGATACATTCTGCAAACGGTCAAGGTCGGGAAGGAAACTCACAACACGGAGGCGGCAACAGCACTTGTGCAACGTCTTAAACCACGGCACCAACGATGAAACACATGGCCATACAATTTCAATATGTGTTTAGCCAAGACACACAAAAACAAAATAATAATATAAAATGTCAAAAAGTAGTCATCAGGACAAGGAGTTTGGAAGTGTCAAGAGGAAGTATAAGAATGAGCAGTTTCAGCTTCCATTTTGAGGACTTTTGCCCATTCAAAAGATATAATATAATGGTTTAAATTGTGAATAACTATGGTCAATTTTCATCACGCTGAAAGCCATGAATATGAATCAATCACTCGCGACGAACTGATTATTCAAATAATCACATACAAATTCAGTAATAATTTTTTTTTTAATCTGGGCAATCGCATACTCTAAATCATGCCGTGTGCCGAGAGAAGTGTTTTTAATCAGAATGAGCAGCAATTGCATCAAAATGACATATGACGGGAAGTGTGCGGATTTTGGTGTTTTTATCTGTAGACGTCCACTATTAAGAGCTTGATTCGGGTCACATCTATTCAAATCAATGATCAATTACTAGCTTTATGTGCTTTGTCTGCTATACAGTTAGAATCTATTACACCCGTGGATCATGATGTTATACTTTTACTTTTATAAATTGTAGTATTTGATCTACAATAACTTAATAAATAAATTAAGTCGCTTACTTATGGAGCTGCGGCACGTCAACCTTTGGAGATATTCAGCATCGTTTCTTTTTTTTCCATTCGTACCAAAATAATCCAAATCCAACATGTACTGCATGTCACTGTTTCAGGAAAATACATGTAAACCCTACGCGTTTAGTATGCAAAGTACTGTATGTAAGTATGTAAAAAAAAAAAAAGCATTTACATTCAGATTTCAGTATCATTTGTCAGTTTGCTTTGCATTTCACCCCAAAACAGTACATTTTTTTGCCCCATAAAACCTTGACATCTCTTCATGCCACTCTCCTGACTTCATATTGTGCGAGTAATGACAAAGATGATTGTGATTATGATTGCCACTGTTACGACGCGGCTGCCACCTGAAGCTCGCGGCAGCTGTCGACAGATGTATTTTAACGGCATTTATTAATTACACTCCTCTCCTGTAATGTCAAATGGCTGTGGAGCGCTCTCTGAAGATCGATAACTCGTTTGCCCTCATTATTTTGGGCTAATGTGACCAAAGTGTGTCATCTGCACCCCAGTCACAACTTTTCCCATCACGCGTTTGGTCTTTGAACGCGCCCCCCCGTAATCTCTCTGTCACTCTTGTCACCTGTGCGGGTAATTTATGCAAAAAATACGATCCCACTTGCTCCGAGGCCGCCCTCTATAGTGCCATTCATTTCAACATAACAAAGGGGACAAAAATAGAATGTGATTTTTTCAGTAATTTGGTGAGCCTGTGCGTTTCGTATTAGGCTAATATGTCAAATTCAATGGAGGGAGTAAAAAGGAAGCTAAATATTTATTTATTTATTTATTTTCAAGGTTGCACTGATAGACAAGGACAGAAGAAAGCGTCTGCTGTAGAGTGACGAGTGTTAAGAATAACAGAAGTTGGTCATTATCTTACACATCCTTCATTGTAAACTGCAAAGTTGATCTAAAACGGCTTGTTAATGGAATCAGGACCACCGCCTTCTTCTGCAGAGCTGATAAGCCCCGCCTCTTCATAGTGACATTTCACCGTAGCAAGCAGCACAGTGTCATTTGTATGTTAATAATACATATAAGTATTGCAAAGTGGCATTTTAGAGACAAACATGTGTCACCGGGGGCAAGAAATTCTGGATCGCTGAAAGCTTTTTATACTGGGCCCCCCACACCTTTTTGTTAGGCTGTCGGATTAAACCCATTTATTGACATTATTTTGTATTTTTTTGCAGCTCAGTACCCTCCAGTTCAACTATGCATATCCAGACAGTGGTAGACTATAATTTGAAATAATAATAATAAATATGTTGACATTATCTTTTTAATTAGTTCAATGTTGGATCAGGTTTGTCTTGGGGTCCCTTCCCCAAAAGTCTTTCTCTGCTCCGCCCCTGCAACAGCTCTAGATCTACTGCAGGAGCCTTCAGTTTGACTGTGCAGAGGAAACACTGCAGGAGCACAAACTCCTGTGGGAAAACGTCGGATCCTCTGTTTTATGTTGCTTTGATGGTGATTGCTTGTGCTTTAGAACACAGAGGTGATGACTTCGTCTTTGTGCATTTCTGCGCTCTAATGTCGAGCCGCACATTTCTGTCGATGCGCGTCTAATTTCATTTGAGTGCACCGGGCGAAACACAGACTTGACTTCCATTTAGTTTCAGAATAATGACAAGGGCCCGCTCTATGACACAAAACACACTAAATGAACATATTTGTCCTGCTCTCTCTGTCAGTTCACCTTTAGTGCAGGTTTGGCAGCGGAGGAGCGGACCAAACCATGATGAGAGAGGGGTGATTGAAACATAGAAAGGAATATAACATCCAATAGGCCGTAGTGAATACAGAGGCCATGTGTTTTGTGAAATTGTATCTTAGTGAATATATCAGTTGTGTAAACAGTACGACAGAAATGTATATTATATGCACAAGACTCGATGGGTATTACTTCATCCCACCCTTTTTGAGCAAAGAAACTTAACATAAATAAACATAAATAACTTTATTTATTTAAATATATGAACACGATCCATATTAAATTGTTCGAAGTAAAGAAATCATCATCAGCTTTGATGTGGAAACACTGTTGTAACGAGATGAAAAGCTCATAAAAGTGGATTTGACATGCGTCCCCTTTATAAATAACAGTCATTTGGGAAAAATAATGCATTTAATTTGCCTTGAAAGTCACGATTGTGGAGACATTAGAGTTTAAAATGAACACTGAGAGTCTTCAGGCCGCATGACCTCTAGCTGCCCCCCACATGACTAACCTCAATCTCCAGGTCTCTAAGAGTAAACCAACAGTGGCCATGACAGCTGTGAAAGTCCGTGCACTGAATTGATTCAAAATGTCCATGTGCTCCATTTTACGTCCAAAGTAAATTAGTATAAATTCGCCACTCTTGTTTCATAAGACAAATGATCTAATGGTTATTTTTGTGATCGCAACAACGTGGCAAAGAGGGATATTTCAAGCTACAACTGATAATACAAATAAAGGTTCTTGTCATGTTTCAGTGTGTTAATCGTTCACGAAAAAACACAGACGTAGCTTGGTCATTTAAATTTCACAAACGTCTTGGTAAAACTAATCCTGTCTGAATAGGGTTTAAAGTAAGAAACTACAAAACTACTAGGCCTACACTATACACATTATTGTACATGTTGACATTGAAATATCTGTCTTCAGTTAGTTAATGGTTTAGTTGTCGTTTCTAATGTAAAGGAGAACCGGACCACTTGGACCACTGATGAATCTGATATTTGTTGAATTAGTTTGTATCTAGCACTCATTGTACTGCACCCACATGCTTGAGCGTCTCCAAAATACTAGCAGTGACTCTGTTTGATGTGGTCCGAGTGCTGCCCTCTGACTGTCCTTTCATCTGCTCGTCCATCGCAGACTGGATCACGTCCGTCACCGTGGCAACAAAGACTCACTGTTACAACCCCACTTCACATGGCAGTTATATTACCTGAAATAATACAAAATAAAGTGGATTTACTGTAAGTCTCACCTTGTAGAGACAAATCTATCGTCGGCGTAAGGCAAATTCTTGGACCTCCAAAGTCCACAGTCAGCGTTGCCAGGATTGGACATATTTTTAGGTGGAAAATATTGTCTGCGGGTCAGGCCAGAGCTATTTTCCTTATAACACGTGTTAATCTTAGACTAATCCAAAAGAAATCTTCATATTCAAGGCCATTCGCACTCTGTAGAGCTTCTTTTTGAGAGTTAGCAAGTCGAAAACCGGACTACCCACAAGACATCGAGAACATGCAAACTCCACGCTGCAGGGCCCCATCTGGCACAGGAATCAAACCTGAGACGTTATAGTTACTCAGCCACTCGTGCCACCATTATCCTGCCATTGGGGAAACCATTTGGCATGACTCAAAATTTCACACACAAACAAAACAGCGCCATCCGTTTTTCCCAAAACTAGCTGCACGGTTTGAAAACTTCGTGACGGTGTTTTAATCCTCAATTGTAGAAAGTCAACACTTGCTCTGGCTGTAAATACTCAACAGTTTGTCTTAACTTTTGGGAAACAACTTCTACCTCTTCTCTCTAATAGCCCTGCATGGGATGTTTAACTTTTCCCCTGAAATCTCTACGGCTTTTGTTTCTCAGAGTTAAAAACCAAGCGTATTTATCTTCCAATTGTCTCTCTACCTGGCATGAATCACCGTAAATAGAACTTTTTTTGGGGGGGGGGGAAGGCCAAACACTGGTGCACATACACACAAACACATTCCCCCGTTCGCCTCCCAAAGAGTTGCGATTGGAATGGAAATCAATTTGAGGTGCCAATGGCTAAATTGATATCATTACATTTACTGGCGGCTGAATAATGGATGACTGGATCATTATTTGGGAGGTAATATGAGCAGAGAAAGCACAGGTAGACAGTTTGCCGCAGGTGAGAGCTATAATTAGTGTGTGGTTGTGGGCACACCTGCACACGCGGCCATTATGCAGGTAGTCAAACACTCACAGGGAACTGTAATGGCAGTAAATGCACCAAAAACTGTGTCATCAGAAACGGCATGCTAGTTATTGTTTCGCTCTTATCGGGGGAATCATGGCTTTGTATTGGAAATGAGTCCATTCAGCTTGGTACAATATTGAGTTTTTAGTTCTACTTTTTGTTGTTATCCTACAATTAAAAGGAAATACTGAACGTCCAAAGATGAGTCAGTGGAATTGGTAGATTGAACATCTCTGTAACTGGTCCATTCAACTTTGAACAATACGAAAATGAACTGAAAATGTTATGTTCAGTCCTACTTTTTGTTGTTGTATTATAAATGAATTGGTAATTTCCTCCAATTCAAGGAAATAAGTCCAAAGGGGCTATGTGTGGAATTGGTAGATTGTCGCTGCTGCAATCCGTCCTCTGTCCCAGGCCTGAGGTGTATACTGTGCCAACGACCCAAAGTTCACAAGAGTCACATCGATGCCTTTTATTCAAAAACCTGTTAAGCTCAAAATTTTTCTTCATTTATTCCCTTTTCGTGCTCAACAGTTTGTGCTCCAAACCCAACAAATGCTCAATCTACTCTCTGTCCAGATCTCCCAACAGTAGCTTTACACCAATCTGATTTCCAGACCGTAAATCAGACAGCAGAGGCCAAAACTACACAATGTCTGCCTCACAAAGAAAACATTCTCCTAGCGACAATCTTACATTTGAATGGTTGGTACATAGACCTCTGTATGGAGTAAAGGTCCTTTAACTCTGTGGGGGCTTCTGTCCGTCCTCAGCGTCGTTCTGTCTGACATTTGGTCGGTCTCTGTTTGGTCTTGGAGTCTGTGAGCAGTGAATAGACAAATAAAGGCTTCGCCCATCTCGTTTTCTTGACTCTTTCCCAACAAATGTGATCTAAACACTGCTATAGGCGCATCTATGTTGGCCTATTTCTTCTCTTTTGGTGAATTCCTCAACTGACTGTGATCGCCATCTGGTGGTTAACAGAACACAGCCTTGACTTTAGAAACGGTTGGAAGTATAGACAGTAATTATGTTTGGAAAAATTTGCTTTTACATAGTCAAAATGTCCCTCCTCTTGCACACTTTGAAAATACACAGTTACACATGAAGTAAGAGAAAATGTAATTATGTTTGTTTATGATTTAATCGTATTTTTTTTTATCATCACAAGTTAAAAAAAAGTTGTCACGGGCCTCCCTCTGCATGCTGGATAAAAAAATAATTTTAAAAAATCAATACATTAATAAGCAATTGTTATTATGTTGTAGAAGAGAGCGTAGCATATCCAATCCATATTTTCGTATAGCATTTTATAAACAAGCGTGCGTAAAAAAGTCATTCAAACCAATGTTTTTTTAATAAACTTTTATTTTTACATTCTATTTTATGTTTTTCATTATACTTTACTGTAGAAAACAAAATAACATTTGTAAATTAAAGATTAAATGAATAATTACATGACAAAACCTCCAGCAAACGTCACTCTGCTGCTTTATCTCCATGATATCGAGAATGGCTGATCCACACTGTGATTTTTAGAGGTGACATCTATTATCAGCTCCTGTGAAAACACACAAAGCGCACATATCAGAGGCGGCCCACGTTGACCTATTGATTATTTGCCGTTATCTTTGTGACGATATGCAGTTGATATTTTAACATGAGCTGAGCACCGAGGACACACACAGACTGGGGCAGGGCGGGAAAATATGCAAAATATCGCTGAATATTGGCTGCGTTTTCAACATCGGACCGATACCGATATCTGGGGAAACAGATTATACAGAAAATAGAGACTCGTCATAATGTTCTCCTCTAGATCATTGTTGTTTTTTATTAATAAGCAAATACAATACTATATAGGTTAAACATCGATTATTCATAATATTACAATTATAATAATCTCTATCCATGATTATTTTTAAAACATCAGAAGTTCTAGTAATTATAATGATGTTGGATATTGGATCTGATATTGTGACTCAAATGTCATTATTGTCCCAGGCAATGGTGGAAGTACTCATTCTGTTACTTAAGTAAAAGTACACATACAGGGGCAAAAATGGTAAAAAGTAAAAGTATTCCACACAGATTTCAAGAACTGTTGATGCATTAAGTGTAGTGAGCCTGACAAAGAACTTTTGGTCAACAAAACCTTGGTCAAACCTTGGTCTGGATGCAATGGTGGAAAGTAACACAGTACAAAAGTAAAAGCACTGCACTTAAGTATTTTGTTAAGATATCTGTACGTCACAACATTTGAGATTAAGTATCTGTACTCTTTGTTCTACTTTGACTTCATGTCTCAGCTTTGACCAAACGAAAATATACATAAATAAAAATGACCGGGGAAATGTAGTTATTGATTTAGTCGCCTTTGTTGACTAAAAATCAGTACAATTCTTTATCCACATCACTACATTTGACTCTTAAATAAGCTTCAAATTCTGTGTGAAGTACTGTTACTCAAGTAGATTAAAGTACAGATACCTAAATCATTCACTTAAATACGGTGTCTATAACGACTCCATTACTGATCTCCAGGAAAAGTCACATTAGCAGCCGTTCGTTTGAGTCTTCAGTCTATTCAAATGGCTCTACCGCAGCTGCCGGGCCTTCCCTCGCAGTTGTTATCCTATCAGACAATACTTAAGAAGACGGATGATTGTCTGGAGGAGAAAAAAAACAACAAAGAAACCGAGTGCTTTTTCTACGTCTCCTCCGCAGCCTGCCGTAGTCCTTCATCTCTCATCTCTCAGCGCCGCGTGATCCATCGCTCCTCGGCCCGTTCGCGCTTCGCAGATGGAGCCGCGCACACGTACGCAAATTGGACTTTCCTCGTCGAAAATCTCAGCCGCCCTGGCAGATCCGGTCCATCTTCCTCTAATGGTGGTATATATATTTTTTTGCCAATGATTATTTGTGTAGATGCCCGAGCTTTGTATTTTGGCTGTTGCTGATGAGAATGTGTTATGTTGAGGAGAAAGAGGCAGATGCTTAAAGTTAGGAGTGGGTCCAGCTGGAGCAAGAAAATGTAGAGTTTGGACCACATTCATGAGCTGATTCAGAGTATTTACTATTTGATTTGAGTTACCATTTTCTGAAATATACATGCAGACCAGGGCTATTCAACATAAGGTCCGGGGGCCAAATCAGGCCCGCCAAGCAATTTACTCCGGCCCACAACCCATCTTCCAAATATTGAAAACATAAAATAAAAGTTTTTCTTCACTGGTTCAATTCTGGGTTAGGGCTAGATTAGACCCGGTTTGGTCTTTGGTTTAGTCCTTGTTTGATTCAGGATTAGTCCTGGTTCAGACCTGGTTGGTACTCGTCTAGTCCTAGTTTAATTCTTGCTCAGTTCAAGATTGTTTTATGTTATTTCTCACAAAAAACTAATCTAGCAGTTGTAATTGTATTGTATTACTAAATGTATTGAAATTGTGCGACCCAAAATGTTGTTAGTGTTGTGCACCCAAGGACCTTGACCCACTAAAAAGCTGGCCCTCGGGAAAATAAAGTTGAATAGCCCTGATGTAGACCAAAAAATACTGCACATAACTAAAACACATTTTTTAGACCTTTGGTAGAGTCTTGTAGGTTGAATCAAACAATTAAGCTTCCAAATAAAAAAGCAAAGCAAAACATTGGTTTCACGACTTTACAAATTTAGGGAGAGATTGGGCCTCAACATTAGCAGAAAAAGTGAAAGTCAGGCAATATCTTTACTTTGATGTTACACAAGTCTGAAAACTCTGGTGTACACTGTATGTCTACGGTTTCATTACGTAAAAACGTGTATTTTGCTCTGAACTGTCGATCCTAGGCTGTGAGCTCTAGTGATGGGTCCAGTCCCTTTCAAATAGGATCGGCTCCTGATGTTGTGACGCGTGCCTGATATTGACGGCTCTATTATAGGCCTGTGTGTCAGTTAACTGTAACTGCGCTCACGATGTCAGTCACGTTTAACACGGCATATTTCAAGTGCGCTGTATGCCATGTTTCTGATGAAGTGTCAGCCACCTGCGATCTTAGTTTGCCATCTCAACATAAAACCACTAAATTGTCCAGACTGTTCCTAAATATGTTTTATTATTTCATCTAATGGATTTAGATAGATTTATATGGGACATTGTAACTTCAAAGGTCATTTTCTCCAATTGGGACATAAAGATCAGCCCTTTAGGTGGCACTTACCAAATTTTCCAATCATGTATTTTGATTTTGACAGAAGGATTTATTGAAGTCTAATTCTAAACCAGATTGATCTAAGTTTTATCACTCACACACACACACACACACACACACACACACACAGATAAATATTGCAAATATTTAGTAAGATCCAGTTTACTCAAATAATAAATAAGATACTTAATAAGATACTTATTTTTAAAAATGTCAACAAGATGAAGCAATACATTTAAACCTGACTATCCATTGTTCGGATTCATATGTCCTACATCTGGGCAATTATGAACATATTTAAATTTTGACATGATACAAAAATTTTTACAACTTTTTGTTTTTTTATTACTTTTGTGTAAGTAAACTTCTGTAAAAGTTTTATATTGATTTCTCTCAATTTAAGATGTATTCACCTACAGTGTATCGCCTTAATCTTATCTACAGTATATGTAAGCAGGTGACAGCTCAGATCTGTGGACAGGCGACCCAGCACTTATGATTGAAAAGCAGCTTGACAGATCAGTTCAAATATCCACATTGAGGAACATTCCAGGCAAAGCAATGAGATCTCCGTGGAGAAAGCACATGACGCACCCCTTCCCAGAAAAGTTCCACAGTGCACCTTTAACGTGTAAACTGTATAACGGACAAAACCAAAAAAAAAGTTGGTGTCAGATGTGGATCTGTCTAATAAGTTCCATGCTCTCTCTCTCCTCTTGTCTTGTCATTTTGGGTACAGGAGATTGTGCCTTCTACACAAGTGGCTTTAAACATGCGTGTCCCGGCTGGAGAGGAGCTGTTCATTACTAAAGCGCACTGTCAGGTAGCGTGAAGGCTTGATTACTGCTATTACGTGTCAAACTAGGGCACAGTGGGGGGCCGGCTTGTGAACCTACGAATTTTTGTGTCGAGCTGACAGTTTCTGACAGGCGTGCGATGCTCAATCAACGTGAAACCTGCGAAATATGAATAAATGCGAGGCGTAAGTGACATCTTTTCATAAATTAATCAGTTAAATGCAGTGGTTTGGAAGGCGATATTGCACAGAGGAGTTTCATGTCTAACCAGGAAGTACTCAAGGTAAATGATACTCTCACTTAATGTCACTTTCCTAATACCTGATCCTATGAGCCATGACAGAACATGTGATGTATGTATTCGAATTGTTGGCTCATTTAGTTTGGGTATTTATTTATTTTCATTTTTTGGGGTTTATATTATAGTTACATTAAATCAAATTCCCTATATTCCATAACCATTGAGATTTGGCAGATGTTTTCTGTTGCTGTAGTTACATAGAACCCTAACTGTATTCACTTATAGAGCTCAGGATTGTGATATCGCGCATCAGTAGAATTTTGCAATTTGGGGGTCATGTTCTGCGATATGTATTTTATTTTGCGCTGTCCAAAAAAATAAAAAAAATAAAATAAGATTGTTATTATTTTATTGTATATTTTTTAGTCTTCTGTAGGCTATGTATTTGATTTATTATAATTTTGGAAAAGATAGCCCTTCTTAGCCACTTCTATGGAAATTACTATTACTAATATACTATTATCATAAATTATTTTTATTGTAACTGTGAATAGTATAAGCTTAACAAGTAATATAATATGAGGAAAGTGGAATATGCACCAAACTGTTTGTATTGCTTACATATTAAATGTGGGTCAGTTTAAGCAGGTTTTAAAACTCTATAAAAGTTAACGATGCATAGCGTAATTACACCCGTTGGACACGCACTTAACATTGCTGAGAGTAATATTTAAAGTGATTCCAACGTGTTGTGCTGCGCTGCTACACTTACTGTTTTAGTGTTTAAGAAAAGCCCGTTCAAATGTAAATATTGCTCAGCCTCTCAGTTAAAGTTACCCTAATGCCCTGTGCACCTCGTGGTACTCAGCCTCTTCCTCACCTGTGTGTCGAGGTTGTGCTCTGGGGTGGGGAGTGGGCTTGCCATTCCAGCAGTATTAACGAATGTTGCCTGGGTGATCTTCACACTGCCCGCTCCCCAGATCTTCACCACACCCATCAGCAGTTGGTCAGCAGATGTCAGTCCGTTGTGAATGACCATGTTGTCCAGTTTGTTCTGCAAGACAAAGTATTAGTTTTAGGACCATTAAAAAAGTGAGACGGTAGTTAAGGAAATAATTTGTTTCGGGGGAAAACCTGGGTACAATCTATATGTATTGTTAATTTGTGTACTTTTGTGTAGCACAGTTGTGTCTGCGTACTTTGGTGTATGAATGGTCGAGAGGCAGTGATGGAAAGTAACAAAGTACAAATGTATAAGTGCTGTTTTTAAGTCACATTTGCAGGTATCTGTACTTTACTTTATTAACTTTTACAGTGCATACTTTTAACTTTTACTACACTACATCCAAGAGCAGGTATCTGTACTTTCTACTCCACTACATTTTTGAAACGTACTTTTCTTTACGGTTTGAGACTACATGAAATGGCCGAGAGGTTCTTTTGAGCACTTTCATAGTTTGAGTTAACGGCTCAACTTCAAACAGAGAAAAATATACAAGAAAAAACAGCTTGAAAAATTGGAAAATTGATTCAGTGGTTTCTGTCGAACAACAATCTGTTAAAATGTTTATCCAGAGCACTATTTTTGATGCTTTATTATTTCTTAAAATCAATCAGAAATACATTTACTTTTTACTCTAAAAGCACATTTTCAAAGAGGAACTTCTAAACTTTTACTCATACTTTTACTTTTACGTGTCATTTTTTGCTCCTGTATGTGTGCTTGTACTTTCGCAATGAAATTAAGTACTTCTTCCACCACTGTCGAGAAGATTCGGGATGTAAAATGAGTGCCTTGAAGGTAAAAAAAAAAAAAAAAAAAAAAAAAAAAAAAAAAAAAAAAAGCTTAAATGCATAAATACAATCTTTGGACATTGACTATTGGATAAGATTTTTGTGAAAGACCACCACTTGTAGACATCAACAAGCATGGTGTAAAAAAATAAAAACACACAAATACAACACATTAAATACGCTTCATGATAATAGTGCTCATAATTGTAGTATTAGTACCCAGGGTTGACTTCAAAAAATGGACTTTATATACACAAATAATCAAATAAAATAAATGTTGTTACACTTAAAATACTCAAAACAACTGCACACCTTGAAATACATAATTTGCAATAAAAACCACATTCCATTGGTTATACATATTCCAATTTCACTTATTTTGCCAAATTACCTCACACATGCAAGTTTTTGGACGGTGAGAAGCCCGGGAATCAAACCCATGATCTCCTCATTACTTCACCCCGATGTAAAAATACTCAAGACAATATGACCCTTAATTTGTGTCATTTTAAACTTAGCGCTGACATTCTGCAGTGTATGGGCGACACACTGAGCACGCATTGGCTGCCTTGGATTTTGCTTTTATTCGCCCCAGCTAAAGGAAAACATCTCCACATTTTCAAACTTATCAACTGAACCGTAGCAATCTATACATTCACAACCCCATAGGAGAAGGCCCACCACTCCAAAACGGCATATGATGTGCTAATCTGCCAGGCAGCATTGGCCCCATTGCAGGAGTTATCCTCATCTCCTCACATCTGCTTGTTCGCGCTCACACAACACATCGACGCTAGCTTTCTCCCTCCGTACCCCTTGGCTGTCAGACAGTGGGGCTTGTTTTATCGCTGTGTGAAATTGCTTTGGAATGAGTCTGATTGGTAGGCAGAGGACAGCCACAGATGTTTGGCCATGGCTTTTTAGTGTGTGTGCGTGTGTTGTGTGTGTTGTGTGAGTGTGTGTGTGTGTGAATGGGGTTTGGATCACACATGTATGTGGCATATATATCTGTGTGTGTGTGTGTGTGAGAGAGGAAGAGAGACAGACAGAGAACTGTTTGCCTGGCTGCAGAGCAAAGGGGCTGCTTTAGTCCATTAGTCCTAGTGATTATGGGGAGTGTGTGTCACGTCTGATTCCAAACTGTGATCAAACTAGGGGCTCAGCTAAATACTCGCCTCTCACTAAAAAATTTGCATTGTGAGGCTAATTATTACAAAAATACGGTCAGTATTCCCCCCCACCAAAATACAGTATTATGTAATAACTAACCAAAATCTGAATTAAGAGCAAGGGGCTTAGTGATAGAGCATGTGCCCACTAACCCAGAGGTTTAGAGTTTTATCCTGTCCAGAGAAGACTTTTTAATGTCCCACTGATGTATAAATGTGCAAATTACTTCATATTAGAGAACAGTAATAGGATGGAAATAGCTTGGTTACTATATATATATATATATATATATATATATATATATATATATGTATATATATATAAAAGTTCCCTTCTTATCCTCCGCGGGTGGTTTTGTCCTGTTGGACCTCTACCAGAGGTTTGGGAGCTTGAGGGTTCTGCGCAGTATCTTTGCTGTTTCTAGCACTGCGCTTTTCTGGACTGAGGTGTCTGATGTTTGTTTGGGGCTCTGATGACCGTGGCACCACTTTCACCTTCACCTTCCATGCCTTCTCCAGCTCCAGTTTCTCGTTTTCCTTTTTTCTCATGTTGCCATCACTTGGTATCGCCACATCAACCACAACGGCTTTCCTCAACTGTTTATCAACCACCACAATGTCTGGTTGGTCAGTCTGTATCTGAAAGTCCCATAGGACGTTAGCTCGGTCATTCTCTACCACCTTTGGGGGTGTTTCCCACTTTGACCTTGGGGTTTCCAGTCCATACTCTGCACAGATGTTCCTGTACACTATGCCAGCCACTTGGTTATGGCGCTCCACGTATGCTTTCCCTGCCGGCATCTTACACCCCGCAGTTATGTGCTGGATTGTCTCAGGGGCCTCTCCTTGGGTCTTGTCTGGTGTTGGTAGATCTTGGCCTCTATTGCTCTGGTGCTCAGGGCCTGTTCCTGTGCAGCTATGATGAGTGCCTCTGTGCTGTCCTTCAGACCGGCCCGCTCTAGCCATTGGTAGGATTTCTTGATATCAGCCACTTCAGTTATGTTCCGGTGGTACATCCCATGTAGGGGCTTGTCCTCCCATGATGGTCCCTCCTTCAGCACATCATCCTCTGTTCCCCATTGCCTGAGACATTCACTGAGCAGGTCATCTGTTGGGGCCTTGTCCTTGATGTACTTATGGATCTGGGATGTTTCATCCTGGATAGTGGCTCTCACACTCTTTGCCACAGGTGAAGTTGCAGGTGAACAAGGCCACTTAGAAGGACTTTTAGAAGTAGCCCACACAGCATGACCATAGACACTGCCACCAGGTGCAATTTAATATACATATACATATACATATATATTTACTACACATATACATATTAAATATGAGCCACATTATGCTTTAGGATGTGGGGAACCCCTGTATCAGCTTCAAAATGACCAGATGTACGCGCTATTCTCAACAGCTACTTTTGTCTGTGATTGGAGGATATTAGAGCTCCACACAAACATTTGCCAAGGTTGTTTGGGAACACAGCTCAGGTTGGACTGCGGCATGCCATTTCAGTACCCATTTGAAAATTGCACCATCAATTTTGCTCCATATAATTCTATTTTGCCAACTCCAAGGCCATAAATGTGATTTTTAGCTATAGTAACTGCATAAAAAACTCAATAAAAAGCGACTGCAGTTGGCATCCATGTTTAGTAGATCATTAAGGGTTGTAAAAAACTAAGAACATAATATAAAGAACAATTCACAACAGATTTGGGGTTTACTAGTCCTAAACTTTTCAAGCCAGGATCCCAAAATATAAAACTGACAGTGTTAATAATTTTCAGTGGCAAAACATCTTAAAACACATTTCATATTGATTTGCTGGATCTATTTTTTTCAATTAGGGTCGAAACGCTACAAGCAAAACTCTTTTTGGTCAGTTTGCTTTCGCAGCATATATGCTTTCAAGTGGAAACAACAAATCTGTCCAATCTAAATTGTTGTTGTTTTTTTTTTCATTTAAAGGCAGTTTCCTCTCATAGGGACATAAAGAGTAGTCCTTAAGGAAGCGCCTGCAACACCAAACTGTGCAGTCTTACATAACAAGGTTTTAACAGATTGCACAGAAGGACTTGTTGATATCCAATACTTAGCCTGATTTATTAATGTTTTAACTTTCAAAAATGAAGCAACATTCAAATTTTATGCCAAATTTTCAGTTAGATCTAGTTTATTCACAAACTAAATAAGATAACCAAAATCCCCAGGACCTGGCTCTATCAAATATTTGTTTTGATTTATATTATCCAACTGTGTGCATTTTTTGCCATTTTTAAACATACACGTACACATACATTAAGATATGAAAACATTAAATGATGAAAAACTCATTCTTACATTTAGGTAAGAAAACAGCAGAAAAGGTTTCAAGTGATCTGTCTAAATTTTTCCTATGCACCTGCAACGTCTCACCTTGCAGAATACATGAATACAGTGTCATCATTTTTAAATTTAATCTTGAAATTATCTCACTACCCTTTGTTTTGTTTTAAGAAATAACATTCAAGACATTACAATATAACACAAAAATGGCGTATGTTGAATTAATTCGATAATTAATTAAACTAAGAACAACAAATTAACTGTAACAAAAAGGGTTCACCTATTATTAAATTGACCCCAAAAAATGTAATTTAATTAAATTATATCCAAAGGTTGACACCAACATATCATCCATGTTTCCTTAAAAGCTTAATATCTTTCCCTAAATCATAATTAGTCCCTTGAGAAAAAAAAGACTTTGACAAGATGTTTGTTACATAATTAAGATTACCTGGCTGTCAAAAACACATATACTTTCTAAAACATTGTTAAAGCTCAAAGTGGTGAAAAGCTCAGCCTCAAATCACCTTCACAAAGTTGCGCATGCGAAATGATGTGCTAATGGTTTCCAGCGGTTAGCCTTTGACATCCTTCCCACTGCTCTGGTGCGCAGTGTAGCTCGAGCTCATTCTGTTTGACTGGATTTAATAACAATAAGCACACTAACGGCGCTAACGAGGCTAAAGACGGAGAAAAGCAGGCCGCACATGTGAAGGCCTCTGAACTCACCGATTGCACTGAAAAGGATAAGAAACATGTACTGGTTTCTCTCAGCGTTATCTGTGAAAACAAAAAGAGAAAAGACAATGTATAAGTATAGGAAAGGAGAGTAGGAGTTCATGTATAGTAGATAAAAAAGGCTTGGGAATACAAAGGGGTTTAACAAATCAGTAGACTTGTTGTTAGCTCAAAAAGCTGTGGACATTAACTGCGTTTCCATCACCTTAATTTTAATGCGCATTTTGAAAGTAACGAGAGGTGAAAATTGCATTTAGGACCCTTAATTCGCATAAAAGTTTTATTATGCTCGCCTTAATAGTAAAAGCAAATTTTGAAAGGTGGAAACGCTATCAGTCGCATTAACGCATGAAGCGGATATTAAACCTCACTATAACTCGCCAAGAAAACATGCGCCACATGTGCTGTCTAATCTTCATGAGAGGAGAAACTATGGGGTAGTTTATATTTGTCCAACATTAAAAGTGTTCTTTTCAACTTCGAGCGTAAACATTTGGTAAAAACAGAGGCATTACTACTACTACTGCCGCAGTAACCTTTTGTTTGATGTGAAACGTGGCATTATTAAAGCTCTTAACAGCCTGCTCAATTTCTGGACGAAAAAGTGTGCAGCTAAAGCTAAATAACAGAATGTGTGTCTCTAGCCTAGCCAAACCAGGCAGATTGTCTGCATGGTGCGCCCGCTGCAGGACACACGACACAGAACAGACAGGTGGCTCCCGTAACCAGGACAACCAACACCCCGATATGCGCTCGAAACACCTTGGATGGCAACGGAACTAAATTAGAATTTTGTATTCCCTTTACTCATGCAAACTTAAATAATATTTGCATTTTGTGAGGGTGGAAACGCAGTTAGAGATCAGCTGTTGACATATAATGGCAAATCAAAAGACTACAGAAAATATCAGTACTTTTGTCAACATCTGCCTTTAATACAAGCGTAAAACCGACTTTGATGCACAACCTCTGAAAGGCCATGATGTTACACAGTGGAAAGGAGAAAGGAAAACATTACTCTTCCATGTTCAAGATGTAGAAGATGAGTCGTCACTCAAAATTTGAGAGCAGAATTAAAATACCATTCACTGTCAAACAAACAATAGACAGTTTGTGAGCCTGCCAAGTGGACCTATGAAACTTAACGTTAACCACAAAAGAGAAGTGATGAAAAACCTTTGACCATGCCATAGCAACGGACAATGTTAAAATCAAATATTGTATCTTTTGATATAGCTTCTTAAAGATGTCCCATTCGTTACCATGCAAAATTTTTGTTTTTTTTTTCATAAATATTTTTTCAAAAAATTTTCAAATATTTGAAATCTATATACAGCAGCTAACTGTAGTCAGCGTTACGTAACAGCTATACACTTTTAATAACCATAATAAAAGTAAGAACAAAGACTTAACAAATAATTAAGAACTAGTTCATAAAGAGTTCATCAGACTATTAAAACTCTAACTCCTAATTCCTAACTCCTAAACATAAACAAAAATGGATTTGGAATCAAAATAATACATGTACTCGCATTTTAAAAAAAAAAAAAAAATTGAATTGAATTGAATTGAATGTAAAGCCACCTTGTAGGGATGGTCATTGCAAAGTAGCCTTTGGCTCTAAATGTAATATGTTTCATGTTTAAACTTGTCCCTAAAAAATCATTCTTAATAAACAACTAATTAAGACTTTGTTCTTGCTTTATTAAGACTAAATAAGGGGTAGCTATGGAGATACCCAAAGTTTATCAACGTTGAAGTTCTTTCCAAAATCTATTTTCATCAATGCAATATGACATTTTCGAGTTTTCTCAAAATCATTACTATAATATTTTTCAATGCCATCTCTTTCTCTGTAAACCAGTCACCAAAAGAGTCGACTGAGGTATTAAAGCTAACCTTCATTTCCTCTCTACTATTGATTTGTTTCAGAGGGGATGAACATCTAGCACGGTTGGACACGGCAATTAACAATTCAAAACAAAATACTGAATGGGCAAAATCCGCAAAATAAACCCATGAATAGCTACATCCGACAGTGTGAATTTTGAATGACAGATGATTGAGTGACAGCCTGTAAAACGCTGTAATAGCCGCCAGTATAAATGGATCATATCAGTTAAAAGAAGCACTACACGGGAAGACAAAGACAACAACAAAGACCGTGTAAAGGTTAGACTATAGACAGACGGCTAGAGAAGACAAGAGCGAGAGAGCAGATAAAGGAGGAGTGATGGAGAAGCCAGCGACACGGTGAATTACTGTAATAGTTTCTGTCACTCCCCTTCTCTGTCATCCCTCGTTCCCCTCCTCTATCTGTCCCGATCAGGCTTTGTCCCGACACAGCGCAGTTAGGATTCATACGGGTGCACTTTTAACGTGTCAGAGTTTTATGATTTTAAAGTAAAGAGTTTAAGGACTTTTTTATGGAGTATATGCATTAAATGCATTGGTGCTAAATAGACATCATTTATGGCAGAGGTGTCCCAAACCGGGGCCAAATTGCAGACCTCAGACCAGTTTTTTTTAGCCCTCATGGTTTCCTGCTAAATTGGCCCAAACAACCCAATAGTATTACTTTTTAGTGTAAAAATTGGAAACATTTTTGATCGATGAAAAAAGTTCACATGCTCTCTCTGGGTGGAGTCTGCATGTCCTCCCTAGTGTTACCGTGGGTTCTCTCCGGCTCTCCGGGGTCTCCGGCTTCCTCCCACCGTCCAAAGACATGCATGTGTTAGGTAAATTGGCAACTGTAAATTGGCCCTAGTGAATGAGTGTGAGAGTGAATGGTTGTCTGTGTGTCTATGACTCTGTGTTAACCCTACGACGAGTTTGGCCACTGTCCAGGGTATAACCCGCCTAAGGCCCAAAGGCACTGGGATAGGCTCCAGTCAACCGCTGATCCCTAACGGGAACAAGAGGTAGAAAATGAATGAATGAATGAAAAAAGTTGGGACACTCCGATTTATGGGACTTAAAAACAGCACAGAATGATCTCGGAGCTCAACCTATGGTGTCACTGAACTGGGACTATTTTTGCTGAGGCTCAGAGAAGATGACCTTAAAAAATGGATTGATGAAACAAGCTTGACTGAAGCTAAATACAACTCCAGGTAGTTTTTGATGAGGGAGCAATCTTATAACATAGTTAAAAGCGCAAATAGTAAAAGTTACAGTTTCAGCAAAGTGAGTGAAGTGTCTTGCAGTCATCACAGTGATGACACAGTAATGGACTGTGTGTGCATTTCAACATTGTTCGTAAAAATATAACAAAATCAAGAATTGCATGATTTTCACAAACATAAAACACACTTTGATGCACAACTTCTCCGACTGAAGTTCAAGTGCCAGGTAAAAATCCAAAGGCCATGTCTCACATTGGAATAAACATTCAGTGTTGGAGATGTAGAAGATGAATCATCACTCAGAGCTTGAATGTATTATGAAAATAGTCCATTCGCTGTCAAACAACAATAGACAGTTCAGGTTTATTTGCCTGCCAAGAGGACCTGTAGAGCCAGGTTTAACCACAATTTTGGCATGCCAACTGTGCTGAGATCTGTGGCAACAGTGAAATCTTCACATCAAATATTAGATATTAGCAAATGAAATTGTGAGGTTAATTTTATGGTAAGTGAAAACCAAAAACATGATATCAAATCTCTTTATGTTTACAAACACAATTCATAATATCTTGATGAAAACATTTCAGACTGTGGCAATTACAGAAAGAAAAATGTATAATGCACAACTGTTTTTTCCTTATAATTGTTTGTTACTTATTGGCTCAACAAACTCCCTCTATGAATCTTGTGGCTTAGTAAAATGTATTTTCTGCAACATTATGATGCTTCTTATTCTTATATAATTCACTTTAGTTTGTTTGTCCTAATACAGAAGAAATATAATTTGTGTTAATGTGGATCACACCAGTACTTACACACTATTTTAAAGAATACATTTAATGCTTTTGTCTACTGTGTAGTGCCATGTAGACTGTAATGTGTACATTTTAAATTACAACAGTGGTCTAAAACTATGTAATAAAAGAAACAAGTCTGCAGATTTCCAGGTTGAAAAAGTATGTATGTTTGTATAACATTTCTCCTTTAATCATTAACCGAATGAAAACATCTACATTTTGAATCATAAGGTCCACAAGAACATGACCAAACCAAGTCCACATCAGGATTTAAACGTGCTCAATTTACAGCCAAATAACAACAAAGAAACACATTCTATCCCAATCCTTACCTTTCCTCCTACTCACTTTTAAAATAGACGATTTAGACTGGCTTGCCATGTTTTTCTGTCCTTTTTTTTCTTTTTTTTGTGCATCGTGACCGTCGGAATATCTGCACCTACCTATGCCATCTCCATCATCCCAAAAGAACGATCCTTGGGCGGTGTTGGAGTCACTCAGGGCCACGATCAGTCCAAGTGGGTTTTTCCGACTGAAACGTAAAGCAGTGCGGAGTGTGAGAGGCCGTTACCAAAGGACACGGCTCTATATATACGTCTGCGCTCTTGGAATTTGCATATTTTTGTCATACTAAAAATCTACAAATTAATCATAACAAATGAGCATGTATTTTGTCTGAAAAGTGTAAATATAAAAAAATTCTAAATTCGACAGTAGCGGAGGCATGCAGAATACTTTGGAATTACAGTTCAATGTTTTCATGTGAGTGTGTTAATTATTATTTTTTTAATTTAAGTACTAGGTATAAACAAATAAATTAATAGGGTGTGATAAATAATAATAAATAGGGTGAAATCAAGAAAATTGGGACGATTGAGCATTTGATTCAGGCTTAGTAACTATTTATCTAATACCTAATTCCTAACCCTAATTATGTACTTACTAAACCTGAATCATCCTTAAAAAACTATATCAATATCAATATCAAGGTTTATTTCTAAAGCACACTTACAACTTTAAAAGCACAAAGTGCTGTACAGCAAAGTGCAATACATATATACAAACAATTAAATACACATGCATTTTATAAAAATAATGATGATAGGTTTTTAACAAGGTTTTATATGTTCATAATGAATTAAGTCATTTTTCATGTTTTGTAATGTAGTTTTTATTTAGTTTTTTTAGGGTGACAGTTTCTAATATATTCTAAAACATTTGTTGACTAACCCAATAATTAATATTGACAACAAGACTTAAAACAAGCGGAAAACTCACAAAAACAAAAAAAACTCAAAAAGTGTCCCATTTTACCTGATATCACCATAAATAAATAAAAACTTTAAGATAATGAGGTACAGTATTGACATACAGTTCAGTTGCATTGTGTGTTGTCATAACAATAACGCAATTCAAATCAAAATATATCGTTTGAATGTTCTCACAATCTTCAATTCAGGTAGGAATCAATTGCCTGAAACCAATTAATATAATAAATAAGTATGGGTTCATTAGCCAGCGTACATATATGAAGAGTTCATTTTCAATAACAAATTGAAGGGATTTGATAATATATATATAAGATTTTTATTGCACTAAAATAGATTTGGCTTTTGAAAACACTGCTAGAAAATGTGTAAATTGTAAGCCAACGTGTTTTTTTCTTTTTCAATAGCACTTGGAACTCTTCATTTCTTATGTCTTGGCTTTATTTGTTTACATGTTAGTCTGTGCTAATTTCCTCCTTAAATAAGGATTAAGATCTTTATCCATGCTTCAAGTGTTCATTCAAAAGTTCATCAAAAAGCTCTAAGACACGAGGTTATTTTCAGTTTTGGCGAAGCTTACTTGTAAACGATTTCCTTAAAAGCATTACTCCGTCTGCGCTGATACTTACCTGATATTCGTGTTCCTCTCTGGTTTCTGCCATGGTAAGATATATCCTCCTCTGACATGAAGGTTAATGTGGTTGAGTGGTGTTGGCATGGTGACCATTTGTCCTCGCACACCCACGTCTCTAGCCTGATCAAAAAAAGCAATCATATTTAAACGTAAAATCCAAATCAATTCACAAAGCCTCTCGTCTACACAGTACATTAGTCGCAGCGGGTTTGCGGGGCCATTGTAAACGACTTTTCTCGTCTTTGGTTTTATGGTAGAGTGTAACAGCTGTGAGTCCTGTCGCCGGAGCGACAGAGGAGAAAAAAACCTGCCGTCTGCACCTCTTTCAATGCTATTGTCAAAGATGTTCCCTGTTGCGACTTTGAGATCTATATTATAATTTACAGTAAGGATGAAGGATTATTTTTACCAGTGATGTCTATGGCTTTCGTTAAAGTTTTCGCTATGTTTATGAAGGCATGTTATGCTTTACTCAGACACTTGTGGAGCATTGTTTTCTATTTTGTTCATTTTAAAACACAATATTGATCTAAAACAAAAAGAAACCGGTCTGAAAACTTTGGACTAGGTGGGTCTATTTTTTTTTTATTTCCTCTCTCTCTGCGTCATGTTTTGTTTTCTTTTAAAGGATCTTTGGCCCCTAGGTTTTTATTTGACAGGACAGTGCAGCGTGAAATGGGAATTAAGACTGGGGAAGGACATGCAGCAAATTGTCAAGAGCCAGATTTGAACTCGCGACGCTGCAGCCTGGTCTGATCGAGGCGAGTGGCCGTTTTTTTTCTACTAGCTAAACTCGACCGCGCCTGATATCTTAATGTTCACGTGAAAATAAATAATGTAAAGTGATGCGAAGTGGAGTCGTAGGCGTTAGTGATGCCTCCGTGCACGTTTTTTTCCAACCCTGCAATTTTGCCCTTCTCTGACTCGCCCCCAAGGTCAAGATATATTTTTTCATCCAGCCTCAAAAAAGGATGACTACTCTTTTGATTTGGTGTGAAAAAAGACCCTGAAAGCATTAAACAGGTGACAACATGTAGACCAGGGCTATTCAACTTAATTTTCTTGTGGGCCAGATTTCTCAGGGGGCCGTGGCCTCTGGGCCGGATAGGCTACAAACCAGGTCGGAACCAAGACTAACCCAGAATCAAACCAGGTCTAAACCAGGTCTAAAGCAGAATTAAATAAGGACTAACCCAGGAAAACCAGCAAATGAGGTTTAAAATTGTACTAACCTAGAAATAAACCAGAAAACCAGAAAAATAAAAAATAAAAAAATTATAATATTTAGAAGATGGGTCGCGGGCCGGATCTGATCGTTTGGCGGGCCTGATCTGGCCCCCGGGCCTTATGTTGAATAGCCCACAATCACACAGGAAAAACAATATAATAAGATGCACCTAAATGCAGAGATACACGTGTCATAAAGAATAATCTAGAATACTCCTGCACCGTGTGTTAGATTTAAGTCTTATTTATCATGTTTTTATCGCGTGTTGCTAGTATCTTGCTGTTCTTGAACTCTTATCTTTTCTTACATTTTCTTACATTTTCTTACATTATCTCCTTTAAGAGTGTTTTGAAGGCATCATAATATTTAAACATCAGCCAATATTTGTGGTTATTTTTCATTTCATTTCACTACCGGGGGCAATAGTGCACTGTCCAATTCATCAGCAAATGATGTGAAAAGGAAGAAGAATTTCAGTGACACACAATTGCGCTAAAGTACAAGTCAGTGCCCTAAAAGCCTGTTTTTGTCATCGCTGCATTAAGAGCTTTATTAGAATCAGGATCATCACTGTGAGAAAAAGCTTTTAGTGTTGTTTATTTCAGCACAAAATTACCGGTACCCATTTGCTTGTACAGTACCGCCACTGCATTAGGTACAGTTTTGTTTATTTTGTTTATAGCTTTTAGCCTTTATTTGCAAGGGCGTACAACTTTATCTGACACATGACACCCTTTAGAAAACTGACTTTGTAAATCAAATATAAACATTTATTAATACATGACGATTCACCAATGCTTTTCAACAACAAAATACTCTTCAAATGATTCCATGATAAAACGCTAACAGAACTGTATGTTGACTGTTAAGTATTTTTTTCTATTAAGAAAAGTCCCATTTTTCACAGCATCACACATTTCCACAACCAGTCTCTATACTCTGCCCCTTTATGTTTCGATAAGACTGAATTTGATCCATGTCTAAGTGACTTACCGTGTGATAGTCGTACCAGCGCTCATGAGGAACGTATCCCCTCACTTCTCTAACACCCTGTTGATCACAAAACAAGTGAATATCTAACGTCAAATAATGAATAATGTCAATAAGCTAGCGAGCATACCTTGTCCAAGGCTGGTGTTATGAGAAGTGCGGGACCCCAGAGGAACTGCCTGTGGATGTCCCATGTATTTCTATCAAGGACAAACCTGGAAAAACAGCCATTGAGTTCTGTGGTTATCATCCGCCAACTACTGTACTCAAGGATAACTACTGTTCCAAAGAGGAGGACAGGAATATCAGGCGCTCACTTGGTTAGAAAATATATAAAATGCCTTTTTTTCTCACTCACTCACATACACACTTCAAGAGAACTGTTACTTACAATAATAACACTAAAGTTGAAGTAGAAGTGAATAATTACTCATGTAAGATGATGCAAAGGTGTTGAAAGTGCTATTAAGCTTTTGTCACTTGGGGACACTCGGGATGTCACGATATCAAATGTTAGTGTTACGATTATTGTCAGGAAAAACATCACGATTTACAAGATTATTGAGACGGTGACTGAACAACAGTGCAATCTTAAATGTTGTTTCATTCCCGGGGTCTGACATGTTACTGTTTGATCTCTCTGAAAGACAAAATAAAGTAAAATTGGACAAAAACAGCCAGATTTAAAAAAAAGTTCTTTACATTTATGTCTATTTTTTGGAAGATATATTGAACAAAAAAGACTTCTTACATTGTGATCCGAATAATCACGATTATCAATTAACCAATTAACCTTCACATCCCTAGTCCATACTTGTTGCTATGTGGTCCTAAATTGAATACGTTTAAGTTGTGGACTGGTTTGGCCCTGTTCTAGTCCTTGTTTAATCCTGATCTGGTCCAAGTTTAGTTTGAGTCCAAATTTAGCCCCAATTTTGGCTAAAATTGTGAACGTACCCTTAGGCTATTGGGAGGACTAAGGGTGCCATTGCTGGGTCCTGGTTTGAGCCGGGTTTAGTCCAGATTTAGGCTTGATTTGGCCGTGTTCTAGTCCTGGTTTAGTACTGGTCTAGTCCAGGATTAATTCCGGATCATGTCTCAGTTTGATGTGGTCTATGTGAAATTATGAACCTGGACCACCATGACTAAATCAGGACTAGAACAAGGAGCAAACAAATTTTTGTATCAGGACTAAACCGGGATCAAACCAGGACAACGTAAACGCACCCTAACTCACAGCCAGCAGCATAACCAATAGTTTTACAATGTTACTTAAGTAGCATTACCAGGTGTCAGAAAACTACACGGAGGAGTGCAATTTCTTCAAAGTCTTTCAAGTAAATGGAGCAGAGTAAATGCACCCGACGTCCTGACCATTTCTCCCGATTACCAGCAGTGACGTGGACTCTCCTGTGTCCTCAGCCTAACAGACTGTTCGAACACTCATTTAGAATTAAACGCTCTTAAGATCCTAGCCAAATATCTGTGCCATTCTCGCCTCTGCCAGTTCCTTAAATACCATCTGTAGACTTCTAAGAGTCTCTTGAATAAATTAATCCATGTATAAATGTTTCATGCCCCTTTTATTAACTTCTTCTCAGTGGAAAATTAAACCAGGCAAATGGAACTACCGTCGGTCAGGGGGAGGAAGAATATGTAGATGTAAATAAAGTGGTTACTTTCTTCCGTTTTGCTAAACATCTGTCGCTAATAAAAGCAGCTTTGACGGTAAATCAGCCGAGCATTAAAACAGAGCGATGCTAAAAATGCTGCACTCCAATGAAAGCTGCAGCCTAAATTGCTTTTTGGTCCGGCTACCAGCTCGTGTGCGAGTCCGCATCGTAATGAGAGGCAATGCAGTATGAAATCTGGTTATCTCGCCGGGCGATCGGGAAGACGATCCACTGCGCTAATGAGCAAATGATTCGATTACGGGGGGGACTGAGTGTAACACGGCGAGGAGACGTACTCGTGGAGCAGGGGCCGGATCACGGTGCTCCCCTTGGTGTGGGCCTCGTACATCAGGGTGTAGAGGTAAGGTAACAGGGTGTAGCGGATGTTCAGCGCGTCTCGGGACGTGTTGGCGAAGAATTCGTCCCAAGCAACGGGGTCTTGTCTCTGAAAACACAAGGATAGACAAACTTTTATTTAATTCAGTGCTTTTTATCAAACAACGAATAAATATCACTCTTTTCGGTGGAATGTTGCAGGTGAATTGGAAAAAAAAGCTAAATTTAAGGATATCAATTTGAAACATTTTCCATGGTTTACTGAAGAAGAAAGAAAGAAAGTTTTTATCATGTAATATTTTCAAATTAAAAAAAGGCATTTTACTGTAAATCTGAAAAATGGACAGAGCCAAGTTCACATTTATTGGCTCATTTTGTTGACATTATTAGACACAGAAATATACAGGGGATCTTATATAGTATTTGAATACAATAGATCTTACAGAAAATTGGTCTAAGAATTCTTCAAAATCTTGTTAAGCACATGGTTGTAAAGTTTGGTGTCTGTAGGAACTTCTTAAATAGCAGATCTTTATGTCTATGAGAGAAATGTAAATATATAAAAACGAGTTTATTAAATTAACCATTTTTAGGCGTGGATTGAACAATGTTGTAGTGTCCATGTGAATGTTTATTTTGAGAGAGCAAAATAAGTTAGTAAGTGTAGCTGTTACAACATTGAAACTCCGATGACAATGCAATTAAGCAACTTCTTTAATTGTATTAGCGCACATTTCAAACACGTGTAGCGATGTCCATCCACTGACCGACACAAGTCACTGAGCTGCTCCCGTCACAGCGGCTCAGAGCTGTGGGTCTGCACCTCGAACACCCTCGCGCTCCCTCTCCCCCTTGTTCTTTCACAGGTAACGCCAGATTTCCTCTTTCATTTTGTTCCATAAAATAAAAACACTGATGCTTATTTTCACGCAGTATAATAAACTATATAATCTGATGAAACCCCCAGAACTCGCACTGAGAGCGGCCTCACGCGGAGCCTACGCTTTGGCTGCAGCACACGTGAAAGCAGAGGGGACAGAGGCACAGGACCACGTGCAGAGCGGGTGGAAGAGTGTTCATACGATTTCCCAAGCCGTTTACAGTTAAAAAAAAAACCCAAAAACCCAGGAAAAAAAAACAGAAGAAAAAAAGATCGATAGGAAAGTATTTTAGCCCCATACTATGACAAACACTGGTAATATTTGTCGTAATACAATTATCAAACCTTTTTGTTCTTTCATATCTCCCATTATATCTGGCATAATAGTTGCTGCTGCTACTTTTACTGCTGTCATCATTCCACGGTCCTGTATTAGCGGCAAAACCAAAGGGCAATAACCACTCAAATAAAATAACATTTTACAAGAAGATATTTTTCTCAATGTGTAGTAGACAAGACAAATATTTTATCATGCTTACTTTTATAACCCACACATCCAAACTGTGGATAGGTCCGACATATGCAAAGGTCCATTTCAGATAACGCAAACTCTACCAGCCTCGCACCGCGTCAGCTAACTCCAAGCACCATGTTTGCGTAAGCCGATTCACTAACAAGATATACCTTTCAAACACTTGGTCCGCGGTTCATTTCCCTCACTCGCTCAAGTACACAAGCTTTACGCAGAATCCAGCCAAGTGTGGATTTATTACTGCTCATCGCCCTATCTGCGCCAGAGCTATTGACCCTCCGCTGTAATGTTGGCTGTCTTGACATAATGTTTTCTGTTTATTTGGATTTCACAACTTGCTGGAAATGACTTGCAAAGCGCTGCGAGGCATGAAGGACGTGTGACAGGAACACTATAGATAGTTAGTAGGCTGGAAGGGGTACAATGAATGGCCTGCGCGCACCGCCTCTAATGAATTACCCACAGACCACTCTGCCGCCAAATGTAGTGCTGTGACATTTACCTTATTTTAATCATCAACAAGTACGCGCGTCTCCTTAAGGGACGAGGGCCAGCGGAAAGAGGACGTGGTGTACTGTCATTTAGGAGATGTAGGCCAATATAAATGCATTAGCCCATTTATCCAGAGCAGCACAAGGATAATATTAAGGCAGGCGAAGTGCAAGGTGTAGACACTTAGCTCGAGCATCATTGGCGTATGCTCCTCGACATGATGCAGGGGAGGGCAGCGTGACAAGCCAGGCCTCTGTTTAAGTAAATGGATGATAGGATGCACACAGAGGGGGAAGGCTTCTATTTGTTGGCATTGGTCTCATCTTGCATTGGTACAGATAGTTCCCAGACATCAAGTAACTTTAAAGAGTTCAGAGTGGGTGGATGCTAAATGTTAAGTTGGTGGAGTGTCCAGAAACTAGAAAACAATAAAATAAAAAATACATTTTAAAAAATCACTTAACAGTACAAAAATAATAAACTAACAAGTGACTGTTTTATTTTATTCTTTTTTTGTTTTTCTTCATTTTAGAAAATAATTTCAAAAGCAGTGTTTTTTAAAGGGGTACGTTTAGGCGAACACTTGGAAGAAATGTTTAATCTGGAGGTGGTCTGAGGAGCTAGAATTGGACACATTCTATAAATTCTAGCTCTTCAGAGCTGTAACTTCAGGTATATTAATTATTTATGTGAATAATTTCGAGATGCCAATAGAAAACACTCTCCTGGCTACCAATGAAACCTTGTCTACCATGGACCACTGAATAAGGGATTAGACAGACTATAGAAAACATAGAATATAATTATTTCAAAACCTTGAAGAAAAAAAAGTATGATTATTCTTTCTGACTATTATTTGGAAAAAATATATAAACAAGAAAAAATATATCGAAATAAATAAATGAATAATAATAATGGAGGCCACCTTGACCCTTTATAGCCTGGCGCATACATTTTTCCAAGTATTTCTTTGCCAATGTATCTTTACATTGTCACAGCAAGAATGTCCTGGGTTTGAATCCTGAACACAAACTCTCTATGTCTGTGTAGAGCACTTTGAGTCTCAAGCAATCTAAAAAATAAAAATACACTCTAAAGTGGCTTTGAGTCATCTAAAGCCAGCTGCACACTAGAGGCTTTTACAATCTTACGTGATTTTAAAACACACAACGACTATTTGTCTTACACTCGCATGAAGGACAGCGACATCCTGCACTTGCCGATTTCGGGAAAGATATTCCACAAGCGGAAGAGAGCGGAAGTGTCACGTGATCGAACCGGGTGTAATGAAAACAAAGGACACGAGGATACGGGGCGAGCGCATGGAATCGTATCATTATATTATACACAAATAGAATTTAACATATTCAACATTTGGCATGTTCTAATTAATAAGGCAGGTCTTTTTTTTGCACATTAGCACCTTAAGGAGTGTTAGCATGGGCGCACGTTCAGAGGGCACACCGGTAAAATCTGTTTTAAGCCTGCCCTAGAACACAGATGGTGAGAGCAGGTACTGTTGTTTTTCATTAGCAGGTGGAGAAATGTGTGAACTCTATTAACAGTTAACAGCATATTATAAGCTATTTTAGTCGTCAGTAAGGACAGGTTTGCTTTGAATGTTTTGACATGCGCGCACCGTCAACATATGACTTTACTGTATGCAAAGGCGGCAGGTGGTTTTTACTTAGGCTTTTTGTGCGTTCTTAAATACGCTGGGAAAGACAAGTGAGGCTTTAACCATGGTGCTAGTTGAGTTTAGCTGTTTGAAAGGGTTAACCAGAGAAGACAGGGCCCATTCAACACAGGAATCAAACATGAGACAATCTCGCTGTGACCCAGGAATGCTAATGCAGCCACAATTCTTAACCAAGGTACAAAAGATTTTGTGGTGACGTTCAATCTAGACCTACATATGTTTCATCATTTCATTGAATCCACTTGCATTCATAGAGTTATATGGGATGTAGCTTTAAAGGTCTTTTTCTCAAACGGCATTTTCCTCCAATATATGGCTACGAGACAATAACCGCTGAAGTAGTACCTACACACACCAAACTTTACAATCTTAAACTTAATAAGATTTTGCATATTGTACGTAAGGATTTGTCCTAAACCTGATTTGGTTTGTTTTGTTTGAACTTCAAAAAATGAGACAGAATTTATATGTTTTTACTCAATACTGTCAACAAACTCCAGCAACCAATTTAAACCTGTCTGTAATTTTTTTTTTCAGATTTATATGTCCCAAATATGTGGAATTTGGGCAATTTTAAAAAAATGTTTCTATGAAAACATTACACGTGTAACACCTTTTTCTCCTTCAATTATGAAAGTAAACAGCAGATGATGTTTCAAATCGATAAATTTAAGATCGTTTCCCATCCACCTGCACACTAGCTGATAAATATACCATTCCTCAGCAATTAAAGGAGATTGTTGATGTAAGCTGCTATCTATAAAAGCATTACAGTGATCTAAATGCACAGTCTAATTAGCATGTAAATCAGCGTAATGCTTTTATTAGCAGACAGAATTGACTTAATAATTATGTTGTTGTTCTAAATGAGTCATTGACAGCCGGGCATGCCCAACCTTGCTCTATTTATCAACACGCAGTCAATGAACTCCCGGCAGCGGAGGCAGAGTTTTGTAGAAAAAGGGAGGGATGGATAACGAGAGCGGGTAGAGGTAAAGAATCTATCTCATGGCTCAGACAAATTTATGTGCGCATTTATAAGGGCAAAAGGCCTTGTGACGGCACACTTATTTCGGACGGATACGCGCGTGCATGTGTGTGCGGAGTCTGAGAGGAAAAATGTGTTTATCGCACGGTGTCAGCCTTCCTCATCCATCCTGGGCACTTTGTTTTTACTTTCTCTTCATCTATCTGTCTCTAATCCGCTCCCTCGCTACATCTGATATTACGTTGCAATTTTTTGAATTACATTTGGAGCATTTATTTTAAAATCTAACAGGTGAAAGTCAATAAAAATGTGGGAACTTTTAATTAGGAATGAAGGCATATGCAGCTAATTACAGCCTGTAAGCTTTTCCTTAAAGGAGACATATTATGCTTTTTTCAGGAACATAATATTGATTTGATTGATTTTTACTTTTTTTTTTCATTGTAAACCACATTATTTATCTAAAAGGTCATAGGGAATTGGGTCTAGGGATGCATCAATATGACTTTGAGGACATAAACACTATTTCCGACTTAATCTCAGTGAATATATGGATATGCCATACCTAATTTTGAAACTTTATTTTAGCATCGTTAGCCTCATTAGGAACTGCTAATGAAGGCAGCTTGGGTCAAAGATTAGAGGTTAAACCATTAATAATTCTTAAAGTTAAATTGGTTATTCTTTAAGTTAAATATAGTGCAGTTACATACAGTAAATTGTGCAGAATTCTGATTAGGGTTAATTTAATATGGCAATACAAAATTCTGCATGTAAACTGTAATACACTTAAATAATAAATAAATAATAATAAATAATAAACAATACATAACAAATACCAAATAATTTAACAGAGAGCCCTTAATTATCGCAACTGTTGGGATGTGGGCGGGGGTAGGGGGTAGGGGGTAGATGAAAGGAATTTTCTGAGCACTCAAACATGCATGAATCAATCAAACAAAGCACAACTTTGACTACACAAGTGATGAGGAAAAAACATTGTCACAAAGACAAATTGTCATTAAAGTTGTCCCCTTAAAAAAAGATGCTGTTATGTAATTTCAGCTGTATATCCCCAAAGCAGCAGCAGAACCATAAAATAATGAATAGTAAGAATAACATGGCTCCGTTTATCTTCATAGTCTCAAGCCACAAGTGCACAGGCAGACAGTTTGTAGAGGTGTTTGTCCTCTGCTCAAAATTGCCTGAATACATTTCCACTTTACCTGAACAGTAGAGTACAATGCTGGTGTGGTGAAATTATCCAGAGGTCATGACTGGATGAGGGCAGAGGCAGTGGGCGTGGCAAGGCAATGGGAATGACTCTGCACAAATTCTGTCTCTCTCTCCACTGTCTGTGCCCTTGTGTACCCTCTGGTCCAATATGTACTGCTAATGCCAAGGTGTCAAAACGCCTTGTTGAGCAGGACATAGGGTTCTCGCGCTAACTGTCTGATAATTACGTGCATGTGTGCATGTGTGTGTGACCATGGCAGTATCTTTACTATATACTATTTAAGTGCTTTGTTTACGATTTCCTCCATTTTTGTTGTTTTTTTCCTGTCTAATAAGGATTACTTCAAATTAGGGTTGACCAGCATTTTTGCAAGTATTGACTTTCCTGAACAGTTTTCGAAGTGCTAAACAGAACTAGTTGTTGTCTTGTAAAAGAGCATTTTTCTGTATTATCATTGTGGTATCATAATCCGTATCATAATTGAGTTAATTCCTCAACTGAAATTTTAACAAGTGACTACTTGAAATAACAAAAAGGTAATGGCCCTTTTGCACCCTGATACATACATGTACAGTATGTAGTGCAAAGACCAAGACGTGAAGCATACGTTATTTATTATTTACATTTTTTAAGGACACATATGCTCTGTATTGTTTGTGGCCTTCAAACGTGCTCTTCTTGAGTACCTTTGCTTTGGCATCTCATGTTTTAAAACTTAAAATAATGTATGCACTGAAAATCACATTCTACCAATGAGGTGATCCCTCATCAGATTTGGTGTTAGCCCACTCTTTACTGGCAGAGGGAATGACCATTTTAAAGAATGGTAATTCGTGTCAATTAACTTGCCCTTGACACGCTAATCTCAGTTTGCAGTTGTATGCAATTTGACGGCAAAAATGCTCAAAACAAGACTGCTGAAGATGTCTTGATTTAGAAACAGCACAGAAGATCTCAGAGCTACGATGCTCGAAATATGGGAAGCTCAGAAAAGAACAACCCTGTAAACCGGATTAATAAAACAAGCGTTAATTAAGTAAAATACATAAATACATGTACAAACATGTACTACTAAATTATTTGTAACTATTTAAAGTCATCTTGGGAAGGTGTCAATGGCCGATAAGCTTACTATGTAGGGCCAATTTTGATCATTTTCCCCAACCTATATGACTTAAATAACTGCTATACATAAAAAAGTATGATAAGTAAAAAATAACATATAATAACAATCATGTTTTACAATTAACCAACAATGGAGCAGTTCAATTACATTTAGTTTAGTGCCCTTTTTATGCTAAATTGTTAAGTATTGTTAGGTAAAATATTATGCATTATTTTGATTGTTATTAGCCTTTATTAGCCTCTTGAGTACCTGTAGTTTGGCATCTCATGTTTTAGAACTAAAAATGTTTTGTTTATTTTTTTTTCACAAACAAAATTACATTTGGATCTCTGCTGTTTCCCCCGGGACAAAATTACACACAGTTTAAATCCATGATTTCAGGGTATTTAAAGCTGGCCTCTCACGTCATGATATCAGCATGCAGTTGTACTGATTAGACGTGATTAGATGGGATAAATTTACAGAATGAGTCTGGCGATGATTTATGGACTTAAAAACAGCAGAGATCGAGAAAACGTTATCAAGGAGATTAAGAGAGTGTTTTTGACACTCGGAGGGGGAGAAGATTTTCTAACCAGGATTCATCAAACTAGGTATTGGTTTTTTTTTTATTGACCTTTATTTAACCAGGAAAGTCCCACTGAGATGTAGCATCTCTTTTTTCAGGGAAGTCCTGGCCCCAGGAGCCTATTGTTCATGTTTTAAGTGGGAGGTGAAACTAGAGTACCCAGAGGAAATCCACAAAGAAGGTCCTGCGCCAACCGGGAATTGATCCCAGAACCTTCTTGCTGTGAAGCATTTAGCTTCATTCACGCTACCGTACCACGAATTAAGCTAAATGTTACTCCAGGTAGGTTTTTGATGAAGGAACAATGTTACATGTTTAAAAGCTCCAAAAAGTTGATTTTGCATAATATGTGTCCTTTAAAACAAAACTCGATGTATTTCTATTAAGCAGTAAATTGGCCCAAAAAAAATATCCGCCTGGGTGTTTGAATATTTAAGGCCAATAGCCGATAACCCAAAAAGTGTAAGTAAGAATTCCATTATTAGCAGATCCCGAACCACCACTTCCTCTGTACTTAATGCAGTATGACATGCTGGTGATGAGACCCCCAGGGAGGCACTTTCTTAGCCTTCAGTTAAAATCTACACTGATATGTAGACAATCCCTGAATATCTTCCTCCGATATCTCTCCCTCATCCACCTTTATTGTCTGAGCTGTAAGCCACTGTACCCCGCCACATGTGCCTTTTTTGCTCAATTTTCCCCGTGTTTAAACACCCATTTGCAAGCCATTATTAAATGATTGGAATCATGGGGCGTATGTGTGCATGGAGTAGAGGTGAGAGGTGTGCGGCGGTGCCCAGATCACCTTGAGAATTCAATTATACCCTGCTCCACGCTGTTAAAAAGAGAAAACGCACACACATTTTACACACGTACAATAGTGTCCTGTCTCGTATTGCCGAGTCGGGGAGCAGAGAAATTTCGCCCGCTGGGATCGATCTCCGGACGGGCGTTATTGGATTTCTCAGATGTGTTCCAACGCTCTTAAAGGTCACCGCTCGAATGAATGCCAGCGACACTACACCACCAAACAGGTCTATTGCCATGTGTGTATATGTGTACCAGTGTGTGCGCAGATTAAGGGCAAAAAAAGACAATTTTCACTTCCAAACCTAAAATAGTACAAAGTGATGTATAAATATACACACTTTATATAGGTACTGAAGGATGTTGATGACCCAACCAACGCTCTTTATCGTATCATAATGTGCAGGAATAAATGTAGGAAAAAAAGAAAAATACATAAATAAATATTGTGGTATATGAGTCACTATAGCCATGTTAAATATTATACTTTTTCTTTACAAGGTTGAGCTCAGTAATTCAGAGAAAGATGTTTTCACGTCTCTTGTAATGCATTGGGTTTGGATAATGTCAAATGCATTATGCACAGGGCATACAATATTTTCGGTCTTGATGTGAGTGCCATGCATCGATAAACAGGAAACAGCTGACACTAATGTGCGCGAGCGTTTTGTTAAGTCTGTCAGCTCAACAAATAAAGTTATCTCCACTGGAAATATGGCAGTTTATCACAAGATCAAGTCAGCGTTCGGTGAGAAATTATTATTTTATGTTTATATTTGCTTTTTGCTGTTTTGTTTCCCTCTGTGTTCTCCTTTGTCCACCGGGATAAGACATTCTCATTTCATTGCGGGGCAGGTTTGGACGGTTATAAAATGCTGACCGCGTCTTGTACGTTCGCCCTCTGCCTGTAACGTTGCGTTTTGCTGCGTCTGAATTCACTTCCTGGTTCGGCTCGTTTCTCTGGGAATATGTGACCGATTGTAATAAAACACAAAGCTTTATGTAGCTTACTACATTCCTCTCCACAATCTCTCAACTGAGCTGTCTGTGATAATAATCTCCATAGAAACGGCGTGGAAACAGCTGTTGGGGATCACGGGGGGCGGGGTTTAGCTGCAGCGCTTCTTGTGAAGTATGAATGCCAGAGCCGAAACGAACTTTGTTCTCATTCTCGCAGCCCTATAGGCAAACAAGCAAACTTATTGCTTCTTATGAAATATGAATTGGCCTTTAAAGCTCTTTGCGCTGCGTTGGAACCTTTTTCCTGCGCGATCTGGGCCAGACTGGACCTGCAGACTCATGTGTTCAGCTTCGAGAGGAACGAGGAAATGTTTTAATAAATCCTCATTGTCACATCACATTCACCCACAATCTTTGTCCCAGTCTGCGTTAATCTGGCACAGACTGACAGCCCAACACGGGATCCGCACATACGATCAGACTGAGCTGACCACAGTGTGCTGTGTTCTCACTCCCTCCGGACCGCAGCATCCCAGCGAGCACTCAAGTCCGGTTAAATTGGCACAAGCCCATCTTGAGGACATACTCCGTGTTGTGCGAAACATATAAAGGAGAATTAAATAAAGAAAACAACGCTCCGAGAAAGCATTTCAATATTTTATTTTATTTATTTATTTTATTTTTGGGAAATTTTGGGAACTCATTGAAAAACGGGAAATCAACCTGTTTTGCTCACTTCTTTCATTGCCTGGATATGAGGCCATGACAAACATCTCCCACACAGGAGGTGCTTTTGAATGCCACAGTTCTCAGTCATTGGTTCAAACACTTTCACCATATTTGGACTGCCCCCCCCCTGGAAAAGGCTACCTCCGGGGCAAAATATGGCTCTAGGTGTCCGAGCCAGTGCACAGACAGACGCACAGGTCGCACGGTGCGCACAGAGACAGAGAAAGGCCGGACGAGGCCGCGCGCTACATCGCTTTGCAGAAACCGAGCGCACATTGACACGCCTGAAGGACCGAGATGGATCTTGCGTAGCATACGGATAGCAACAGCGGCACGCACACGGACAAAAGATTCACACTTTTTTGGCGGAATGAACGAAGGACTAGATTAACAACAAATCCTGCGCGGACAGATGGAGAGGAACACCAAAAAATATTGGACCAAATAAACTGTGGAATTAGCGGACAATGGAAGCACATTGGAGTGCAAGTGCAACATGCTCGTGTTTCATATAGATAATAAATAGACTATAACTCACATAGAATGTGTTTGCTGAATGTCAAATGGACAGAAACATTAATGCAGCTGCTTTAGGTCATAGACTACATTTTAGCTGCTTTATTTGCACTGCATGCATTCATTCATGCTCTACTGCTTGTTCCCATTAGGGGTGGCAGGTAACTGGAGCCTTTCCCAGTAACTTTGGGCCATGGGCGGGGTACACCCTGGACTGGGGCCAGCTTGTCGCAGGGTGTGCTATTTTTTATGTGTGACTTGCCAGTTGAAACATGGTTTATTTTATGTCGTCTTCTCCATGTAACTCACCGGGTTATTCAATCCATTATGGTTGCGTGAATATGGGTAGAAGGCACCAAGCTGCATCCAGCGCAGGCACAGTTCATATTCTGAAGGGTTGAAGAATCCACAGATGTCTGCTCCAGTCTGAAACACAGGGTCATATGTGTGTGAAGACATGGTTTACAAACAGCAGCATAAGTGAAAAGGAGACACAGAAACAGGCCCGTGACAAGGAAGGGCTTATAATGATAGTCTGATTGACTGTATCACAAGCTGTCCTTTGATCAAGGCAGTGGCAAACAAAATAACATCACACAGGCTGCTGTAATCTACTTACAAAGGACAAGGTCACGTCAATAAGATTATGGCTTGTCAAAAAAGATCAGTAGATGTTACTTACATAAGGGATGCCGAACAGACTGAACTCCATCATGCCTAAAGAAAGAGAGAGAGAAAGCAGCAGGCATGAGAGATGCTTTGTCACAGACTGTAGGTGTGACCCATCCTATTATCACGTCCTCATAGGTGTGTAGCTCTGTACACAGTCACAT